>ML777008.1:10990-84586 GCA_009831015.1 Picea engelmannii | reverse complement strand
GTGTATGATTGTTCATTTGTTCATTGCTTATTTACTCTGCAGTTATTGGATAATAATGCTTCATTGATATAACACTTGGATTATATGGTTAAAAGGGATTAAATTGCTCTATTACTGATTCACCCCCCCCTCTCAGTAATCCAACACAGATTCATAACACCATGAGTTTCATTTCCATACCTTTTTGAGTAATCACAACCTATACAATTTACACTTTAAACTAAAATTGATTAGTAATGATTTTATTGTTTTGGGTGAACAAACTGACCTAGGATTTAGTGACTTAGAATAGGATTTTGTGAGTAAACTTCTCCAAGGTAATTAAATCAACATATGTGTCTGAGACAAGGAGTTGAGAAATCCATTGTATAATTGGTAATATTAGGAGGCTCTACTCCCACCAGAGTTAGGCATGAGGTCGCGCAAAGTTTGTTGAAGGTTTAACCCCTAGATACTCACCTAGAGTCAGAGATATTTCTATGGATTTATTCGTATTTGGAGATCTTGCAAGTATCCATACCCCTGTGAGAGGTGGTACTTTCAAGGTTTTGGGATTTTCTACCCTACCCATACTGTAATCCAGACTTACGATTGTTCACCTGTGCATCAGTTATACAGTGGTTGATTAGTTTCTTGACTTAGGTTTCTCATAGGTTACTTGCATGGGTTATTCTGCTTGTATCTTGAGTCAGATAGGGGTCAGACAAGACACAACCTTTATGGAATATTACCTCTTCGGGGGGATCTGACCGACTGGTTGTTAAGCCTACGGGGGCCCTTATAACTAATTATGTTACCTCCAAACTTTAGCAAGGAATCTCAGGTCCCTCTTGGACGAGGCATACCTTCTTTAGCGAGGGAGGCCACTCAACCACTTTAGCATGTTTGCATGCATATTGGTCGTTTGAATTTTTGGTATGCTCTTTCATTACTAGTTGGCCCTAGGAATCTGGTTTTTGGTTTCATTATCATGGATAGTGGAATGCCTTTTATTCCATTCACCGCTACCCCCCCCCCCCATGATGCCTCCTCATTTCATGGTGGAAAACCCTTCATTTTTTTACAATGGTATGCACAATAACAATGCTCAATCCGCACCTTGGGTCTCTAGTAATTTTTCTATTCATATGCCTTCCCACATGAAATCCCCTCCCTGGTCTACTTATATGAATCCTAGCATTGGACCCAAGGGCACCATCGCTCCCATGCCCACTTCTTCATTTGACATGATTCATGTTCCCATGGGAGGTTTGAACCTTCCACCTTATGGATCCAATCCTAGCTATTCCCTTTCATGATCTAGTGCTCATATGGGTGCTTATTACACCCCGCCCATGTATCTTTCATATGCCATGTCGGTCCCTTTAAACACTTTTTCTGCACCAGGTCCTCAAGTACCCCCAGATCTTTCGTATGGGGAGAATCAATTTTATAATTCGGGCTACCATCCTTATGGGACACCCTCACAAGGGGGAAACATATATCCTCACTCGAATAATTCTTATCCTACCTTGGTCTCTTTGCAGACCTCAATGATGATTCATGTCCGGACCTCTTTAGACCACCTTGGCATAAACCACCATGTTTCTGGGCCAGGACAGGGAGTATACCAGGATCCTTTCCGGCCTGCAATGTTTCAGAATCAACCTTTTCTGAGACCTTGGAATCAAATGTCACAATCTATCGCTATCCCAACCACTGTAAGCTAGACTAGTGTACCATCGCCCATGTATTCTAGTCATGTCAGATATGAGTTGAAACTTTCTACAAATCATGTCGAAAACTCACTTCCAACCTATGCCAATTATGTTGGGGGCACCATCCTTTTCACCCCGGATCATAGCTGTGTCACATCTCCGACTCCTATTCATCATATAGGAGATGAATCTCTTTCCTCAGCCAATCCCATCGAGAAACCTAAATGTCTCAGACGTAAGCCTAAATTCCTTTTCAGGACTTGTGAACAAAGCCATCTTACTCACTTGTGCCCAGTGACTATCAAGATACCAGAGGCGTGGGGCTGGCCCAAAATCCCTTCGGACTCTGAGACACCCATGGTTCCTCCTCACACCACTTCACCTTTAATGATCCCGACGGTCTCATCGTCGAGATTTTCCTCTAACCTCACCCCCTCCACAGAGGGTGAAGCGTCTCCTGCCCCCGTTACCATGCATCCTCTTCAAACTATAATTGAATAAGTGACCACACCGGTGCCATTTATGGTCAAAGTGACTCTCCTTGAAAAGAGTGATGCACCCTCTAATCACGTCATCAACATTCCAAGTCTTCCCCCTTCTGAATAAGAGATATTCATTCTTCCAAGTATTTTTAACCACAACGACCCACAAGTATCGTGTGCCGCTTTCATTTGGAACATGTGCCGCTTTCATTTGGAACATGTATATTTTTCGTGTGCCGCTTTCATTTGGAACATGTGAAAGATGCACAGGTTCGTTGGTTCAGGAACATGTTCTTCGTCTGATCTCCACCAAATCATGAAGCTCTTGCTTTGTTCCTCGTGATGACTGATGAGAGATGCCTTAATGATCTCCTTTCAACGGGTCTCTTTCCATCAACTTCAGCTCATATATTCTAGATACAAGACCTAGATTTTTATGAGTACCTTGAGGCTTGCAGTCATTAGTGGAAAGCTCTCTCACCATTGATAGATGGGAATAAAATCAATGTCTCCTAATCAATGGATCTCTCAAGTGTTCGACACCTGCTCCTTTATTCACATTTTTAGAGATGTACTCAGTGCCTTGATACCTACTTTCATCATTGGTAGTTTGTCTCGCGTTTGTTAACAATATACCTCAATGACCGGTAATCAAACAATGTCTCATCGTGTTCGACCTCAAATCATTTATTCACATGATGTAGACTTGCACCAATGGCGGATTGTATTAAAGACTTGAAAATATCACTTTGTGGATGCAGCTTTCCTGAGTTGTTGCTTCCATTTCATTTGACCAGTACCTATTTGACTTCAGTGATCATGGGATATTAGATTGTACTCCATGGTACACATATATCTTCAGATTGATTTTTAGACTGGTTTCACTGGGCCTTGTTCGTGACTATGACAACTATTGGCATGTACCAACATTTATACTTGCCTACTCATGGCCATGAACACTTGTTGGTATATTTTCCGCATGGATCTGCATTGTATTCTTAGCAGCCTTGTATGCAAAGTCAATACATAATGTAATGAGCAATTGAGTTTGTCTAGCTGGTTCTCTACCACTCCACTTCTGGGTTATTTATAATTCATTTTGGCCATCGCAGATACTCCTCTGATCTCACACATTAGGGGGCATCTGTTGTAGAAAGATTTTCCTCACCATTTCTATCTTGCACAGAGGGTCTTTTTCCATTTCCCTATGCAGACTTATCAACCCATTTTTGATAAATCCAGAGCCAAAAATATAAATTTTTCCACATATACTCTCCCTAATTGATTTACAAGATGCGTATATGCTTGTTGCTCCACTACAAATTGCGTATATCGGGATTTGTGCAAGAAAATACAAAATGAGGTCAGGTTTCCATGTCACGACAGAAGATCTATGATCTTTGGCCTTCCATATATTGGAAACGTTCTGACTCATCCCTTCAGTTGCATTCTAGAGGCTATAAGAGCACAATTTTGAGCTATGGAAAAAGAGGAGAAAGCGTTCAAATTTGAGAGAAAAGTTACTCTGGAGAAATTACTTCATATTGATTTTGCATCTCTTTTTAGCTCAAGTCTGAACACAGTGTTCAGTCCCCAAGCTCTTTCCTTATTGTCGAGAGGACCTCATTACCTCTTTGTTATGAGCTTTCCTTTGGTGGAGGATTGAAGTGGTGGAGACCTAGTTGGAAGGAACTTGGTGTCTTGGTTTCTTGGTTTCGAACCGTTCCAACACGGAAGTCTGTAATGTTAATACTTCTGTTGATCAATTATTAATAGCAATACTCCTTTCCCATCCTATCGATATCTTGCAAATATATGATTATTATCCATGGGCATGTTTGTAATGTTTATTAATGTATTGTGCTATCTGATGTGCTAACTCATTTTATATATTGCCACTATATACTTGCATTGCTTGTTTGTTGAGAAATTCTTGCAGGTGTAAAGCTTTGGGTCAAAGTGCTCAATGGTGGAACAACATCAAACGATTGGATCGAGGTAGGCTTCCTCCTCGTATTGCACATTATTTTGTATAGCACATGTTGGAATTGAGTTGATTTCTGTAGTCATACCTGTCTGTTGTGGTTTACCCTTGGCCATAGAGAGTTTTTCCCTTGTAACACCTTTATATCTGTTGTTGGTTCCCTTGTTCAATATTCTGATGAAGTTGGTCACTTCTTCATCATCTTCCAAGATGTCACTATTCTTGCTATGTTTTTTTTCCTTTTGCTTTACCTTTTTCTTTGACCTTTTGGGTGCTTTGAAAGCTACTTCTTTTATATTTAGATTTTCCTGTTCAGTTCTCATTTCATATGCTATGAATATTCCATGTAGTTCATCCATGCTGATTGAGTCTAGATATGCTCTTTCTTCTAATGCTAATATCTAAGGTTCAAATATCATAGGAAGAGATCTTAGTACATTTTCAACAATTACAGATTCTTTGATTTCTTCTCCCAATCATATGATTGCATTTACTCTTTCATCGACTTGTAAGAAATAAGTTGAAATATTCTCATCTTCCTTCATCTTTAGTTATTTGAACTGACCTCTATAAGTTTGAATCTTTGCTTCTTTGACTTTTGAATCTCCTTCATAAATATTTTGAATTTTGTCCCAAATCTCTTTAGTGGATTTACAGTGTATAACTTTGGTGAATACCGATTCACAAATACCATTCAGAAGTGCATTTGTGGATTTGGAATTATTTTGACCGAGTTTTATTGCTCTTTCATTTGTCGGCGGAACTGCTGGTTCTTTGTATCCATCTACAACTGATTGCCAAATTTAAAATCCTTGTGCCTGTATATATGTTTTCAACATTCTGCTCCAAAATGCATACTTTTGTCCATAAAATTGTGGTATTCCATTTTTATACATGTTGTTTCTCTCCATGATCTACCTTTCAATGGTTAAACTGATTTGTAAAGGAACCTGCTATGATTCCAATTGTTGGATTAATGAAAGGGGGGGTGAATTAGTAATAAAGAAATTTAATCCTTTTTCACCACAAAATGCAAGTGTTATATCAATGTAGCATTATCATCCAATAATTGCAGAGTAAATAAACAATGAACAAATGAGCAATCATACACATACACAATACACCAGTATTTTTACGTGGAAACCCAAAGAAGGAGAAAACCACATAATGTTTTTTCTTATATGTCTTGAAGAATTACATTCATTGGAAGCACCAACTTACTTTGTTTTCCAACTGCAATTGGAAGGAGGCTCCAAACCCCTAGTTTCTCAGGCTAAAACCTGAGGGAAGCTCCAACTCCCCAATTCTCTAGATATAACTGGAAGGAGGACACAACCCCCTATGTTCTCTGTCTACAACTGGAAGGTGTCTACAACCACTTGTCCTTTCCCCGTCCAACCACCCCGAGGTAGAAGTAGAATGATGGAACCACTGTCACACTATCACTGTGAGATATACCACTGTAACAACATGTACCAAACAAACTTTAACATAAACAAGTGCATCAACCATGCATCAACATGTACCAAAAAAACTATAATCAACCTGTACCATAAACAAGTGCATAAACCATGCACCAACTTGTACCTCAATCTATACCATCAATGAGTGCATCAACCATGCACCAAATATGTACCAATCATGAATCAAATACACATAAACTATGACTCATCAATATGTACCAACATCATCAACTATACACCTCATGTATGTGCCAACTCATCAACTACTTGTCTCAACCATGTACCCAACATGTACCTCAACCATATGCCAAATACATATACCAATATAACCATCAAAATTTCTCTAGCAATACATCACACTATCCATAACCAAATACCAGAAACCATTACATCAAACCATGTGCCACAACCTCACTGCTATACAACCTCTATCTGTAACATACCTCAACCAAAATCCCTCATCAATTTCATCATCCAAATCTGATTTGTAACTCTATAATAGACATGGTGTATATGGTCACATACCTGAAAACCTTCCTTAACTTTAACAACAAGAGACTAGCATTTTATCAAACTTTACTTTAGTATCACATGACTAATTTTGGATTAGTCAACAACCCTAACTTGCAATAATAATAACTATGTACCTGTAATGAATAAATGTATGAAAATGGTAAACAAATTTCTTCAGTTTCTTTTATGGAATTCCTCCGGATTTCACTACTTGGAATCTCTCAGAAAATGAGTTATAGAAAAAAATGGCAGACCTAGTTGAATTTTGAATTATTTTAGAAAGAGAACTTGTAGAGAATGTCCCACAAAGAATATTTTTTGTATGGATCTAGATATTGTACACAGAATACTATAGACTGTATTCTAACCAATACATTTTTTCTTACTAAATTTGGATCTATTATGAAGAAGTTATGACATTTTTACCCAAAACACCTATTTTAGACTAGTTTCGGGACTAGCCACAAACCCTATTTTCCACGGCATGTAGCTTCAAAAATACAACGACCCGCAAGCTGAAATTTGTATCAAAACTATTTGGATATGTTCCTTAATGGCCTCCCAATTTCACGGTCTGAATCATTCTAGAAAAAAAATTATTGCGAAAATGGTTAGATGACCTATAAATAACATACCTTAGAAAGCATCATCAAAAGAATTTATCCTCCCTTGAATTTCGGCCTTCTTTACTTCACCTTCCCTCTGAAATTCATATTAGATATCCTTTGGTTACCTCAATCACCTATAGATATTCAATATTCTCAAGTGTGATTAAAATGAGAGAGCCTTTCCTCTTATTTATACTTTCATGTAGCTTCTTCAAGGGGTTACCTTTTAACCATCTTAACCCACTTTCCTTATTTTAGGGTTAACCCACTTATAACCACTTAGTAATTTCTCCATTGACTTTATTATTTAAATAATTTATTTTTTATTCACTTTGACTTATAGTACACTTATCACTTCACTTTATTATTTGTTAGCGTCGGAAGTCACTCCTGGATTGCTTGCAGGAGCAGAGCCCGACACCCATCAGTTTAATGTCACGATTTGTTTATAAAGGGATGATCAAATGGAGGTAAAGACTCAAGGAGATATCAATCTAACTCAGGGATTGGGTCTAGCATGTATGGGACAAAGGAGGTCTTGATCTAACTTCAGCCAATGGGTTAATTAAAAGATGAGCAGGTGGAAGACTTGGTAAGAAAGGTGAACAAACAACTTTGGGCAACAAGATTTCAGCGGTTTGTAGAAGACAGAATCTGAATGCAAGATCCTCTTGGTTCAGGGTCTCAAGAAACTGAAAAGGGGACTTGACTAGATCCTCCAATTCCAAGTCACTCAGCGCTAAGAAAAACACAAGGACTGATTAGAACAATGTAACTGCTACAATGATCCTATCCAACATCATCCTACAATAGCTACAACTCGACTGGATCCTCCAATTCCGAGCTGTTCTAAGACAGTGTAAATAGAGATGTGAAAGAAGATGACATTCATAAGGCAAGAAGTCTCAAAAGTCCATGCATAACCAGAACAACAGTGCTTCGTTAAAGCTTTACACCAGGAGCTCTGCTCAACCATTGATAGATACAAAAATGGCGAAAACGCCTACATATACTCAAAACAACAACAACAACAAAATCGAGACGTTGCATTAAACACATTGCGTCTGCATGGCTTCTGACAATATACAGCTACCGTCTCTAAATGATTGTGCAACTTATGGCAGATGCAATTGAATTCCTGACAGTTCTATGGGCGAACCGACGTGCCTTTAATTCGTTGCTGGACTTTCCCATTATGGTGGAGGCGATGTCTAACCACCACTAACTACCTTAATAACTTCTTCATTGGGATTGAGGATGGCCCAGCCAACTCAGCACCTTTGGGACATGGGAGACCCTTTGCACTGCCACCCGGATTAGCTGAACGGCCTGATGAATAGGTGTGGAGGCCAGCACGAAGGATGGGGCGCATGAAGGAAGTGGTGGCACCAAAACTATGAAGGTGTGAAAAGAAGTGATGAGGTGTGAGAGGGGCGATAGGGGAAAAAACATGGTGGAAGGCAATAAGCGGAGGGGGCAGGAGATGAGATATAATGGGCACGCTTTTAGTGGGGGGATGACATGGAAAGGAGCGGGACACATGGCAGGTGGTGAGAGGATGATGAGATGGGAAAGGGACCACACAGACCAGAAGAGGGGAGATGGACATATGTCAGAGGATGAGGAAGGGGCTAAAGGGAGCGAACCTCATCGCACGATTAGGTGGAGAATAGATGGCGAGATGACATGACAAGAAAGGGGGCCCCACGTTGATTTAAACGCAGAAAGACATATGGTGTCTGGATATCCTGTGTGTCGTTGATCCAAGCGCTCTAATCACAGCCGTCGAAAAGATGCGTCCTTGATTTCGGACCCCCCCCTCCGCTTAAAGGTAGAAAGGTGGGGCAGGGGGGGTCCGGAATCACCCTGCACGTCGTTGATCTGGGCGCTTCAATCGTAATCGTGAAGAGGTGTGCCCTCGATTCCGGAACCCCCCCCCGCCCTTCCACTTAAAGGTAGAAAGGCATGGGGGTCCAGAATCACCTGTGTGCCATTGATCTGGGCGCTCTGATCCCTGTCGTCCAGATTCGATTTCCATTTAAACATGGACGCACTTGCATCCCGACCTTAGGACAAGTGGGTTTTTATCCATTCCTTCACATTCTAACCCCCCTTACCAGAAATATCGCTAACATTAGGCTCCATGGGGGATAGAGTCGTCCCTGTGATTCTCTAAGAACAATTTTGTAGATTCAATGCCTTACTATTGGGCTATGGAGTCATTTATTAAGCTGAAAACAAAAACAATATTTACAAAAACAAAAGAGCCGACTGCGGCTCACAAAAAACATTTTTTCAAGAAATGCCCATTTACTGGGCCACTAAAAACTTCTTTGCCTTCTAGATCCTGCAACATGTAAGTGTTGTTTGAAAATACTTCAAGGATCTTGAAAGGCCCAAACCAGAGGGCATAAAACTTACTGTGCTTTCCCTTTTCCTGCCTAGGTGCATCCCATTTGAGCACCAGATCACCCAGCTCGAATTCTTTCTTTTTTCTCTTCCTGTCAAAAACCTGCTTGATCTTCTGCTGATGATCATAGGCCTTGTTTATGACCTTCTCTCTAATCTGCTGCACTTCCACCATATGATGAATCCTTCTGACCATATTGTCAGGCTCTCCTTCAAGGTCCTGGAGGAATTTTTCCACAGATAAGGCGATTTGAGTAGGGAAAATGACCTCTGTTCTGTAAACAAGTTGGAAAGGTGAGATGCCCAGGGATTTCTTGGTTGTCACCCGATCAACCCATAGAGAAAATTTGAGCTTTGAATCCCAGGCCCTTTTATTATCTTCCAACAATTTCTTAATGAGATTGATCAGGTTTTTATTTGAAGACTCTGCCAATCCATTCCCTTGAGGATAATAGGCAGTAGAGTGAATCAGTGAAATCTCAAACTGTTCACAGAACTTGATCAGAGGCTCAGACCTGAAGGAGGTAGCATTATCAGTGATAATTCTGCTAGGGCAACTAAATCTGGCTATGATGTCTTCCAGGAGGCTGATAATTACTTTGTGGGAAGTGCTCCTGGTGGGAACAACCTCTATCCACTTGGTGAAATAATCTATCGCAATGAGGATCCATCTGTGCTGGCCACTTGAGGGAGGATGAATCTCTCCAATGAAGTCCAATCCCCACTGCTGAAAGGGTGCTGAAACCACTACAGGCTTTAATGGCAGATATTTGAGCTACTGCTTACCTGAGAACTTCTAGCATTTTATGTAATCTCTGACTTCTCTGCAGACATCAGGGAATAAAGTGGGCCAGTAATACCCAGCCCGGAGGATCTTGTGATCTGTGGTATTCCAGGAATGATGACCTCCGCAAAGACTGCTATGGAAATCAAACATAACCTTCTGGGCTTCTTGCGGGTCCAGACACCTTAAAAATACCCGTAGAGGGTCCTTCTAGTACAATGCTTGGTCAATGAGGCAATATTTGACCGCTTTGAGCTTTATATCTCTAGCCTTACTTTTTCCCAATCCATCAGGAGGCTTTAATTCTTGCAGAAAATAAAAGATATCTTTGTACCAGGTGCATGATGCTAGCAATAAGGCGCCCTGGAAATGCTTGTTGGATGGCTCAGCTTGCTCATTGATAAAGCTAATCCCCAAGGTTTTGCAATTGGATTTGGCCAGCAACTTGGCTAAACCCTGCCCCTTTATCAACTTGGTGGGCTTGATCTCCAGATCAAATTCTAAGATTTTGGTGATCCACTTGCATGTTCTTCCATCTATGTCAGGTTGTATGAGAATTTCCTTCACAGAGGCTGAAGGAACATATGCAGTGATCCTTGAGTGCAAGACATAGACTCTGAAATCTTTGAGGGATTTCACCAGGGCATAGGCCTGCTTCTCCATGATCTCGTACTAGAGTTAAACATCTCTCAATGCCTTGCTGTAGAAGGCAATAGGTTTCTCTCGGCCTTGATCATTTTTCTGCAACAAGACCGCGGCTACTATATCACAAGAAGCGAAAGAAAAAATCAGAAAATATTTGGAATAATCAGGACTGATCAACACAGGTGCCTCAGTCAATGCCATTTTAATTTGGAAAAATGATTTCCTGGGTTCAACGGTCCATTTTACTTCATTTCCCTTCCTGAGCATGGCTGTGATGTGTCTCACCAGCTCAGCAAAATTCGAGACAAAACTCCTCAGAAAATTAATCTTCCCCAAAAAGGCCTGAACCTCCTTCTTAGATCTGGGAAGTGACAGGGTCTGAATTGATTCTACCCTACTAGGGTCAATACTCACTCCCTTTGCTGATACTATATGGCCTAATAGCTTTCCTTCCTTCATAGCGAACAAAGAGTTTTTTGGGTTTAAAGATAGGCCAAACCTCCGACACTTCAGGAAAACTTTCTTCAAGTGGCAACAATGCTCCTTCTTTGTCCTGGAGAAGACCGTGATGTCATCCAGATAAATTACCACAAACTGGTCCTTCTCTCCGATGAATGCTATGTCCATGGCTCGCTGAAAATTTGCTCCTGCATTCATCAATCCGAAAGGCATTCTGGCATACATGAATGTGCCCCAAGGAGTGGTGAAGGTTGTTTTTTCCCTGTCCTCAGGCATGATTGATATCTGATTGTAACCAGAGAATCCATCAATCATGGATATTCTAGACACACCAGTGACCTTCTGCAGTATGTGTTCCATATTGGGCAGGGGATAATTATCTTTCTTTGAGCTCTTGTTCAGGTTCCTGAAGTCGACACAAAGCCTGATTTCTCCACTTTTCTTTCTTACCGGGACCAAATTGGCCACCCAATCAGAATATCTCAAGGGGACAATGATTTGGGCATCTAGCAACTTCTTCACTTCTTTCTCCATGATGGGTAGCAACATGGGATTTATCTTCCTCAGCTTCTGCTTGAATGGCTTAGCCTCTTCTTTCAGTGGGATCTTATGCTCAATGACCGATGTGTCATACGTCTTGAGGTCTTCGTAGGTCCATGCAAACACATCAGCAAACTCTCTCAGCAACTCAGTATATTCGACCCTCTGCTCCTTGGTCAAACTCCTTGACAACTTAACAAACTTAGGCTCCTCTGGTGTGCCAATGTTGCACTCAGTTGTGTCAGCATCATCACCTGAAACTCTACCCTTTACTACCACATCATTCCCATCGGACAATCTCTCTAATGGGACCAGTCCCCTCATAATGTGATTTCCAGGCAACTGAATAATGTCATGCTTTGCTATTTTACTCAGCAACTCACCCCCATCAAACCTTTCCTCAGAGGTGGAATCTTGGTCGATATGCATCTCTAAAAAATCTTTGATAGTTTCCAAGAACTTTTTGATCTTGAGATCATCCTCAAACACCTTCCAATGTTTGACGTTGTCAGGTATGGAGGGCCTGTATTTTACTTCTACATCATACCTCAGTTTGGGCAGCAAGGGTACTTTGAAAATGCTTACTGATGTAGCCAAGGAATCTGCAACTGTGTTCTCCTCTCTTGGGATGAAATAAATGTTAAACACTGAGAAGAAACTATCAATTAGGTCCCATACCTCATTTATGTAACTCCTGAGTCGAGGATGCTTGGCCTAATAAGTGCTTTTGATCTGTTGGACTACCAACTCGGCATCTCCGAACACTGTTACCTCTTGAATTCCCATTTCCCTTGTGGCTCTTAATCCTAGGATAAGAGCTTCATACTCTGCCACATTGTTAGTGGTTTCAAATTCCAGCTTATAGGACAGGGATATGGTTTCCTGAGAAGGGGACACAAAAAACACCCCAGCACCAGCGCCTTCTCGGGAGAAGGCTCCATCAAAAAACATTTTCCAGATTGGGGTGATGGAGGGAGGTAATTCCTGGAAAACAGTAGGCTTCTTTCTAAGTTTGAGAGGAGGCTTGGGGGCATGGGTGAGCTGTAGTAAACTAGAGCCTAAATCAATGTCCAAGGAAAAGATAGGATGATTGGTAGGGTTGGCTTCATCACTGATTGTGTAGGCCAGTTGGGCTTCCCTGTATAGTCTTCTATGCTCTCCTCCAAACATTGGGATAGTAGCATATGTGAGGTCCATATGCAAGGTTCCCCCCAATATTTTTATCTAAGACCTTGATAACAACATACCAAACCTGGGGGGAACATCGGCCACTACAATATCCATGACCACACTTTTCATGGGTAGTTGAAACAAAGTCACAACCCGATTCTTAATAACTCCAAGACACTGAACTGTCCTGGAGTCAAAGGAATAGAGGTCACGATAGGCTTGGGTGACTTCTAGTCCCAATTCTTCCATGATGGTTTTGGGCATGAGGTTGTGAGAATCCCCTGAATCCATCAAGCAGTTGTGCAACACTTTATCATGTATGTTCAGGAACATGTAGAAAGGGGGGGATGAGTCATCTCTATCTTCTACCATGGGGCCTAGAATAACTGTAGGCTTTTCGTCTTGGAGGTTTATGGAGTCTACGTGAGGGGATGAGGCTTCAGACTGCAAAAGCTCAGAGAAGCGCTTTTTGAATCCTTCATGTTTGATTAGCTCGGTGAGGGGCACATGGATTTTGATCTTTTGAATCTCATGTTCAAAACTAAAAGAAGATGTAAGCTTTGGGATTTCTTTAATTTCAGGAACATGATTGTGGACAGTGGGAGAGAGGGGTTGAGCCTTCTTACCTCTGTGACTGTCTGCTACTTCATTAGCAGGTTTCTCTATTCTAGTGGACTACTCAGGACACTCAGGTGCTGCTATATTTTTGTCGGACCTCAGGTTATACCTACCCCGACTGCTGCTGGCCTTGTCTCCCTTGCTCAATTCATTTAGCTGACTATCCATGAGAGAGTCCTCGTAAGCAGCTTGAGTGAGATGAGGAAAAGGAGCAGTGTCTTCTAAGCATTGGATTTCAGGCTCAAGCTCATCTGTTTCTTCTTCTTCCTTTTCGGCCACAAAATGGTTTTGAAAAGGAGCCTGGATCTTATGGTCTTCTCTATCTCTTCCCCTCTCTCTGTGCATAGTCGAGGGAGCGATATTGTTTAGCCTCCTGAAACCCCCTTTGATTTCGGTGCTCTGAGGGATTTTATACGCTTGCCTCCTTTCCACCTTCAGTCTCTCCATCTCTTCAGACATAAACTTCATCATCTGGGTCAATTCATCCACTTGAGGGTGAGGTACTGATGAGCCAGAAGTTGAGGCTTCAGATTTTCCCTTTCTTCTATCTGCGTCAGCCTTGTCCCTCATTCCATTACCGGCTAATACATTGGATTCCACTTCTATAGCCACATATTTCATTTGAGCTAAGGAGGTGGCTCTTCTTTCTCTCAATAAAAGACAAAAATCAGGGTCAAACGCACCAACATAAGAAATCTTGGTTGAAGCTTCTGAAGGCTTTATTTCAGCATGAATATTATTATACATCTTATTAAATCTTTTGGAGAAGTCAGAGACATATTCTCCTTCTTCTTTTTTCAGAGATCCAAACTCTGTCATGTAATACATGAAGTCCTTCCTATCTCCCCACTGCCTCAGGAAAACACTATCCAAGGCTTCAATACCAGCAATAGATCCGGAGGCCAATCCTCTAAACCATTTCCTCACCTCGCCATCCAGGATATGGATGAAGACTCTCATCCATATGTCTTCATTTTCAATGTTTAGGTTGTCTGCATAACTGTAGAAAGCAGCCAGGTTCTCTTCCGCAGTTACGTCCCCTTCCCCAATGAACTTGGGCATGTATTTCAAGTAATCTCCAGCGGGGAGAGGATTCATAGGGTGGGGTAAGATTAAGGGAGCATATCTAGCAGTGACTATGGCGTCCATTCTATTTGGAGGGGGATTAGCACCAGCCATAGGAATATTAGATGGAGGAGAACTTGGAGGAGAAGGAGTTGACGAAGGGGCTACCAGGGATGAGTCTCGAAGTGGAGTGGGGAACAAGAGAGGATTCAAGGAGAAGGCTAACGAGCTCAAGTCAACAGGTGCTCCTCTTTGTGTAGGAGTGGGGAAATATTCTGTAGTCCCGGGTCTACGCCAAGGAACATATTCAAAGGAGAGGGGAGTGACAAGGATTTCTCCCTCTAGTCCCAGAACAGGAGGGGAAAACTCAGCAAGAACACTCCCAAAATTTAGGAAACGGGAAACCTCTGAAGGAGGTCTATCAAGAAACCGAGGAGGAGAAAAAGGAGTTCTTACAGAAGGAAATGGCGGATTACTTGTTTCAGCAGTGGAAGCTTCTTCTTCAGGGGCCTTTCCTTTTCTGAGAACCACCTCTGGATCAGTTACAGGTGTAGCTAGAGGCAGCTGTGGATGTGACCGCATATGTCTACCTCTAGAAGCCACAATTAAAACAGCGGGTTCGCTCCAGTGGAGTCGTCACAATGGAGTCGCGAGGTGCACAGTAGAAATATCAATAGTTCTGATATTTGATGCACCTTCAGAATCAGTTAATCGTTGTCGTTCAATCCCGGGGAAAATATTCAACTTCGTCCCCGACAACGGTGCTATAAATGTTGGCATCGAAAGTCACTCCTAGATTGCTTGCAGGAGCAGAGCCCGACACCCATCAGTTTAATGTCATGATTTGTTTATAAAGGGATGATCAAATGGAGGTAAAGACTCGAGGAGATATCACTCTAACTCAGGGACTGGGTATAGCATGTATGGGACAAAGGAGGTCTTGATCTAACTTCAGCCAGTGGGTTAATTAAAATATGAGCAGGTGGAAGACTTGGTAAGAAAGGTGAACAAACAACTTTGGGCAACAGGCTTTCAGCGGTTTGCAGAAGAAAGACTCTGAATGTAAGATCCTCTTGGTTCAGGGTCTCAAGAAACTGAAAAGGGGACTTGACTAGATCCTCCAATTCCAAGTCACTCGGCGTTGAGAAAAACACAAGGACTGATTAGAACAATGTAACTTCTACAGTGATCCTATCCAACATCATCCTACAACAACTACAACTTGACTGGATCCTCCAATTCCGAGCTGTTCTAACACAGTGTAAATAGAGATGTGAAAGAAGATGACATTCATAAGGCAATAAGTCTCAAAAGTCCATGCATAACCAGAACAACAGTGCTTCATTAAATCTTTACATCGGGAGCTCTGCTCAACCATCGATAGATACAAAAATGGTGAAAATGCCTACATATACTCAAAACGACAACAACAACAAAATCGAGACACTGCATTAAACACATTGCGTCTCCATGGCTTCTGACAATCTGCAGTTGCCGTCTCTGAATGATCGTACAACTTATGGCAGACGCAATCGAATTCCTGACAGTTCTGTGGGTGAACCGACGTGCCTTTAATTCATTTCCGGACTTTCCCATTATGGCAGAGGCGATTTCTAACCACCACCAACTACCTTAATAACTGCTTCATTGGGATTGAGGATGGCCCGGCCAACTCGGCACCTTTGGGATGTGGGAGACCCTTTGCACTACCACCTGGATTAGCTGAACGACCCGACGAATAGGCGTGGAGGCCAGCGCGAAGGATGGGGCGCATGACGAGAGTGGTGGCACCAAAACTATGAAGGTGTGAAAATAAGTGACGAGGTGTGAGAGGGGCGATAGGGGAAAACACATGGCGGAAGGCAATAAGCAGAGGGGGCAGGAGATGAGATATAATGGGCATGCTTTTAGTGGGGGGCTAACGTGGAAAGGAGCGGGACACATGGCAGGCGGTGAGTGGATGATGAGATGGGAAAGGGACCACACGGACTAGAAGAGGGGATATGGACAGATGTCGGAGGATGAGGAAGGGGCTAAAGGGAGCGAACCTCATCACACGGTTAGGTGGAGAACAGATGGCGAGACGACACAACAAGAAAGGGGGCCCCACATTGATTTAAACACAGAAAGACAGATGGTGTCTGGATTTCCTGTGTGCCATTGATCCGGGCGCTCTAATCACAGCCGTCGGAAAGATGCGTCCTCGATTCCGGACCCCCCCCCCCCCCCNGGGGGGGGTTCAGAATCACCCTGCGCACCGTTTATCAGGGCACTTCGATCGTAGCTGTTGAAGAGGTGCACCCTCTATTTCAGACCCCCCCCTTCCGCTTAAAGGTAGAAAGGCGGGGGGGTCCGGAATCACCTGTGCGCCATTGATCCGGGCACTCTGATCCCTGCCATCCAGATTCGATTTCCATTTAAACGTGGACATGTTTGCATCCCGACCTTAGGACAAGTGGGTTTTTATCCATTCCTTCGCATTCTAACCCCCCTTACCAAAAATGTCGCTAACATTATTTACCTTCTAAAATCTCTTAAACCACTTTGACTACTTTGACCTTTTGGGGCTTCTAGATGACTCATGAGGGTTCTCCAACTTCACATGTCCATAACTCTCTAACAGTGAGGAGTTATGTGACATTCCACATACCATCGGAAATGGAATGACATATACTATCCATATGGAATAGTATTACCTGCAAATATATCAAAACTCATACCATTATCCATCAAACAAACTTAGGTCCATTACCCAAACCTTTGTGCTAACAAAATTTTCTACCGGAATTTCTTCAAGGGTTGAAATCAATGACAACCAACCCAAATAATCAACAACCATGATAATGTTACCTGCATATTACTTGATCTTAATGGCTTCATATCTCAAACAAATTCTCTACCAGACTTCTCCAAGGGTTAACATTAATCTCTAAGGGTGGACATCAATATCCAACATCACTATCCAAAGGTTGAAATCAATAAAAACCAACTATCTAAACCAATTGTCCAACAATATCCCCCTTTGGCATTGATGGAAACACTTAGTCATGAAAACATTCATTCTCATGCTCCCTGTGATCGTCGCTCCTCGTAAATGGTTCTATCTCTCCCCCTTTTACATCAATGGAAAATGAAATCTCTCCTCGGGGCTTCTCCCCATGTCTTCATGCCTATGCTTTCTCTCTCTCTCCCCCTTTGACAAAGTATTAACTCCCCCCTGTCGATCTGACATTATACCTACTCTAACCAATCCTAGTTAAAATAATAGCTCCCCCTTGTGGTTGTGTGTCCCTCTTTGTATGCTACTAATATTCCTTTTTGAATCTCTTGCTCTTATGACTTCTATGAACGTTGTTGTGTAGATAAATATAGGTCTTCTTGTACCTATTTCCTTTTTGGATTTATTTTCCATTGGTGCTTCCTCGTGTAATTCAACTGACATATATACAAATCATTCAAAATTAATCATTCGAATAATCATTTTTCTGAACCCATCTATGAATCCATGCTCTCATCCACTGTCATATGTCTGTCCAAACCTGTTAATCCATCTATGTCCATACTTTCCAAGACTTTTCTACTCAACTATTTTGAGTCTATGTGCTCGAACTTTGTAAGTTTCTCGAAAGATTATTCTTTGATCCATCTCAGCTACTGCATATACTCCCCCTATATAATATTCATATTACCTGGGAGTCTCCAAGCCGAATGGATAAAAATAATACATGCTCTAATGCAGTGTAATTTTCCTCTTTGTCTGTGGATACATATTCATTTTCATCCTCTTTCTGAATTATGTCATCATCCTGAGTTTTGAAATCTTCTTCATCCTCTACATGAATTCTAAAACTTTCCTCTTTTCCTATAAATTCATCATGATCTTTTGTTGTTGCAAATCCTGAAAGTATGATTCCTTGGACTTGTTCTTCATTTACCTGCTCCTCTTGTTTTTCACTTCTTCTCCAATCCTTCTTGTGTTTGTCATCAATATTTTCTTTCATGGGAGGCTTTATCATGCTTCTACAATTTTGAGCTATGTGTCCATAGTTATGGCATTTGTAGAATTCAATATTTTGTAGGGACACAGAAGAATTTATTTCCTAATCATTTCCTTCATAAGTCCTGCAATCGACAACCTTATGTCCAAAGTTAGTACAATAAAAATAATGACCATAAAATAAATTTACATACTTGGGAGTGAATTATCTTCTTTGTGGTGTAGTCCTTCTGGGTTCCTATCATGGCTGATCATGATTGACGTTTCTTTGCTACCTGAATGTAGAACATATTTTTGATTCTTGTTGACCATAATTCCTTCATTTGAGAACTTTTGGATAACTCTTTTGTTTTGTTTCTTTTTTCATGGAGATTGAACCTTTCTCAATCTGCATCCGGTTGTATCCTAGTCTAGACATGTCATAGTATGGCCTTTGATTGTTGACAATTTTATCCAATGTCTTGGTGTTGAATTGTTGCATGTCCTTCTTCTAAAGACATTTTCTAAGAGTGAGTACGTATGCTTCCAACATTTCAATCATCTTGTCCTTCTCTATTAACTGACTTCTGAGTATTTCTTCAATCCTTCTGTCCTCTTCTACCTGGAATTTCTACTTCCTAATTATCTTCTTGAATTCCTCTGAGTTGTGATTATGGATTCCTTTTACTTTTAGTTCTTCCTTGAGTGACTTGTTTTTATTTATTTCTTTCCTTATTTCTTCTAAATAACTAATTAATTATTCTCTAATATCGAATTCTCCTTCTTCTTCAGAATCATTGGAGTTTATTGTTTGATTTTCCCTAGCTATAAATAGTACCTTTTATAAATCACTGTTGATTCCATCATCCTCATTGGATGAGGAGTTGTCTTCTCCTGAGTAGATATTTTTCTTGAAGAGTTTCCTTTTGTCTTTTGTTTCCATTTCGATATTTCTTTTCTTTCTTGGGATATTCCTCTTCATCACTATCTGACTTCCTAGAATAAGGACAAATATTTGCAAAATGACCAATTTTACCACAATTAAAAAATTTCAGAATCTTACCTTTGTATTTACCTGTTCCGGTTTGCAAAATTCTTACGAAGTTTTCCATTTCTTCATCTTCCTCTGAATCATCGCTGCAGCTACATTCTGACCTTGGATTTTGATTTCTCTTTTTCTTTTCCTTATTGGATGATTTGAATGTTGCTTCCTTTGTAACTGGGTTCTCTTATTCTGTTTTCATTTCATAAGCAGTGAATATCCCATGTAGCTAATCCATGTTCAAGGTGTCTATGTATTCTCTTTCTTCCAGGGATGACATATTCCGGTCATATATCATAGGTAGAGACCTTAACACTTTTTGAACAATGGTTGGTTCCTTCATCTCTTCTCCTAAACCTTTAATGGCATTGAATATCTCATCAACTCGTAGAAGGTAGGAGGCAATGTTTTAATCTTCCTTCATCTTCAATTATTTGAACTTGGCTCTCAAGGTTTGAAGCTTGGCTCCTTTAACTTTGGCATCTCCTTCGTAGATATTCTTTAGTTTGTCCTAGATTTCTTTTGTGAATTCATAATGCACAACCTTGGTGTATACTAATTTGGTCAACCCATTCAAGATAGCATTTATGGCTCTAGAATCATTTTCTTCATGTTTCTTTCCATCCTTATCTATCGAAGGAGTGGATGGTGCTTTGTATCGATATACTATTTCTCTCCAAACATTGAATCCATGTGACTATACATATGTTTCCATTCTTTTACTCCATAATGCATATTTTTCACCATCAAACTGTGGCACCTCAATTCTAGTGTAATCCATGATATCCTTCCAGTGGTTAGAATGATTCTTGAAGGACCTGCTCTGATACAAATTGTTGGATTACTGAGAGGGGGGGTGTATCTGTAATGAGAAATTTATACTTATTTTAATCACATTTTATGTTCCTTTAATTTATTCAACAATGTTCTTCAGTTCATCATCAATATATTATTGCATCATAAACATTAACATCCATCAATAAATACCCCCAGATGGGGTGACACCTAACGATAAAATTCTACATGACACTTAGGCGACGAGGGCAGTTAAATCCCCTTACCACTAGCCTCCTCCTTTGCCAACTCACAATGCATAGCATTCACTCAGAAAAGAGGTTAGTGTGTTGGGACAGTCAAGTAGGTTTAATGGCTCACCCATTTTGGCCATCTGTAACTGGTATGATGCCTCAAGGAGGCATCACCTTGGCATTCATGGCTCTCCAAATTGTCATTTCTCTCATCATTACACAAGTAATATCTTATTTTGGTTCTTATCTCCAGAATTGGTCCTTGGCATCGCATTCTCCACCTGCATCCTCTGTTTGATTAAGTGGAGACTCTGTCAATTTTCTTTCTTCCACAACTGGAATACCCTTCATTGTGAATTTGTTTCCCCTCGAGTTCAGCTTCTCCATGCCTCACAAGAGAGGTAAGTCCAAATGCGGGATGAACTACTAAATTATGGTAGGCCGACACCGATGCACAAGCCGTCCTTCTCTTTTTCCCAATCCAAGAAGAAACTATGTTCGCTCTCCTTACTTCGACCAAAGTTGGTGCGATGAAGTCGAACCTGAACCCCATTTACCATACCCTAAGCTAAACTATGGAGGATGCATAGTGGAGGAGGATAATCCTCCTAATTGGGTGGAGAAAACCATGGAGAAGACATCACCAATTGGCACTAGTTTCCCCTTACATTCTTCTAAGATAGCCATGGGAGGTTGTATGGTTTAGGAGGAAATCCTTCCACTGGTGCAGGATGACTTCAAGGAAGACGCAACCCCCAATGTTAGTGCAATGAACAATGAAGCACCATGTATAGATTGGGGTGATTCATAGCACAAGGAGGAGACCCATCGAGAGATGCATTCAGGAAAAAAATCCCACCCATATTTGGAGTGCCGCAATTTTCCCAGCTTCAAAAGGCTCATGGAGGATCATTTAGTGATAATTTTTTAGATGAGGAAAGATCTAGCCAAGTAGCTTCAAAAATAACATGTTTGAAGCAAACACATGGACATTTTTTCAAATCCTTGTCAAGAGAGCCTACGAAAAGTCTTTTCCCAACATGCTTGCATCCTTTCACCTTCACCATTGGACATGACAGAAGCCTAGGTTTGCCTCATATCTAGTTTCCTTATTGTCAATTTTCTAGTTTTATCTAGAGTGCATTTATTTGAAAACAAACTCTGGTTCACCAGTTGCACCTTGAATAATGCATACCACATGTTATGGTTTCCATGCATGCGGCAGAACAGGTGGTGAGTTTTGATGTATTTTCATACATGTGTCACTTTTTTGACATCTTAAGGTAACACAATCTTTTTATTTAAAAATAAATAAAAAATCCATCAATGCATATTACAATAATGAACACATCCACACAATACACTGTACACCAATATTTATGTGAAAACCCAATGCGGGAGAAAACCACGAAATTATTTTCTTATATGTCAAAGAATTACATTCAAGGAAGCATCGACTTCCAATTCTCCATCTCCAACTAGAAGGAGGCTCCAACCACCTAGTTTCTTAGGATCCAACCCAAAGGAATCTCAAACTCCCTAATTCTTTGGATCCAAATAGAAGGAATCTACAACCCTCTGAGTTCTCTGTCTCCAACCGGAAGGTGGATACAACCACCTATTTCTCAGGATCCAACTTGAAGGAACCTCCAACTCCCTGATTCTCCAGATCCAACCGAAAGGATGCTACAATACCATTTCCTTGCCATGTCCAACCTCCCTAAGATATAAATTCCAAATGTAGACAACCTGTCACTGTCACTAATTAAATCATTGCCACTATCACTCTGTCACTCTCAACCTGTACCAACAATATATCACAACTTGTATCAATCTTCTTCAAATATTTCCTACATAGCCGTGACCTTTCTATACTGAAAAATGTAGATGTCCATGACTCTCTTTAAGGAAACTCATGAATGTTCACACCTCTCTTCTCTGCAACTCATGGACTACTACAAAACTATCCCAGTTTCACTCTTATTATCTCTATTTCTGTCAAACTGTCACTATACAACCTATCATGTCAACATATACCAGAAACCTATAACAAACAAACTGTACCAAAATTTTGTAACAATAATCTCATCAAACAAAACAGATTCAATAACCAAGATCAGTCACCAAGACAACTCTCAACCATATGCATAATAACACTAGGATGTGCATCAAACAAAAATACTCATAAAAACTCACAACCATCACCCACACATGCCTCTACCAAGAATGTACCAGTCACAACCAAGTACCAATCTGTACCACAACAAGTGCATTGTTGGCAGAGGGGAAGACCTAGGGTTCAACTCTTATAGCACACCAACAAACCCTAATTATTGGCCCTTTCGGCAACACCTGTGAAGCAGATGCAGTCTCGCCTGAAGTAGAAATAGGGGGTTGCAGGAAACATGTGTCTACAACCAGAGGGAATGAAAATTGGATCTAGGACAACAACACACAACAATCTAGTTATTCTTTATCTCTCTTAAGCCTACTTCGCAAGTTATATCTTATAGCTAACACAACAATTCAATAATAGGATAACATATGGAAAATAACACAACATCAATCACAAAGAACAACAATATATATGCGGTTCACCATCTCCATAGGGCTACGTCCACAGAACTGTGTTTCTTGATATATTAAATGGAATCATATAGTTCTATCTGTGCACTTATCTTACAGATTTATCTCTCTTTCTCTCTTCCTCTTCCCTCCCTATGCACCTAGCTGCAGGGTTGATCTTCGCACCTAGCTGAAGATCTTACAATACAGTCTCAATATTGTTCTCTACAACAATAATAAAAAATGAACAACAACAACCATAGTATC
The DNA here is from genome assembly GCA_009831015.1 of Picea engelmannii. Taxonomy (NCBI): domain Eukaryota; kingdom Viridiplantae; phylum Streptophyta; class Pinopsida; order Pinales; family Pinaceae; genus Picea; species Picea engelmannii. Next base: position 61,271 of record ML777008.1, on the reverse strand, counting down.
AACAAACCAACTTAGAACTAACTCTCCTAGGTCTTCTAGAACTTTATTTATACATTACATAGAAAAATCCTAGGTGTCAAAAACCCTAGATCCAAAACCCTTGGTCTACTTGACTCGTGTTTTTAGGGCTTCGCTAGCCTGTCTTTCCTTCTTTTCCATGAGGTGCTCCAAAGCACTCACTGATGTATTTTCCCACTTGTTGATCTATCCATGATCCCTCTTCTTTGTTTCTTTGTCTTCCTCGATCTTCTCTTCCAATGGATAGCTTTTCCTTTACTTTGCTCCTTCTTTTCTACTTCTTTAACCACTTCAACCCCTCCTTGGTTTATTTTCCTTCCACGTTGTTTGTACTTCAATTTTCTTCCTTAATCTTCACTTCCTTCTATAACCAAGGTCCAACAGGCCCCTAACACTCACATGTGACTCGTCCGGAGTCACTGCAAGATTGAACCTTTTGTATCACTTATATTGCAGAATGCATGGAGCATCTTGTGTTTTCTGTTATGTCCCTTCCTATTGTGTGAAAACTATCCTTTATGTGTCTAGTACCCAATTTCAACTGCACCCGGTACCTAGACCCCTCTTCCTTTTCTTTTATTGAGAGTTGCGAGGCAGTTGGTTGTCATAATACAATTTCAATCGAATCCCATTTACCAAACCTTCTTTCCATTCTCCATTAAGGGTCTTCAACTGTGCAACTCCTCCTTATGTAACATAGGAAACCTCAAATGGCCCTAGCTAATGTGTCCTGAACTTCCCTAGATGCTTCATGAACTTGCCTTCATATAACAATACAAAATCTCCTTGCTTGAATGCCTTCCTCTTGATGTGTCCATCATGATATGCCTTTTCCCTTTATTTCTGTACCTGCTGTTGAAATCCTGCATTGGACTTGTCTTCCTCTAGTTCCAGTAACTGTGCAAGCCTATCTTGAATAGTGTTTGTGTCATCCATACCTGTAAATGTTGTGATTCTTAAACTAGGAACCAAGTATTCCATAGGTACCACTGCTTTCAAGCCATATACCAACTTAAATGGGGTCTGTGTTGTCATCTTTGTTGAAGTAGTTCTATAAGCCCATAATACTGCTCGAATTATTAAATCCCAATCATCTCTGTTGACACTACAAATATTAGTCAGTGTTGTCTCCAAGATATTATTGAAAGCTTCAATTGTACCATTCTCCTTTGGGTGCTATGGAGTGCTCTTTTGATGATGAACTTCAAATTCTTGATTCAAGGCTTCAATAGTTTTGTTGATGAAGTGTGTGCCTTTATCACCCATGAGGATCTTCGGGCATCCAAACCTAGTTATAATATCCTCAAAGATGAACTGCACAACTATAATTGCACTACAGTCCTTAACTTCTCTTGCTTCTTCCCATATAGTCAAATACCCTGTCACAATGATAAAGTATCTATCTCATGTGCGCCTTCCACTTGGGTTAATAGGTTCCACAAAGTCAGTGGCCCACTTCTCGAATACTTGTAATGTTAATTGCAGTGCCAAATTAATCGCATCCCTTATAGACAAATTTCCTACTCTTTGACATACATCGCAGGCTCTGTAGTATTCCTTATCATATTTATGTAAAGTAGGCCACCAGAGGCCAACTCTGAGAACCTTTTTCATTTTTTCTTTCCCTGCATAAAACCCTCTTGTGATGCCTTCATGCGCTTCTGCAAGAATCAATGGTTTTTCTACCTCCATAACACATCTCCTAAAGATCTCATCTGGTCCCATCTTATACAATTGTCCAGCCATGAGTTGAAATTTGGATGCGTGGACTACCAATTGTTTCTTCTGAATAACTGTGTACTCGCGAGGTACCATTCCTATGGACAGGAACTAAACTATCTCAACGAAGTGATCATCAATTTTTTTGATGGCTAGCAACTGTGCATATGGAAGTGTATCCTCCAGACCAGTAGGTTCCTCTCCATGTTCTAACCTGGATAAGTGACTAGGTCCTTTATTCATTCTCCTTGTCTTGTGTTACACATTATTTTCGTCATCCCTATGATCGTTATTTTCATCATCCCTATGACCGTTAATGATGTAAACCTATATGTTTCCTTCAGAGGGGTCAGTGGCCTGAGTTCCTGAAGAAAGAAGAGAGAAGAACTTTTCCTGAGAAAAGAAGATGCATTCTCCTTTGTAAAAACCCTATTAAAAAGGATGTTCACAGGTTTCTATATAGGCAGGGTGTGAGACTACTTGATTCTCGTAGGCTACACCATAGTTGGATTGAGAGAGGTTCATAGGTTTCTCTATAAGCAGGGTGCGAGAATGCTCATATGTGGGAAAAACAAGCATTTTCTCAATTCTTCTAGAGGGAGAAACTTCCATGGTGAGGTGGCATATGAATGGTTTGAATATTACTCGCTTTCATGATTTAGTGGGATCATCCTAACCTCCTCACCTTATCCTCTTCAGCTTATAAAAGGAGAGGATCTCTCATGGAGAAAGTTAGTTGTTTTTGGCTTGGGATTGTTAGCTTGGTTAGAGTGGCTTTGAGATTTGCTTTGTCAAGATATATTGTGAGTAGCTATCAGATCCATGGTCTCAGAATCCTTGGAGAAAGAAGTGTGTGGGGAATGAAGGATAGTTGGAAGGGACCTTAAGACATCAAGGCCATGGTTGTAATCTCTCTTTCAAATTTAATATGATACAGTAATATAATTCTTTCCTATAAATCTTGTTTTGTTTTATTGTATGATTCCTTGATCACATACATAGGTTTATATTGAGTTTATGCTATTACTATCACTTTGGTTGGTTGCGTTCTTTTGCAGGATCATCATTATATGAGTGTTGGAATGGAGCTAAGATGGCGATAGTGTGAGGAAGCAGAGTTTAAATGGTATTTCACCTATCCCTCTTTAGTTAGTAAATTCAATATCTAAAACTTAAGGAAAGCGTCATTTTCTGGTGTGTTTTGTTCTAGATCTAGGTGGATCTAGGGAGATCAGTTAGTGTTTGTACCTTCTGATTGATCCAATAACAAAATTGGTGACTCCACTAAGGAACATATTGTTTCCTAATTAGTCTAGTTTCCCTTGATTTGATTTCTTGATTTATGGTCTTTGAGTCTATGGGAGATCCATCCAGACTCTCTGGATCTGAAACTTCACTCAAAATTTTTGTCCTTTTTCCAAATTTTTCTTGATTACAAACCTTCTCCCACTGTACCTCTCTGTCACCTGCGAGAATCATTGATGTTCACACCCTACTGTTAAGTTTAGTGTGACCTTCTCTCACCCTACCTATATCTAGACTGCGAGAATCCCTAATTCTTGCACTGTACCCCACTACCAGGCTGCGAACTCATTTGTAACAGTTTTGGATTAGGTCTTCCTGTCTTTTTGATGCCTAGTTTTGCTTTGATCAACTAGATTGAACTTTTGGAGCCTATATTGATTTGTTTACAGTCTGCTTGACATTCTTTGAGTTGCTTTTAGCCATCTTTTCTTTGTTTGGTTTTGAAGGATTAGTCTCTTGCTTTGAGTGTCTTTCAATTACAAAGCATGTGTTTTCTTTAGAATTGTTTAGGGAAAGATCAAATTTCTTCTGAATAGTTTGATTTAAAAGAAAACTTTTAGTTTGGGTTTTTTTTTTTTAACAAAGTTCATTATTTCTTTTAGTGAAATTTTTGAAACAAAAAGATTTAATTTCTTGCTTTATATTAGATTGGGGGCATCCTTGCATTTGGAGTAGCGAAATTGCATGTTTCTTGGCATTTTTTGGTCTTAAATTCCGAAAATTTTTCCCCCTCATGGCTGGGGGGGGGGCATGAATCGTGCATTGGTGTACAGTACCTTTTTCTCATTTCTTGAAAATCTTGATATTGATGATTTTAATAAATTTTGGGACATCGTGCATATGGGAATGATAAATTTTTTCTCCTTCTCGTAGCATAGATTTCATCGAAATGAACAAATTGCATCCTCATCTCTTTGCATAACTTTCGAGTCAGTCAAAACACCATATTGTCCATGCCATCTTCCTTTTGAGTAACAACAGCCTTAAAAATAAAGCGCTTATAAAAATTGATTAGACATTTTTTATACTTTCTGGTAGCAAGCCTACATTAGATTAGTTGTAGGGCTTTCGAATAGGTGTGAAAGATAACTTTCCAAACTGCAAACACACATAGAATCTTGAGATAGGGAGCAACAAATCCACTTATCAAATTTTTTCCTGGGAAGCCCTTCTCACACAAGGGTCAATCACGAGGTCGCATTAAGACTGGCAGAGTTACTCACCCTACTTTGTTGGTCTTGGTGTAGAGATTGCATGTATTATGGGGGTCACTTGAAGGTATACCCACAATGAGTGGAAGCCTTTCGAGTTGATTTCAGGCTAGATACCCTGCCTTTGGGAGTGGATTGGATTGTCGACTGTTTCCCGAGGCATCATTGTATTAATTGGTAACCTTAGTGACCTATCTCTCTAGGTTATTTATATGAGGTGACTGTGGAGGGGCAAGTCTTTACGGTACTTGGAATCGATGTTGGCCAAACTCACTCGGGCTCCTTGGAGGGTATACCCACGATTATGTGTGGGAGCTTGCACCAAGGTGTAATCCTGTTAAGCAGGTAATCAACATAATTTTTCCACCTACTCTATCTCAACCCCTTCTTACTTTGTCCCCGCGACGTTGGATTTCATCACCAACTAGTGTGTTCATTGTGAGAAGGTTTTGTTTGCTTTCTTGCTTACTAGAGTTTTTGTTTGTTTTCCCTAGAGGACTCTAGATTGGATATTTATTTAATGGCGTCAGTTCCCAGAATGACCAATGAAGGAACCCCTTCTCTAGGAGAACCTTTTGTTTTTCCTTCTTATGGAAACATTGGTCCTCCTCATATTGCTACTTTGAGCCTTCCAGGTCTCACAATTGGATTACCGATATGGTTGTTATCCACTCAGGTAATCCCGAATGCAGTTAGTGCTTCAGTCACAAGCACTTCCCCCCACGAGCATCAACCTCATGTTGATCCTTCACCTTCTTCACCAGTAAGGTCTTCTTCACCTTCTTCGCTTGCAAGGTCACCTTCCCTTTCATCTCCTTCGTCGAGTGAAAGTTTTGAAGCTAGTAACCCGGTGAATAAGAAGAAGAAGAAAAGGAAGATTAAGAAGAAGAAAGATAAACAAGGGTAAAAGATTCCTAACACTGTCAAACATGCTGGAAAACAACCAGTTACTGTTAATTGTGTTGGGAGTGTTGATGACATCAAGATCACCCCAACAACCCGTAAGCCCAAGTACCCTTGCAGGCTTTGTAAGGGTTGTTGATTAAGGTTGGTTGTCATTGATGTCAACCCTTGAAGAAAGACCCGTAGCACAAAGGTTTGGGTAATGGAACCAATATTTTTTGATGTAAATATAACTCATTATTGTTTTTTCATTGTTGATAAGAAGTAAATATGGATGAACTCCAAAGTGGTCCCCTTATGGTGAAAGCCTTCACGGGAAAACACTTTGTGGAGTAAGAGAACCCATTCTTAATTGTCGAATAAAAAGATGAAGGAAAGTCAAATTTTCAGGGAAAATATCCTAGATGGATAGTTTTTGTTATGTCATTTCTGGTGGTATGTGGAACGTCACATAATTCCTCACGGTTAGAGAGTTATGGCCATGAGAAGTTGGAGACCCCCGGTTTGGGTAATGGACCCAAGTTTGTTTGATGGGTAATAGTATGAGTTATGATATATTTTCATATAATACTATTCTATATGGATATTACATGTCATGCCATTTCTAGTGGTATGTATAACGTCACATAACTCCTCACGGTTTGAGAGTTATGGCCTTACGAAGTTGGAGGACCCTCATATGTCATCTAGAAGCCCCAAAAGGTCAAAGTANTCAAAGTGGTTTAAGAGATTTTAAAAGGTAAATAATAAAGTGAAGTGATGAGTGTATTATAATTCAAATTCAATACAAAATAAATTATTTCAATAATAAATTTAATGGAGAAATTAGAAGTGGACCCAACCCTAAAATAAGGAAAGTGGGCCAAGTTGCCTAGAAGATGTTTTTAAGGAAGCTACTTGGAGAGTATAAATAAGAGGCAAGGCTATCTCATTTGAATCACACTTGAGAATATTGAATATCTATATGTGTCTAAGGTAACCAAGGATATCTAAACTAGAATTCTGAGTGAAGGTGAAGAAAAGAAGGTTGAAATGCAAGGAAGGATAAATTCTTTTGATGGTGCTTTCTAAGGTATGTTATTTAAAGGTCATCTCACCATTTTCTCTATAACTTTTTTTATATAATGATTCAGACCATGAAATTTCTATAAAAGTGAGAAAACATATCCAAGTATATGTGGTAAAAACTTCAGCTTGTGGGTCGTTGTATTTTGGATGTTACACTCCGTGGAAAATAGGGTTTGTGGCCAGTCCTGAAACTAGTCAAAATCAAGTGTTTCAGGTAAAAACATCATAACTTCTTCATAACATATCCAAATTAAGTGAGACAACATTTGTTGGTTAGGGAATAGTCTGTAGTAATATGTGTAATAGTTTCATATCAATTCATCAAACATTTTTTGCGGGGCATTCTCTACAAGGTCGCTCTCTAGAATAAGACAAAATTCAGCAAGGATGTCATTTTTGCTATAACTCCTTTTCTGAGAGGTTCCAAGTAGTGAAACTTGGAGGAATTGCATAAAACACATTGAATACCATTGTGTATCAGTTTCATATCTTTATTAATTACAGGTTCAAAGTGATGATTACTTCAAGTTAGGGTTGTTGACTAATCCAATACTAGGCATGTGAGACTAAAGAAAATTTTGATGAAAATGCCAGTCTCTTGTTTTTAAAGTTAAGGAAGGTTTGCAGGAATGTGATAATATACACCAAGTCTATTATAGAGCTACAAATCAGATTTGGATGATGAAATTGATGAGGGGTTTTGGTTGTGGTACATGTTGAGTACATGGTTGAGACAAGTAGTTGATGAGTTGGCGCACATACATGAGGTGTATAGTTGATGATGTTGGTACATATTGATGAGTCATAGTTGATGAGTAGTTGACACATGATTGGAACATAATTGGTACATGGTTGGATGCACTTGTTTATGGTACAGGTTGATTACAGGTTGGTGCATGGTTGATGCACTTGTGTATGGTACAGGTTGATTATAGGTTGGTGCATGGTTGATGCACTTGTTTATGGTACAAGTTGATTACAGGTTGAGGTACAGGTTGATGCATGGTTCAGATTTATTGGTATAGGTTTACAGTGGTATATCTCAGAGTGATAGTGTGATAGTGGTTCCATCATTCTACTTCTACTTCAGGGTGGCAGGACGGGGCAAGGACAGGTGGTTGTAGCTGGAGAACATTGGGGGTTGTAGCCTCCTTCTGGTTGTAGCCAGAGAATTGGGGAGTTGGAGCTTCCCTCAGGTTGTAGCCTAAGAAACTAGGGGGTTGGAGCCTCCTTCTAGTTGTAGTTGGAAAACAAAGGAAGTTGGTGCTTCTAATGAATGTAATTCTTCAAGACATATAAGAAAAAGCATTCCATGGTTTTCTCCCGATTTGGGTTTCCACGTAAAACACTAGTGTACTGTCTGTGTGTATGATTGTTTATTTCTTACTGCTCATTATTGGATAATAATTCTACATTGATATAACATTTGAAGAAAAAGGATTATAATTACGCTATTACTGATTCACCCCCCCTCTTAGTAATCCAACATTGGTCCTCCTCATATTGCTACTTTGAGCCTTCCAGGTCTCACAATTGGATTACCAGTATGGTTGTTCTCCACTCACATAATCCCGAATGTAGTTAGTGCTTCAGTCACAAGCACTTCCCCCCATGAGAATCAACCTCATGTCGATCCTTCACCTTCTTCACCAGTAAGGTATTCTTTGCCTTCTTCGCTTGCAAGGTTGCCTTTCCTTTCATTTCTTCGTCGAGTGAAAGTTCTGAATCTAGTAACCCAGTGAATAAGAAGAAGAAGAAAAGGAAGATTAAGAAAAAGAAAGATAAACAAGGGTCAAATATTCCAACCACTGTCAAACATGTTGGAAAAAAACCAATTACTGTTAATTGTGTTGGGAGTGTTGATGATGTCAAGATCACCCCAACAACCCATAATCCTGAGTACCCTTGCAGGATTTGTAAGAGTAGCCATCTTCTTAAGGATTGCCCTGGTCTATCCAAGTTTATAGAAGCATAGTCTACACATCCTCGCCAACACATGTCATTATCCTCTGAACAACATGTTGATGACTTCCCGTTGACTAGTCACGATATAGTTGGGAAGAAGAAAAGTAGAGCCAAGTTCCCATGTATGTTATGCAAAGGGCGTCATCTAACTCATATTTTCCCTCGTATGGACAAAGCCTCGAAATTACTGGAAGACATGAATGTTTCACAGCCTCAACTTCCAGCTGCTTATCGCAATCTTTCTCTCAACCCACTTGTAGTTAATGGAATGATCAATTTGGTTCCCCCGTCGGTGAGTTCGGTTGATCAAGTGGTCAATCTAGTCACGTCCTTAATTGAACCAGTTGACAAAGTGGTCGATCCAATCCCATCCTTGGTCGATCCCACTCTCCCTTTAGAGAGTGTTAACAAAGTGGTTGATTCGATCCCATCTTCGGTCGATCCCACTCTCCCTTTAGAGAGTGTTAACAAAGTGGTTGATCCGATCCCATCCTTGGTCAATCCCACTCTCTCGTTAGAGAGTGAAACCCAAGTGGTCAATCTATTTCCACCTGTCGACCCCATTCTCCCCTTGGAGAATGAAACCCAAGTGATTGATCTGATCTCTCCATCCATCGATCCTACTCTCTTGCTAGAGAGTAAACTCGATACTTCCCATGTTTTTCTCATTGATACAAAATCTACCATGCCAAGGGATATTCCTCATTCTCTTGTGGAACCCCCTCCAAGTTATGAGGCCATCCATTTTGATTGGGGTGTGCTAACTGGACCTCGTCTTCCCTCTCACATTCATTTCTAGATTACAGTACAGGTTTGTGGTCGAGACGTTCCTCAGACACTGATAGATGAAGGTGCATCTATTAGTATTTTGTCCTCTTTTGCTTGGCAAGATTTGGGTTGTCCTCCACTTGTGCTGGTTACGCAGAATCTGTTAGCTTTTAACAGAAGAACTAGTCAACCTTTAGGGACCCTTCCTCAGTTTCTTATAGCTTTGGGAAGGAAATCTATCTTTATTGATGTCATGGTAGTCCAGGACCCATTGGATTTCACTTTACTCCTTGGGCGAGATTATGTCTATGCCATGAAAGCTATTGTGTCTACTCTTTTTCATGTGATATCTTTCCCTCACGATGGACGATTTGTGACTGTTGATGAACTTTCATTCATTGACCCTGACTGGATTGCCTCCCTAAATGGTTCTTATATGTAGATAGTATTGCCCCCACCACAGGTCAATTATGTGGCGTTGTTTCCCATGGCTTCAACTTATAATGAATTAGATCCAGTAGTTGACATGGTGATATATTCGATAGGGTTGTTAGAGACTGATTTCTTTACTCCTATCGCGACCCTCGATATGGTGTCCTTCCAGAGTGTGTTTCTTCCTTCCAGTGAAGACCTCTTGGAAGCCATGACCGAGTTTTGTCCCTTGACTTGGTGTCATTCCAGAGCATTGTCCTCTTGGAATCCATGATCAAGAAGAGAGACTTCAAGGATAGTTTTTGTGTCTCTGAGGCAACCTCGTTAAAAAATGAAACAAAGTTCTTAGAGCATAGTTCTCATTTCTGTGTCAAGCTCATTAAAAAATGAAATATTTTCCCCCCTCTCTATTCGATTCAAGTCCCTCGTCTAGTATTTGAAGCTTCATTTCATTCTCCTTTGCAGTTGAATGAAATGAAGCTTGGGGGGAATTTTCTTTCAGCCTCTGGACTTCATGTTGAATTTAGAGCCGCTAGCTTCTTAAGTTGGGGGCTAAGTACCAACCATCCCTGTGTTATGCGTTGGGAAGTCCAAGCATAGTTTTGTTTTGTTTTAAGGCTTGCGTAAAAATGAAAACAATCCCGAGCTTAGTCTTTGTTCTATCTCATGCTCGTAAATACATGAAAATAAGTTACCGATCTTAGTCTTTGTTCTTTCTCATGCTCGTAAATCAATGAGAATGTAACCGAGTATAATTTTATCACTTTTTTGGACTCGTAAAGGTTATATGAAAAAGGAACCCCCTGGAGTTCCCTTTAAGATCTTTTAAGACTCTCTAAACATGAAAAGATTGATGAGCGATCTTGTTCTTTTCACGCTCATAAAAGTGTTTGAAGAAAACATTCAGTGAGTGATAGTTTATCAGTTTTTTGGTCTCGTCGAACTAATTTACGAAAAAGGAACTGGGATAGTTCTCTTTAAGTGTTTTCCAGACTCTCAAAACATGAAAAACCCCTGAGTTTTCTTTCTTTGGACTCATAAAACAAACATTGAAAGGCCCATGTGGGATTGAACCACTCCTTCCTAGGGTTCGTTAAACATACTCTAAGGGACTCATCTGAAGGATGAGCTTACATCAACAAGTATATGTTATCCTCCTCAAGCTTGCATAAAAATAAAGAGGTACTCACCATAAATGGTGGGGGGAAATTTGGGAAAGAAATGTATCTAAACCTGTACTTGATGGAAGAGTCTCTTTTGACTATGACACCCTTTCACTCGCCTTGTGTCTAGGTTGGAAAATCCACTTGTCTCTTGATCATACTCCTATAAGATTACAAATTGTTCTGTGATCCTTTTTGTTGAGTTATTATTTCGAAGACAGTTGTCATGTCATCAATTTGTTCAAAGAGAAATTCAACCCGGAAAGCCTTCTATTGCATCGGCCATTTCTGTAGTCTTTAAGCCTTTTGTTGTGTCGGCCATCCCTAAGTCAGTCCTAAATCACTTGTTACTTTGATCTACATCTTGTTACTTGTTTCATGTAATTGATGTGGGCTACATTAAGGCCCTCCTATGACGAGTCGTTTCCTGTTGACTTCAACTCATTATCCAGGAATTAGACTTAGAAACTAATTGGTACCTTGGAACCTGCATGCCTCAATGGCAGGTTTCCTCGCTTTCGATAGTGGGTTTTCATTATTGACCCCTAATCGGGAGATTCCGCCAAGTGTTCAACTTCAGCTCATTTATTCACATTCATTGGATTGTACTAGTGTACCTTGGGAGTCATTAACATTGATGGTGATCTCCCTTGCACTTGTTAATGGTATACACTAATGACCGGTAATCAAGTGGTTTCTACAATGTTCAACTTCAACACATGTATTCACATGGTTAGATTCGTACTATAGAGTGGTGGAGATGAAGACCCTGGATCTTTTCTGACAGATTCAGGTTGCATTGGAGTATATTCATCTTGTACTGTTGCATAGATCCACATTGTATGTCTCATGGCTATGTTCAAATTTGAGTCTTTAACACATAGATCCACAGTGTATTTTTGGTGGCTATGTTCAGATTTGAGTCATATCGGCATGGATCCACAGTGTATGTTTGGTGGCCATGACCTGTCTTACTTGACATGGATCTTCGCATGTCGTCATTTATAATTTGAGTCATTTGTATTATGAGTATGGGAATTCCTACCTTAGTGATGATATATTATTGTACTGTATTTTTTTGTTTGTTGGCAGGTTTCCAACCGACTGTTCCTTGTTCCCTACACACACTCGACAAAGTATTTCAGCTATCACTCTATTCTAACTTCATACTTTGGGAGGCTCTCTATTACGCATTATTTTCTTCATCCCTATGATCATTATTTTCGTCATCCCTATGATCGTTAATGATGTAAACCTATATGTTGCCTTCAGAGGGGTCAGTGGCCTGAGTTCCTGAAGAAAGAAGAGAGAAGAACTTTTCCTGAGAAAAGAAGTTGCATTCTCCTTTGTAAAAACCCTATTAAATAGGATGTTCGTAGGTTGCTATATAGGCAGGGTGCGAGAATGTCTGATTCTCGCAGGCTTCACCATAGCTGGGTTGCGAGAGGTTCGTAGGTTTCTCTATAAGAAGGGTGCGATAATGCTCATACGTGGGAAAAACGAGCATTTTCTTGATGCATCTAGAAGGATAAATTTCCATGGTGAGGTGGCATTCGAATGGTTTGGATCTTACTCACTTTCATGATTTAGTGGGATCATCCTAACCTCCTCACCTTATCCTCTTCAACTTATAAAAGGAGAGGAGCTCTCATGGAGAAAGTTAGTTGTTTTTGGCTTGGGATTGTTAGCTTGGTTAGAGTGGCTTTGAGATTTGCTTTGTCAAGATAGATTGTGAGTAGCTATCAGATTCATGGTCTTAGAATCCTTGGAGAAAGAAGTGTGTGGGGAATGAAGGATAGTTGGAAGGGACCTTAAGACATCAAGGCCATGGTTGTAATCTCTCTTTCACATTTAATATGATACAGTAATATGATTCTTTCCTATAAATCTTGTTTTGTTTTATTGTATGATTCCTTGATCACATGCATAGGTTTATATTGAGTTTATTCTATTACTATCACTTTGGTTGGTTGTGTTCTTTTGTAGGATCATCATTATATGAGTGTTGGAATGGAGCTAATATGGCGATAGCATGAGGAAGCAGCGTTTAAACGGTATGTCACCTATCCCTCTTTAGTTAGTAAATTCAATATCTAAAACTTAAGGAAAGCGTCATGTTCTAGTGTGTTTTGTTCTAGATCTAGGTGGATCTAGGAAGATCAGTTAGTGTTTGCACCTACCGATTTATCCAATAACATCTTGACCACAATTTCAAAATCATACTCCTAGAATAGTAGTAGCCATCTACATATTCTTCCCCCCAACACTGGCTTGTTGACTAAGTACTTTAATGTAGAATGGTCAGTGAACATCTTAAAATGTCCTCCAAACAAATAGTGTCTAAATTTATGTAGTGAATATACCATAGACAAGCCTTCTCTTTCAGTCGTAGTATAGTTCCTTTTAGTTGTATAAAGCTTCATGATTGCAAAGGCTATAGTGTGGTCAATGTATCTTGCACCCGTCTATGCTAAAATTGCTCCTAATGCAATGGATGAAGCATCGACATGGACATTGAACTCCTTACTCCAATCTGGAAAAACCAATATTGGCGCAGTGACCATTTTCTGTTTTAGTGTGTCGAAGCTCTGTTGGCATTCTTCTGTCCATTAGAACTTGCTATATTTCTTTAATAGCTTCTCCATGGGTGTTGTTATCTATGCATACCCTTTAATAAACTTCCTATAGTATCCTATGTGCCCCAATGCAATGTGCAACTTTCTAACCGAAGTGGGAGGAGGTAGATCAATAATGATGGCAATCTTGGAAGGATCCACCAACAATCCCTGCTTACACACAATGTGTCCTAACAACACTCCAAAGGGTGAAAAGAAAATATATTTTTTAAAATTTAGGGAAATCTGACATTGCCTGCACTTATCTAACATCAATCTTAAACATTCAATGTGGTCTTTCAATAGGCTAAAGACAGTTCAATCATCAAAATAAGATTCCAAGAACTTTTGTAAGAAGTCCTTAAATGCTTCGACCACCACACTGGAAAATATGGATGGTGCATTCTTCAATCCAAAGGGCATCACTGTGTACTGAAAAGAACCCAATTTTGTTGCAAATGTAGTCTATATTCCTTAGAAATTTTAATTTGGTGATAACCTGAAAATCCATCTGTGAATGAGTAGACCTCTTGTCCTCCTACATTATCTAGAATTTCATCGATAAAGGGTGTAGGGAATGGATCATGTAGGCATGCATCATTCAGTTTCCTTAAATCTACACAAATTCTAATTTCTCATGTTTTCTTATCTTGGACCACCATAGGGATAATCCATTCAGATTCTTCAACAGGTTCTATGATTCCTGTTTCCATCATTCTATCCAATTCAATCCTAACTTTCTACTTATTTTAGGATTCAGTCTGTAAGGTCTCTGCTTGATAGGTCTTGCATCTAGTCTCAAGGGGATCTTCATTTCTCCCATGGGCCCTTTAATGCCCTTCATGTCTGTGAACTTGGTTGGAAACAAATCCTGATATTCATGCAATAGCTATGTGATCTTGCTAATAGTAGCATCATCCCAATAGTCTCCCACATTTGCTAATTTAGGTGTTTTCTTTGTTGCAATATTAACCTTCTTAATGTTAATGGGTTGTCCAACAAAAGGTAGTTCAATCCCTGGTCCTTCTATGTCTCTATGACGTTCAGTTTCTAAAATGTTTACATCTCTAGGGTCATCATCCTCATCAACATTAATATTGTAGAAATCCTGTAAATGCTGAAGAGGTGCAGTCCATTCAGCTCCTTATTGGGAAAAAGGGAGGTTAGGTTCCTCCTCAAAGACCTTTTGTCTTACTATTTGTAAAGCCTGATCTACTGTAGGGTATTATCTCTCAAATAAAAATGTAGCTATAATGTTCTGATTCATTCCATACCAGTCTATAGTGATGAGGCATAGTTCTTATTGAATATACCAGTTGATAGGCGTAGTATCCAATGTGTTAATGAACTTATGCACCCACTGTTCTTTAGGAATGTTTCTCCAGGCTTCCTCACAATTTCACATCGTTTCTTTTGGACAACTCATGCATGTGTATTGAACTTCTCATCCTTCTTCTTGGTTTCAAAATCTCACTATCAATAAGGTGTGACACTATGTCCACTCCACGATGTTCCTCTTGTGTGCTCCCCACCATCTAGCTGGTGTGGCTTTCAAGGCTTCATCCAGTGCCAACATCCTTTGTTGTACAAGTACAATTTTCTCAAATTCAGCTCGAAATGTCTCTAGGTGATTCAAACCATCATATGTTGGAAGATTGCTTACTTTTGTGCCGATACAACAAGCTTCTCTGGTCAGTCTGCCACATCATCGCATGGAGACTTCATACATTCTGTTTTGCCAATTTTCTAAGGCTTCCTTTGAATCTGATGAAATTTCACTTTCACTTCGCCAGCTGAGATTTTTGTCTGTTGTAGGATTTATGCAATCATGTTGTCTTGGTGTTAGTTTGTAGATGTTCTCTAGCTCATATGTGCAGTCTTCTTCCCTGATAGGTTCTGTGTATATGTGACCTTCATTTGGGTCTAGAGGTGCGATGAATTTAATTACATCACCCTTAAATGTCATTATTTTCTTATTTATGTCAACAACAATCAAATTGTTTAAATCCCAATCAATTCCTAATAATGCAAGATAGGGATAGCTATCATCAACAATTTCAATCACTTCAAAATCTGCAAATGTCCTTATCCGATCAATGTCTAAAGGAACATGCTCTAGTCTTCCAAAGGGGCTCACTGCCTATTGATTAGCCATCCTGAGCCTGATAGGAGAGTAAATCAGTCTAGGTTTTCCCATCAATGCCTAAGTCTGCTTCGTCATAACATTTACTTATGATCCCAAGTCAAGGACCATATAGTCCACATCGTAATCTCCAATTTGAGCACTAAGGTGTAATTCCTTGTTTGTTCTCCTTTTCCTTGATACTTGATTCACAGCTCTACTTAGCAAAGGGTCTATTCTCCCAATTTCATACTATCTCACTAGGTGTTGTAATTATTGTACAACCTTTTCATCTTTAATCAAATTGATACATGTATATAAAAATTCCATGATCTTGCTTACCTCTTTTCCTTTTCTAGCTAGGGTAGACAGATAAAATGCTAGTGGCATTTCACATTCCCTTACTTCTAGTTGTGCCTTAGATGAAGAAGCTTGTACTTCTACAAATTATTTATGTGCTTCCTCAGAAGTATGCCTCTCTCTCTTGGGTCAAACAATTGTTCCTTCATTGCAGCTCTTGTGATCCCTGATCCTTCTGTAGTCTTTCCTAGAGTAACTCTATATTCTCCTGCAACAGTGCCTCCTCTAGTAATAACAACGACTCTGGGGTCTTCACCGCAAGGTTTTGCTGATATTAATTGTACTTGTTGGTTTCCTCCTTGCCTCTCTTGGATTTTGGCCAAAAATACTGGACAATCTTCGATGACATGATCAAATGAGTTACAATAGTTGTAAGTGGTACAAGGGTTCTAACAATCCCTTTCCAAATGTCTTAGTTGTGCGCAGTTATAACAGATAATCTGACCTCCTTTCTTCAGATCCAGTTTCTTTCTTAGCACAGAGCTTTTTGTTTTCTTTAGTTCCCAACAATCACAGTTTCAGGTCCTGGGATTAGAACCATTTGTTGGCACAAGGGAAAACCCAGGGTTCAACTCTTACAATGCACCAACAAACCCTAACTATTGGCCCTTTCAAAAACACTTGCGAAGTAGATGTAGTCTCACCCGAAGTAGAAATAGGGGGTTACGGGAAACAAGTGTCTACAACCAGAGGGAATGCAAAGTGGATCCAGGACAAAAACACACAACAATCTAGTTATTCTTTATCTCTCTTAACCCTACTTCGCAAGTTATATCTCATATCTAACACAACAATGCAATAACAAGATAACAGATGGAAAATAACATAGAATCAATCTAAAACAACAACACGATATACGTGGTTCACCCTCTCCCTAGGGATACATCCACAGAACTGTGTTTCTTGATATATTAAATGGAAACATATAGTTCTATCTGGGAACTTAGCTTGTATATTTATCTCTCTTTCTCTCTCCCTCTTTCCTCCCTACGCACCCAGCTACAGGGTTGATCTTCGCACCCAACTGAAGATCTTACAATACAGTCTCAATATTGTTCTCTACAACAATAATCAACAATGAACAAAAAAAACCATAGTATCAATGAAACAACTTAGAAATAACTCTACCAGGTCTTCTAGACCTTTATTTATACATTACATGGCAAAATCCTAGGTGTCAAAAACCCTAGATCCAAAACCCTAGGTCCACTTGACCCATGTTTTCAGGGATTCGCCAGCTTGTCTTTACTTATTTTCTGCGAGGTTCTCCAAATCCCTCGTTGATGTCTTTCCCCACTTGTTGAGTTTTCCACGGTCCGTCTTCTTTGTTTCTTTGTCTTCCTCGATCTTCTCTTCCAATGGATAGCTTTTCCTTTACTTCGCTCCTTCTTTTCTGCTTCTTTAACCACTTCGAACCCTCCTTGAATATTTTCCTTCTACATAGTTCGTACTTCTCTTTTCTTCCTTAATCTTTTCTTACTTCCATAAACAAGGGCCAACATGCATCAATCATGCAAAAAATACATACTCCAAGGTAACCAACAAAGGGCCTCTAGAAATACATCACACTATCCATAACCAAATACCATAATCCCTCACTTTAATTTATCCATGTGCCAAAAACTCACTATTATGTAGCATCAAGAATGTATTAACCATATACCAATATCAGTAACAAATACCTCTCACAATGTGCCACTAGATATACCAATAACACTCAAACATGAACCAACAAATATTCTTCAATAGATTTGTCTCAAATCATGCTCTACAATAGATATCATGCATCCAAGAGGCCATATACCAAACATCACAAAGTCATTCCTCAAGCATGATCCACAACCGCACTAAGCTATAACCTCATAAGAATATAGACATACCTTTACACTCTGTAATTGACATGATGTTTTAGATCTCATAACAACGAACCAATCTCGGCCTTAACAACCATTTTATGATCTTTTCACAGATCCACTCTCTTTGCTTTGTAACCTTGTGGATGTTCACTCTTTTTCCTTCACTGGTCCGTGGATTTACCCGAATTCTCTTTCTGAATATCGGAGATAACCTTAGAAACCTTGGAACAATCACACTTTATGCAACTCTGAAACTTTTTCTCCTTCAAACCTTCACTACCTAAGACCTACACTTTCTCATATTTTTCAATGTATACCTACTATTAACCTTTCATAAAATAGATATCCAATAAAGTTTGATAGATAGGTAGGTGCTAATAGGAGTCCCTTGCTCTCTTATTTATACGTTCCAAGTGCCTTCCTCTAGAAGTTTCCTTGTAACGGTTTTACCCCTTTCTCCACATTTTAGGGCTAACCACTTTCTTGTTGCAATTAACAATTCCTTAATTAGTCAAATCATAACTTCTTTACCCTTTAACTACTTTCTTGTTGCAACCACTTTATTATTTAAATAATTTCTCTTTGAAACCACTTTGACCACTTTATTATCTAAATAATTTCTCTTTGCAACCACTTTGACTAGGAATCTTCTTAAAGACTCTCTAGAAGCCTTCTAGAATATTTGACTTCTTGTTGACCTTCTAGGGGCTTCTAAATTACTCTAAAGGGTTCTCCAACTTCACAAATCCATATCTCACTAACTGTGAGGAGCTATGTGGTGTACCACATATCACCAGAAATAGCGTGACGTATACTATCCATCCATGATAGTATTACCTGTATATTCACTGATCTACATGCCTTTATACCTCAAACAAACACGGGTCCCTTACTCATACTTTTGTGTTACCAGAATTCACTACTAGACTTCTCCAAGGGTTGACATCAATATCTAAGGGTTGAAATCAATATCTAACATCACTATCCAAATATTGACATCAATGACAACCAACTGCCTAAACCAACTTTCCAACAATCTAAAACAACTGTCCAACATGAAATACATTTGAAATCACATTTTTTAAACTCAAAGTCAGAGAAATCACTAATGTATTGCCCCGAAATAGTTCTTTGTGGAAGAAATTTATAATAATATCCCAAATGTGACAAGTTTAACAATGTCTAAAATAAGAGGGCTGAAACAAACTCAACAAAATCTCAATGACAATTAGATAAACTAAATTAAACTTCATTCACTCTTTTATAAGTAGGGATATTACTTCTTTAGACCTAAGACATCATAAAAGATGACTGAAATTATTCAAAGAAATAATTCCTCAGACCTAGATCTTCTTTTTTGAAAAACATACATGGAAAACTTGATGGAAAGAACCAAGAAGGAAGATAAATTAGGAAGAATTTAAGTAGGTCAATTTATAGAATCTTGGACTGACAAAGCTTTCTTCTTGTAGACTCTTCACCACTATGAATACTCCTGACTGACAACAACCAATGCCCCTAAACAAATCACTCCCTTTTTTAATGTCTTTTATCTCTCCTTTTATAATCTTCTCTTCATCTTCTTGAAACTTTATTTTAGTTAGGGTTTTATTTTCCCCTTAGATATATGTGTCATCAACTAGGACCCACTTTAGAATTTTACAAATTTCCTTTAATAAACAATTTTCCAAAATAATTTGTTTTCAAGCTATAAAATAATCCCAAATCTAATTTAATTTTTAGTGCATGATAACTATAGTTCCAACCATGGAAGCCAATTCCAAATTGTTCTTCATGTCTCTTTCCAACAAGCTATTGTTTTCTCAATTTGGACATCGGAATCAAAATTTATGGCCTTAAGAAGATAGTCACTCAATATTCCTCAATTTGTCCACATGAATTATGAGCCTTTGATTTGAAAGTCCACCCAATCTATCCCACATGCATTGGGGAATAGTTCTCATATATATTTTCAAAAGGAAAATGGAATCCCATATTATTTTTGTAAAGTATAAACAACTATGGAACCTTTCGTAGCTTGTACATAATATAGATTTGTGTTGCCAAATCATCACCCAGTCATCATACCAAGTCATTGTTGGGTCATCTCTCTCCAACCAATATCATCCAAGTGTCACCCGAGGATAGGTCTATGCCACTACCACATGTCTCAATATGCCATAGGGGGGGGGGGGTAATACTTAGGACTATAGTGAATAATTCCACGACACAATAATATCAGAAATAAGAATTACCTAGAAAATAGGGTAATGCGGATGTAGGATAATCTGGGTTGGTAAAAATTAGTTAAAAGACTTAGTAAAAATGACTTACTATTGAGATATTGAGGGAGTGTGGGTTGTGGGGTTTCAAGAGAAGGGTGATATGAAAATGGTTAAGTGTTTGGGAAGTAGTAAAATATCTAAGTATGGAGACTTGCGGGGTTAGGAGTGGATGGTGGAGATGAAGAAAGGGGTCACTCATCCACATTCATTAAAAATGATTAAGTATGAAGTGTGGGTAGTAGTATAGAGTAATATAGAGTATGGAGAGTATTGGAAATGACTAAGGAAATGGAAAGTGGTGAGGAAAATGGATAAGTATGGATTGGTAGTATAGAGAGGAGTGAGGCTTTGGTAGAATGTGAGGGAAAATTGGCATATCTTGGGAAGATGACCTATGTTTTAGATTCCATAAAATGTTGGAGGAAGCTAATACATAGGCTATCAAGTGAGAAGATGGACACAATATATTTACTCATTTTTAGTATCATGCTATTTTTTTATCTTTGTTTCAAAAAAGAAACCATATATGTTAGCATTTCATCACGAAGAAATGTAATACTAAGGTTTATTTAAACCTTGTTGGGTATTTATGATCACCAGGTGAAAGGTATATTTGTACTTTCAAAAAAGTAAAAAAAAAATGGTCTTCATTTGGAAAAGACATAAGCTCAAAAATGCACCCCAATCACCTAGTTGATGAGTGACATAAAAATAGATCAACAATAGGGTAACTTTTCATTCCTTGTGGAATCCCATTAATGCCTTGACAACCTTTATGAAAAATAAATGAAATTACAACAATAATTATTAGATACAGTAAACATAATTCAATACAAATAAAAATTGTAAAACAATATATATCATACATGGACTAATTGCTTACCTTGACGATTTATATTATACTCCAACTTCCATAGGTGAGGTGTCATTATTCATGGTCTTAATCCAGTCTATTCTTTCAAATTGAAAAGATGTATTTTGGTAGTTCAATACCTATGGTTCTTAGGGAGGAAGTGCATATACTTATCAAACACGTCCTTTCCTAAACTTCTTGAACAACAATATTTCATCCTAAGACCACAAACTGAGCATGAAAATACACCTTTTGTTTGAATAAATTCAACATATGGATTGATGTTAGTATCAATTCTATACCAAGGAAGTATTTAAAAAAATATTCATGATATTTTCATATAATTATATACTATTAAAGTGCGATAGTACATTACATATCACAAAAATGTGTTATCCCTAGGGCATCATGAATTGTCCATGTAAGTATTCCATGGAATTGAAATTATGTTTTCCCTATTGGTCTAGAGATGTCATACATAGTGATTCCAACCCATAATTTTAGTATCTCGTCAATAAGAGGCTCAATATATATAGTCATATCTTTAATTTGGTACTTACCTAATTGATTGAAACTAGATATAATTACTAGTCTCTCTCTCTCTCTCTCTCTCTCTCTCTCTCTCTCTCTCTCTCTCTCTTTATATATATATATATATATATATATATATATGTGTGTGTGTGTGTGTGTAATAAATTATGCAACAAACAAGACAATTGAAATGTTACATTCAAAAAATTATCACAAACAAATACTCAAAACAATCATTTACAACATTGTGTGCTCCTTCTTTATTGACATCCAAGGAGGACGGTTATTGTTTATAACAAAAATAGGCTACATTGAGTAAATAGACTTGACCTCTCCAAATGGATTGACACCATCAAATACCAATGAAAGCCTAACATTATGAGGTTCTTCTTTAAAAATTGGCCATCTTTCTTTGATGTTCCTAAATGCATAACCATCTGCAAACATTAGAAGAACACCATCTTCACTTTAGTTCTGTGCATGGTAATTCATAAATTGTGCTATGATTTGGCACTTGAATAGTTGCTAAAAACATGGAATTATAGGAATATCACAAAGAACCTTTCAAGGCACCTATTTTTTTACATAATCGATTTGATATATATTGATTTGACATTGTGGGAATTTAGTTTCTGATGCATATTGTCCATAATACATAATATTATCATTAGGACATGCATCAATAGATTTTTATCCATTCCAATATCTTTCATAATGGAAGATAATTCTCAGTATGTGTGAGGTAAACTATTTGATAATGGTAAGAGAAAGTCACCTAACAATCTACATTACAAAATATAACTAGTTAATGTAAAGAATATTAATAGTAAATAATGCATCCTTAATTTACACATTAATTAACACTAAAAATAGAGAAAAAAAAGAAGTAGACCTTTTATGTGTATGTAACGAATTATATTACATGCCTTAGGATGTGGGTGAGACAAGTGTTTGAAAAACCATTCAATACCTTCAAGTTTACCAACAATAATATAGCTGAGAGAAGATTTATCCTTGAGCATTCATAAAGGGGTTGTTTTAACTTCTCAATCAGAGGTACATTGTGAATATCATCAAAATTTTCATCCATTTGAGGAAAGGTGTCTTGGATAAATATATTTGTACCATCATTCTCAATTGTATTACCATTTTCATATTCTTCCATAGGACTAACTTGATCTTCAATATTCGCTCCATCTTCCTCAGCATGTACAACATCATTTCTACTACTACTTGGCACATTCCCAAGCTTTCACTTAGGACTCCCTTTCCTTATAATTACAAAAAATCAAATAACATTAGTGTATGTAACATATATTAAAATCATAGAAAGTTTTATGAATACAATCTATACAAAAACATATAATTAGTAACTTACCAAGGGATGATATTCATACCCCTCTTCAATGTGCCAAAATTGTCTACAATTTATTTCAGTTGTTGTTAAAAGTCTTCTTCTATTGAATCCCCTGCATTGAGTGAAAGGGAATTAATATTTCCTATCACCCTTTGCATTCAATGCCATAAATAACCTTTATTTACTCCTTTATTTTTCCTCTAGAGTAATGTTATATGGAATTGCAATTAACTATTACAAAAAAATCCAATGAAACAATATAAGTGCAATATATGTATATACTCAACCAATTTAACACATGTAAATGCATTTCTATATAGGGCCAAAAACCATAATACACATGTTGGCACAGGGGCAGACCCAGGGTTCAATGCTCAAGAGTGCACCAACAAAGCCCTAACTACCGACCCTTTCGGCAACACCTGCAAAGCATATGAAGTCTCACCCGAGGTATAGGCAGGGATGGTTGCAAGACTCAGGTGTCTGCAACCTTAGCTAGGATACAGATATATGATTACATCATTTACAGAGCACTTAGAATCTATCATTCGTCAATATTCAACCCTTATTATACTTCATAGACATCATAGAGCATCGCGGTGTACACTCAGATCTACAATATTTCAACACTTAACCATAGTAACCCAGATTAGATCTAGTAGGTTAGAACTAAGCATACTCATACACATCATATCTAAAAATCATATATATCTAATAATCACATAGCATAAGTGGATATATCAAATCACATAGCATAAGCAAAAACACATTGAATCAAAGCACAAAGCATAACACACAGATTTATGTGGTTCACCCCCACCCTAGGGCTACGTCCACAAGATATTTGATCCGGATTTTATGAGAAGAATGAAATGAAGAAATATTATTAATAGGTGCTTAACACAAAATAACAAAGATACAGTAAAATTGGTTTTCTATTCAACAACGAAATAAGTTGAAGCTGTAAAATGTAGCAGAAACAAGCTTGCTGGAATGGTGGTGGCTTATCTCTGAGAAGAGATGTGATGGAAGCGTGCATTCGCAAGAAGAAGGTTGCAATGAGGCTCTGAAGGCCTTTTTATAATGATAAATAATTCCAAAAAACCTAGACATCCAAAAACCTAACCCTAGGAGATGAAGCGCCAAAAGTCATGTGGGCCCCGTTTGGGTAAGTTAGTACATCAAGTTCTCGGGGTCGTAACTTTTGCATACGATCTTCGTTTTAGGCATGTGATAGCCTGTTGAAAAGGTATAGTCGAGGATATTCATTTTGGGGGCTCAATGATTCCTTCATCTATCATTGAAGATATCGATCCCTAAAAACCTTCATTTAGGCCCTCAAAATGGCCTTGGAAGTTAAAACTACTAAAAATAGTAAATTTCCAAAATTGTCATAAAACTGTTTTGAACCAGTTGGAAAAGGTGGGTGGCCACCGATATCCATCTAGATCAATATTATTCTTTATTATCGTCTTCAATCTATTACAATCACAAAGCCTCCAAAACCCTTCTTCGCATAGGACAGAAGATCTGCGCAGCTCGCTAGATCCTTCTTCCTTGTGTTACAACACTTAGCTTTCTATAGCAACCTCACAATAACTTGCACTTATCCTTGCAAGCCTTACATAGTTTTCATAGAGAACTTATTCAACATCACATAGATGCACTACCAATTTCACTAAGAAATCACATCTACTACTTCTTACATTGCCTATCCTTCTATTTATACATTACAAAAGTGGGCCTACTCGTGGGTAAACCCATGGGCTGACATCCCTTTCCCATTACATTAACCCAAAACCCTAAAAGGGCCCAAACGTGGACCAAGATCCTTGTTGGACAACTGAGAGGGGGGGTGAATCAGTTGTTATCATGCTTAAACAATTATGGTTCTTTTAAACTCTTTGTAGAGACACTGAATGATGATCACAATAATGCAGGGAAATAAACAATGACACTTTCAGCATCATTCACATATATGAGAAACACAGAGATACATATTTCCCGAGGAAACCCATGCAGGGTAAAAACCTCTTTTTCTTTATATGATAAGTAATAGTTACATTCTTTACATTATCATACATATGAGAACCAACTCATAATGAGGCTACAAACTCAGTTTTGCAAGCTGTAACTTGCTGAGAGCACCAACTCTCTGTTTTCTCTAGCACCCACTAGAAGGAAGCACCAACTCCCTGTTTTCTTTAGCACCAACTAGAAGGAAGCACCAACTCCTTGGTTTCTCTAGCACCAACTAGAAAGAAGCACCAACTCCCTGTGTTCAAGCACCCACTTGAACCTTTGAGGACACCAGTCCTCCCTAGCTCCACCCAACCACCCTGAAATATAAATCTTTGCTACTAAAACTTATTACAGTGATATGATGTTCAACAATGTCTTACCAGACTCATCATTGTTCTGCTTCATTTCGTTGCTCTGTCTGCCTCATTGCCTTTCTGCACACATCACTTGCGCTGCCTGTTCTTCCGCTTTTTATGCTCTGTACGCCATGTACATTCACTACATAGTTCCTCTTCTGTGTTATTCAGCTGCTGCACTCTCCTCCTTCTTCACACATGAATCACCTTCACCAACAACAACCACAACAAACTCTAATAGCGACAACTCCCCATCTCTTCTATGTACCATGTATTTATAGCTTCTGTGCACCTTGTCCATGCAATTTTTGTAGTGCCTCTGCATGTTGACTTCACATTGTTATCCTCCACCTCTCGAGTGCTCTGTCTGATCATCATCGTCACTCTTTAGCTTCTCTGGTGGTTCGCCCCGCATGTCCAGCATCACTGTATGTTATACTAAGATTCCTCAGCCTCTCTGGCAGTTTGAGACTCTTCGTCTTCTCTGTCACAGTCGAACTCACTTTCTATGTTTCAGTTACAGGCCTCAATACCCATCCAGTTGTTAATTTCCTTCATGAACATCTTCATCCCTCTTGAATATTCTCAGAGGCTCTTCACCTTCTCTGTCAATCATCCCCAAGTGTCTTCGAGTCCTCTGGCTGAAACCATCAGTGGTTTCTGGTAGTTATACTATGTCGTGCTACAGTTTCCCTCTGATCTTGTTCAAATTCATCTGCACTGTTGGATATGCAGCGAGCAAATCTAGATGGCCCGAATCTGTGCTCCCAGATCTATGGTTGGGATTGGATTTCAGAGCCCCCTTGCCATTCTACCTTTAAGTGCTGGAATTGGGCACGCATCTCTCGAGTGGACAGGATTAGAGTGCCCAGATCAATGGTGCTCAAGTGATTTCGGATCCTCCTTGCCTTTTTGCCTTTAATACGGGGGGGGGTCCGAAATGGTGGGGTATTGACAAAGGACCCCACTCCTGATGTGTCACCTTTTGTATCATTATCCACTTGACCATGCGACAAGGATCGTTCCCTTTATCCCCTCCTCATCCTCTGACATTTGTCCATCTCTCGAGTCGTGTAAATCTGGTTGATCCACGTGTTCCTAGCTGACGTGAGTCGGGTCGACGGTCTAGATCACATCTTGATTTGACGGTTTAGATTCAGTCGGTATTTCACACATCGCAATTTCGGGATTCTTGATGTCAATATTCTTTGACATCTCCAACACTCGATCCTCGAAACCCTGAAATGGTCTTGGATAAACAGTTCAAATTATACCTTGATTCAATGGCTGCGATTTAAGTCACGATTTTTCATATCGTGAAATCGAGATTCCTGTTGCAATGTTTCTTTGACATTTCCAACATGCGATCCTCCAAACTCCGACATGGTGTAAGTATGTTGACGTCACATGTGTTAAATAACTACCACGTGTCACCCTGATTCGTGACTTACATGTGTTTGGCATGTTGAATCAGTCTGACACTTGTCATTACTTGGTTGTGCCATGTGTTCCTAGATGACGTGGTTTGCTTACGTGAGTCGGATCGACGGTCCAGATGTGATCTTGATTTGACGGCTCAGATTACGTCATGATTTTTCATATTGCGAAATCGGGATTCCTGATGTCAATAATCTTTGACATGTCCAACTCTTGATCCCTGAAACTCCGACAAGGACTGGAATCAACAGTCCAGATTCAACCTTAATCTGATGGCTTAGATTACATCACAATTTCACCTATCGCGATATCAAGATTCCTGATGTCAATAATCTTTGACATGTCCAACTCTCGATCCCTGAAACTCCAACAAGGAGTCGGTTCAACGGTCCACATAACCCCCTGAGATGGATGGTTCTCCTGCTTTCGGGATTTGTGAGCCCTCTACTCCTTGCAATTTTAAATATCATGCATGTTTTCCTCGATCCAGTGGTGGTCGGACCCTACGCTCAGATCTGACGCCTGAGATCTATCCTCCTCTTCAGCACGCACTTCTTGTCTTTATTCAGATCTGACGGCCCTCATGTTGTAGGGATTTGTGAGCCCTCTACTCCTTGCACTTTAAAGAATGTACAGGTTCTCCTCGATCCAACGATGGTTGGACCCTGCACTCAGATCTAATGCCCGAGATCTATCCTCCATATCTGTGCACTCCTCTTGTCTACATTGATATCTGACGGTCATCGAGAATTCGGGATGGGATCCAACGATCACCGACGCTTCTCCGCCAAGCTTACACATCCTTCTTACTTGGAAGAATTTCTAAGTGTCAAAGGCCTCGACCTTTGATCCGCCTATGATCCTAAGTACCCTATCTCCCTTGAGCTTTAGTCATGATTTAACCTCATCCCTGGTGCACACCTATGCATTTCATTTGACTCTGCGCTAATTCCTCCTGAGCTTACGTTGTTCCTATTTTTCCATCGAAGCACACTCTGATCTTTCCATCTTCACTGTTGTACTTTCCATCAATGACAAGCATACGCTACCTGTTAAACATTTTCCAACAATCCTATGATCTCTGCTTCACCTAGTGCTCCATCTTTGACAGGTTGTCGAAGTCCAAAAACAGTCAAATATGACCAAGTGTTCCTCAAAACTTGGTCAAGGGCCAACAGGCCCCCAACACTCACATGTGACTCATCCTGAGTCACTCTGGTCTGATCAATTCCACCTCAAATGCCTCGAGCTTGGCTCGGGATACTTCGACCTGCTGCAGTGTGACAACCTCTTGCTCAGTGAACTCCTAGATCACTGTGTCATTTACTAGCCCTTCCAGGCCTTGTTCTACAATGATGACAACATGTTCAAGCTCATCTCCCTAGCTTTCAACTTCAGTGAACAGTTGGCATGCCTTTTCTTGGATTGGTTGAAGTTGTTGGGAGACTTCCATCACTTTAATTTGTAGTGTGTGTACCTGTTTTTGGGTGGTGTGTTGTTATGGAAATCTCTTCATTCTTTTGAATGGGGTCAAGGCCTTCAGCTACCCCTATAGCATATCTGCATGCTTCTTTACTTCTTGGAGTTGTGCCTCCAATGCCTGCAAATCTGTATTCTCTGTGAGGTTCTCATAAGTCTGGGTGCTTCTAGCACTCAACTACTTTCATTCCAAGGAAAAAAACATTAATCATCCAACTGCGCTACGGGAAATTACCTCCCTTAGGTATCTTATTTCTTAAGGAGTCTCGGGCATGGTACAAATTTCTAGATCTGCAATGCACTGCTGAAGTTGTTGGATTACTTCTTCAAGTTGTGCCACCTGTTGTGGGACACATTCTTCAATCTTCACTTTTATGACTGTCACAAAGTGAAGTGCTTTGTCAACGCTTTCTTGTACTTCAATTTGCTCTGCTAGCAATTGGTCCTTGCTTTGTTGTAACTGTTATTTTTCCTCATCCCACTTCGCTTGCAGGGCAAGATTTTCCCATTCTACCTTACTCTGTTGTTCTAGAGTTGCACTCTGTACTTGTTTCAAATCCTGGTTGGCTTGCGTTGTGTCTTCTTGAGCTCGTCGAAGGCAAGCTTCGACTTTATCAGTGATCTTGTGTAATTGGGTGGGCTCATCACCTGTTCCTGTTGTTCCAATTGTCAAGGGCGCAGTATAAAATGCTCGGCTAGACTGGAGTGTCTCCTTCACTTCTTGAAGTTCACCCTTGATTCAGCTGAATACCTCCTCCTACTTTTCTTCTTGCTTTTATGCAATCTCTAGTGAAGCATCATTTAGTGCAATGATTAAGAAGTCGAAGTCATCCGGTGTGAGGGTATTCTTAAACGTAGTTCGGGTGGCCTTAGTTTTCTTTTGGGATGAGGGATTTAGTGGGGTAATATTCCTTTTCTTAGAGAGATCCTCCTCCACTCTAGGAAGAGTAACCTCACCTTTGTTTTTCTCAACTACTGTGCCACCTAGTTCTTCACCATCACCTCCCTACGCAGGTGAGATCGAAGTAGTCTTCTTCTGTCAACTTGTAGTACGACTGGAGCTGTTGTTTGTGCTCATCAGCACATGTTGTGATATAGGTGAAGTGGCATTCCACGCTGAATTTTATCAAAGGTCTAAACATATGAAGTGTTTTTGGGGTGAGGCACGGTGTAGACTGGATTGAATTCTTCAATTGGTTGTAATAGGTGGGGAAGACGACATTGGACTGCCACTGCTTGTTCATGTCACTGGAGTACGACAGCGTACAGAACTTTTTGGCCAGTAGTTCGAAGGGTTCGATCTCCAGAAAAGTGGCACCTTATGGTAGCTCCCAGGCGATGAAAGTGATTAGTATGAGAAACCAACTAAAGTGGAACTCATACCCTTGGTCTTGCACTTCTCTACAATCAAGCTCTAGCTGGTTTACAAGGTACTACACCCAGTTCATCTGTAGTCCCTCGATGCACTTCCTTGCTAGGTCAACTACAAATCCAGTCACTTGTGTTGGTCTATTCATGTGAACTAGCTTGCCTGCGATCAGCTGACAGGCAAGGTGCACTATGCCACTCTGGATAGAGGCTACCTTGTAGCCTTGCGTGCCTTTCTTGACATCGCCATGATTTTCTTTTATCCTCTATTCTAGTGCTCGATCTAAGGTCTTTCCAGGGTAAAACTCTTGTGGGTCAGAGCCTTTCATACTAAGTCCTGTGATCTGATTGATCAAGGTCGGATCCATAGTGATGTGGCAGTCCAACCATAAGTATCCTCCATGGTAATAGGACAACAACAACTTGACGCATGCATTGACTTCCTAGTGTCTACCGAAGTGCGGGATCTTCATTACATTAATCATTGTGGACTGTGCGAGGTTCTAGGTCCATGAATGCAGGAAAATCTTAGAATTCTTTCCTTTGGTCCTGGTTAAGTACTTATGCAGGGCCAACATGATATAAACTTTACAATCTCCAAGGTTAAAATCACTAAACTTCAGTGCTACGAGCTTATCTTGGTCAGCATGAACTATGCGTACCCCTTTTGGAAGGTACATGGTGATCAAAGCATACTCGAATTCTTGAGGTACACTATCACAGTTGATGGCACCGCTTAGATGTGGTAAGTAAGTAGGTAGAATGTGTGGGATAAGCTTGGCATTTGCGATGTCATCCATGTTCTTGGTATGTTTCTCATCGGTCAGTCGAGATGGACCAGCATGAGCAGTGGAAGGGGAGGCCTGGAGTCCTCTTGTTGATGATGCTTGGACTCCTATAGATAATCCTCGCTCCGACATGACTCTCTCAATCATTAAGTCAATCAAAACTTCTTCAACTACTTTCTCAGCAGCGCTAAGCTCGTCTAACATACAAGCTTGGGTCAACTAGCTTAGGTGTGAAATGAATTCAGAGACTATAGTGAATGGTATGGAAACAAGGCAATGATCACAGGGTGAAGTAATCTCAGGTTTCAGGCTCAAATTCAAACTTAGCAAAAATTATTCTCGGTGCGTGGTGCGACGGACTAAGTAGGGAAACTTAGCAACGGTCTGCTTGCAACGGGTATGAGGCTACATTAACTTATGTTATGTCCATTATGGCACTATCTAACGGTCTAGTGACAAGCCATAAATTTTTTCTGACCTATTCGGAGCGAAAATCAAATGGTTATATTGGCTTCCAACGGTTATATTACTTCACCTCCATGAAGTGGCATATGTCATTTTTTCTGATATCCTGGCGAAGATCCAATTCTGCAAAGTGTCTTGCTATGAGGCACCCTCTGGGATTTTCTGTAATTTTTCAATCTTAGCTTTATTCTTACTTAGCTTTCTAGCCTTCTTTCTAGTGAGCTTCGTCTCGGTGATTCTCTTCTCATTTTGATTCTTATTTTACTCGGACATAGTCACTTCGTGCTGGTGAGATTCTCTCCTAAGGTTTAGGTATATCACTTCTTCTTTGTCTGGGGTACAAATTTCATCCTTTTGTGTAGCTTTGGCCTCGACATCTGGGCTTCTAGTGTCAGATGGCTTCGAGCGGTTCTCCTTTTCTTCTATCAACTGTGCGATCCTTTTAGTCATGAAATATTTTAACTCTTGTCTCTGTTGTTCTAAAACCTCTTCTTCTTCCTTCTTTCTGGCTTGATCTCTTTCAATCCAAGGTTTTCCGAGTAGCATAGTAAACAAGTCGTTCTCCTCAATGAATTTGATAATCTCAAAATTTTCTTTTGTCGAAGTTCCATTGACTGTTATAGGTATCTGAGCGAGTTTTCCACATAACATCATCATTTTTCCTCTGAATAGTCGTATTCCTCCCAATGAAGGAATCATGGAAGGCTTCCCTATAGCTTCCCAAATTCTTTCTGGCATAATGTTCACTTGTGTTTCTTCATCAAGAATATAGTCAATGTCGAAGTCCTTTATTCTTGCTTCGAATTGTTCCTTTTCTTTGAATATCTCTGGTAATCAGACATCTTTATGTTCCTTCAGGGTTTCTTTCATCTGTATTAATACTTTCTCTAATTCTTGCTGGGTTTCTTCCTTTTCTAGATCTGCCTTATGGTCTTCTTGATTCATATTTATCCTTTCAAGATTAGCAATCATTCTAGGAAAATCCAATACCTCATGGTCCCTAGCTTTGCAACATAGACAACTAGGTCTTCTACCAGGGCATTCCTTATCTAGATGGCCTGGTTTTCTGCAACTGTAACATAGGATTAATCCTTGATTTATTTTAAATGACCCCCAACCTCTTCTGTATTGCGCACTAGAATTGTGATAACTAACCTGCAGAAAATTATTTCTAGGATCCTGCATCCATTTGTAAGTCCATACATTCTTTCTATGCATAGGTATAACATATCTATCATTATACTTATCAGATCTATTCATATCAAACTTTCTTTCATCTTTTAATGTCCTAGTTTTTAAGTTAGGATAGAATCTATCAAACATACCTATATCCATGCTCTAGAAACAAAAAAAAATCACTTAGCTTACTTCTACAGAGCACAAAGCTTCTAGATCTAAGAAATTTTGGCTATTCTTACCTTTATTAGAGCACAGAGCTTACAGATCTTACCTCTTTTCTGCATATCTGACTTCTTTCTTTCAGAAATTTCCACTTTTACTTTTCTTAGAGCATAGAGCGTTCAGATCTTGCTTCTTTTCTTCAGATCTAATCTTCCCTTCTTCAGATCTGACCTTATTCCTGGCACAAATGTTCATAGGTTGGGTAAAAAGTTGTGCACTAGGGCAACAAATCTATGCATAGAGATTTCTTTTGCACAAAGTTTCTTCTTCCTTAGTTCCCAACAATAATTGTTTCAGGTCTCGAAAACAGAACCATTTGTCGGCATAGGGGAAGATTGAGGGTTCAACGCTCAAGAGAACACCAAAAAATCCCTAACTACCAGCCCTTTTGGCAACACCTACGAAGAAGATGAAGTCTCACCGGAGGTAGAGGTAGGGGTGGTTGCAAGACTCAGGTGTCTGCAACCTTAGTTGGGACACAGATCTGTGATTGTATCATTTACAGATCACTTAGAATCAATCATTTTTCAATATTCAACCCTTATTATACTTCACAGACAACACAGAGCATCGCGGTGTACACTCAGATCTATAGTATTTCAGCACTTAACCATAGTAACCCAGATCAGATCCAGTAGATCAGCACTAAGCATCCTCATACACATCAGATCTAACAATCATATACATCTAAGAAGCATAGAGAATAAGTGGATATATCAAAGCACATAGCATAAGCAAAAACACATTGAATCAAAGCACAAAGAATAATACACAGATTTATGTGGTTCACCCCCACCTTGGGGCTACGTCCACAAGATCTTCTTCTTTATTATCATCTTCAATATGTTACAAGAACAAAGCTTCCAAAACCCTTCTTTGCATAGGACAAAAGATCTATGCAACTCACTAGATCCTTCTTCCTTGCGTTACAACACTTAGCTTTCTATAGAAACCTCACAGTAACTTGCACTTAGCCTTGCAAGCCTTACACAGATCGCACAGAGCACTTATTCAACATCACATATATGCACTACCAATTGCACTAAGAAATCACATCTACTACTTCTTACATTGCCTATCCTTCTATTTATACATTATAAAAGTGGGCCTAATCGTGGGTAAACCCACGGGCCGAAATCCCTTTCCCATTACATTAAACCAAAACCCTAAAAGGGCCCAATAGTGGACCAAGATCTCGTGATCTCTGCTTCACCTGGCGCTCCATCTTTGATAGGCTGTCGAAGTCCAAAAATGGTTAAATATGACCAAGTGTTCCTCAAAACTTGGTCAAGGGCCAACAACACATAATAGATAGGAAGAGGAGTTATGACCATGTGAGAGAGGAAGAGGAAAGGGGAACAATTTTGTGGTTTCCATTTCATCAAACAATTGGTGAACATCCTTCCAACATTTGCAAATAGTTTTTTAAATGGTTGTCATGCATCCTCCAACCTTTCGCACTGTCTCAAAATCCAGTTTTATTGTAATTAGGGAAAAGGAAAAACCTTGAGATATCACCCTAGTATGAATTCTTTATGTATTACAACATATCCATAGTCATGTAACTTGTAACTTGTAAATTACCAACACCATGCATGTATTTTTATTCCTCAGGCATGCATTTTTCATCATGCCCTGTTTTCATGATTTTTTATGCATTTTTTGCATTTACAAGGGAATTTTTAGCCTTTATGCATAGAAGAGGGTTTTTGGTTTCCAAATGAACAAATAAAGGTATGAACATATGTAAAATTATAAAATACAAACTTCACTATTTGAACCACTCAATTTGGAGTTCATATGAGTCTTAGGCGTGCATTTTACTGTAGATTTTACCCTCCATTTTACAAAAAGTCTTGAATATTGGTTCAAGGTAGAAGTCCTTATTCATTTGAAAATGTTCTATGAATGATATGTATATATTTATAATGTTATTAAATTGACCCCAAAAAATATGTCACTAAATTTGGAGCTATATAGAAGCATGGGTGTGCATTTTCATTATGCCACTTTCTATTGTTTTGGTCTCTCAATTTACAAGGCAAATGTTTCCTCTTTTACACAATAGCCACTTTTGTGTTTGCAAATGAAAATGTAAATATGTAGATAGGTGTAAAATTATCCAATATACCCTCAAAAACTTGAATCACTCAAATTTGAGGTATTTTAAGACATGGGCCTTCCTTTTTATGAAGCCTAACGTGCATTTTCCACAACGGAAAAAATTATAGTTTAAAAGAAAAACATTTATTTCTTAAGTGTGAGAATGCATTTTTAGATGTGGAGGCTCTAACAATATCAAATTAGGGTTTTATACAACAATAGAAAGTCAAATCCTATTTTTTTTATGAAACAATAGAAACCCTAATCCTAATCGTTGATATCATTATATATCGAGAATATTGTCATCTACATCTAGCTCAACTTCTTCAACTTCTTTGTCTAAAACATATACCTACTCCTTTGCATCATCTTCTCCTTCAATATCATATTGGTCTATAGATATCATACATAGTGATGTCAGCCCATAACTTTATTACCTCGTTGATAAAAGGCTCAATATATACATTATTATCTTTAACTTGGTACTTACTTAATTGATTGAAAATACACATAATTACTACGTTGTGTGTGTGTGTAAGAAATTATGCAACGAAGAAAAATGAAATGTATTATTCCTATATTATAAGAGGAATGGATAAGAAAGTATATTAAATCTTCAAACAATGCCACAATAATGTCGAATTCAATTCTACAATACTTCCATTATTTTGGTAATTGGTTAGCATGACAAATCAGTAGTGGAAACAATATGATGATTGAATGGGTGGGAAATTGTAAAATACCCATTATACAATAAGGAATAAAATATTTTATGCATTAGGATTTCATTTTAGAAGACATGGTCATAATTTTCGTACCAAAAACCTTCTCTTGTGCATAAAGAGTAAAACCTTCCTTATAAAACAAAGATGTCAAATTGTTAAAACTGGCCTTTTTAAAATGCACGCCAGAATGAAGGAAACAAACACCCAATGGTGAAATTGGTATGATTATATAAGGGATATATAGGCTTGTAAAAAATCTATTTCTTGAGATAAATTATTTACACCCCATGGTGAAAAATGCACTCCCTAAAAGGAAAAAATGCATAAAAATGCATGAAAACATCACAGATGAAAATGCGTGCCCTGGGAAGAAAAACACATGCCTTGTGTTGGTAATTGTATGTTGACCTTATGAAATACATGAAAATGGAGTATTTAGGAAAATGCATGCCCTATTAGGAAAAAATGCATGCCTCAAGTTGAAAATGCATGATGAGTGCACAAGATTGCATGTTTACATAGTAAGGAGGAATATGCACACCTTTTTAATAACAAATGCATGCCTACACTACAAAATGCAGACCCTTGACATGTTTTGTATCCCTATGATGTCCTAAACCATAAATGGTTCTTCCTTATCCAATATGAATGGTTTTCATAGTGTTGGCGTCAGAAGTCACTCCTTGATTGCAGAAGGAGCAGAGTCCAATGCCCATCAGTTTAAATGTCACGATTTGTTGATAAAGGGTGATGAATGGAAGTAAACTTAATCAGATGCCATGTGTCCTGACTGGAACAGACGACCACGATCATTTTGTGACTTTGTCCCTAAGGGATGAACCCATGCGCTAAACCTTGTGAAACTCCGTTGCTCAAGCTTACCCGATGACCGTTGTTACACGTCAAAATTACTCACCTAGATAAGTGTCGCATGTTCCTCTCAATTGTCGTAAGTGTCACATCTTCCCTACAACTTTTGCAAGTGTCGCAAGTTGGTTACAAGTGTCACAAATGATGTTCGGACATACTTCCATGACAAACAACACTAAGGAGACACTTATAACATCTCATATTCTTGATTTGAAGAAGGAGAACTGGTTTACTGAAGACAAATAACTTTTGATACCTGAAGAGAGCCCTGAAACAAATGTTTTGAGGAGGAGCGCTCCCCTATTTCAGCCCTAGAAGCACTGGATCTCCCCTACAAGGCTTCAGGAAGCGTTATAACGCTCCCCAACCCCCTTTGAAGGAGCGTTTCTCATCTTGAAGGAGTTGGCACTCCCATAAAGCTTACCAGGGAGCGCTAGAACGCTCGGATGCCCCTTCTAAGGGAGCGTTGCCTAATCTGAGGCAGTAGTTGGCCCGTTGAGGAGAATAAGGGGAGGCTCTTTTGAGATTAGGAGGCAGTTGTGTTTGAATTCTTGGTTTCATCAAGAGATCCCTGATCTAAAGAGAAGGTTCCCAACTTGTTCTAAAGATAACTCAAGAGCTTAAGCTCCTCTTAACCTATATAAACAGGCTCTATGATGGTGGAAAGGGGGAAGAACTGAAGATATGAAACTTATGAACTTGGAGGAAACTCACAGTCAGCCAAAGGAGAGTGATTAGTGAAGCTATTGTTATCCAGGTTGTGGATCTTTCAAGCAAGGGTTAGACGAAGGGGACTTGACGAAGCTGTCGCATTCTCATCTATGATTGTAAGTACTGCTATCGTTATTCTCATCAATATGACACGCTTGGCCTGTTTCTTTCTATTTTGTGTCTAATGTCACATGAACTTATCATTTATTGATAGATCTATTTTCAATCTAATATCAATAGAGTAGGAAGTGGGCGTATCTTGTTTTGTCCACAGAACTCAACGAGGAGCAAAGGATTGGAGCGCAACTAAGAGCGTGCAGGGACAAACGTCGATAAAAGGTAATTTTGTCATCCTTCCTTCTCATGTGTTAGTTTAGATGGATTTGAAAGGAAGTCAATGTCCATGTTAAGCATTTTCTGTCTAGAGTTAGGGTCAAGCTCTTAGAGGCGATCTACCTGTCCACAGGGAGATTTTCCTACAACAGAAACTGGCGACCATACCGGGGAGATAGTCTCAAATCGAAACTTCTTGTTTGTATTTTTCTCCTCATTGACCGTGTTCTATCCCTTGATTGTTTCAGACCTGGTTCACTCCTCATTTGATTAGTTTCATGAGCTGATTGGCTCCTTACCCTATCATACTCAGCATAATTGTCGAATTTGAATTTGAATTTTTGGAATTTTTTGACATTTTTTGGAGTTTTAGACCCTGGCGCCCCTGTCCCAGTGTTAACAGAGCGCCAGTGCTCCTAATGGTTGTGCACAGAGCGCTATAATTCTCCTTTCATTTGGAAACAGAGCGCCAACCCTCTTTGGCTCAAAAAACCCTCCAGAATTGCTTTGTCAGGGTTTTTCCTCTGTGTTTCCTCTACTGAGTAACCTTGTGAGTTAATGTGTCTTCCATTTCAGCCTTGACATCTGTCTCTTTGAAGGATAAACATCTTGTTAGTTGGATATTGTAGCCTTCTTCACTATTTTCATTGAATTTTTTTTCCTGTTGAGTGAAGAGAGAAACCCATGCATTGTTTTTCTCTCCTCATCAGTTGAGTAAAAAACCCTGGTGAAGGTCATCAAAGGCCTACTGACCTCTTTTTATCGACTTCAATCAAGATCATTGTTCTTCGAATTTTTCTTTTGGGTGTGAATTTTGTTTTTTTTCTTTGATTGTTTCTTTTCTTTCGCTTTTCATTTTGATTGCGACGAAAGAGTGTATTGTTTGTATGACTTTTGCTTGTGCTAGTTTGGTTTTCATTCATTCAAGAAAGATAATTAGCAAGACGATCATTATGTTGAATTGATCATCATTCATATGCAAACAATAAAAGACATCTTTATGATTGACTGTGCATATCAGAAGGCATTTAAATTTTTTTTCATTACATCAAGATTTGATTGAGAAAATAATTGTTTGAGGGCATTCCTTATTTGTGCTTGATTAGTGAAAATAACTTTCTCTCTCCATTAGATATATATTCATCGAAAGGAAATGACTGCTTATCATATTTGATGCATTCTTTGGGTCTGAGTCATAATTCCATTTGTTTCACTTCCATGCACCCCTTTGCGTAAAGAACAGCCATAAAATCAACACTAATTAAAAGTTAGCTAGAACTTTTTCTTTTCTAGGATCCTCCACCAACAGTAGACTAGGCTTAATGCTTTGGATTAGGGCTGTGAGCATAACTCTCCAAAGTTTCCAAAACAAACAGTAGCATCCTGAGTTAGGGAGAGTAAATCCAGTTATCGTATAAGTTTGCCTGGGATCCCCCTCTCACACAGGGGTTACGCACGAGGTCGCATTCGGGTAAGCTACGGGGACTAACCCTCCATGGTTTAACTGATTGTGGTGGTCAGATCGTATTATGGGGATCACTTTGAGGTAAATCCACAATTACTGCGTGGAAGCCTTTTAGTTGATTTCGGGCTTGATACCCTGCCCGTACGTTCGGATCGGACTGTCGACTGTTCCCGCCCAGGGGATGACTGTGAATTGGTAACCTTGGTGGCCATAATCTTTAGGGTCTTACACAAGGTGACGGTGACGAGAAGTCTCACTGTACCTGGAGCAGACATTGGTCAAACTCACTCGGGCTCCTT
Source organism: Picea engelmannii (assembly GCA_009831015.1). Lineage (NCBI taxonomy): Eukaryota > Viridiplantae > Streptophyta > Pinopsida > Pinales > Pinaceae > Picea > Picea engelmannii. The sequence continues at coordinate 22,918 of ML777008.1, read as the reverse complement.
GGAGGGTAAATCCACAATTACTGCGTGGAAGTTTGCACCAAGGCGTAAGTCCATTAAGTAGGTCACCATTGTAACTGTTCCACCCTATCCCTGCCCCTTCTGGACTTGATCATGCGATGTTGGATTTCATCACCAACTAGTACGGTCATCAAAAGAAGGTCATGTTTGCTTGGTTGTGATTCTTAGATTTTTTTAGCGTGTGCTGTTTCTTTTCATTAGTTGGCCATAGATTTCTTTCGCCGACTCTTTTCCGCCAACAGTGACCCTCCATGCCGCTCGTGGAGGCTACAGGGACGTCCTCCAAAAAATATGAAAGGAAACACCCCTTTACCCCCTCATTCCATGGAAGAATCCCCTCAATAGAGCGAGGTTCATAATACCACAACTTCCCAGGAAGAAGTTCCCATTCCTTTGGAGAATTTTCGAATTGTCTCAGAATCTCCGGAAGCTTATCACATTCCGGAGGGATACGAACGACAGATCCTCCACCTGAATTCCCCTGGAGAATTTGTTGTCATCAATCCTTCTGACATTTCGGCTGGGTCTTCTCAAAACCCTTTAGCTAGTGACCCTTTTTGGACTGCGGATGTCGTTCGGAGTCCACCACGCTTGGTGCGAGATCTTTATGGAACAAGGGAAGGTGTCGATGCACCTTTTTCCTATACTGTACCCCCAAATCATTTCACCGGTACTACCACTTTTACAACCACACCAACCGTTGGTCTGAGCATACCGTCCATTGGCCCAAGGCCTACTATTCCCCTCCAGATAGCCCATTCGATAATGGCCCCTCACATTCCGACTATCCCCGCCGGTAACGCGGTAGTTAATCAAGCCTCGATTGGCACGCCTATAACACCGAGACCTACACTCCCTTTTGGATTTAGAGCACTGAACGCTTCCTCTACCACCACTGCCCAAACCACTACCCAAATTATACTGGGAAGTTCCATACCTATCCAACAACCCGGAGGGACTGGCCTTGGTGGTCCTAACCCGATCGGTGGCACCGGTCAGTCATTTACGTTTGGCTCTCAGATCCTGGGAACTCTACCTCAAACTGGGGGGCATCCTCCCTCCAGAGGACAAATTCCATTCGGAGGGAACCCTAATGCTGAGGGGCATCCTCCCACTGGAGGACAAATTCCATTCGAGGGGCACCCTCATGCTGGGGGGCAGCCTCAATCCGGAATACACCATCAACCACAAGGAAAAAATGTGTCCGCCGCACCCAATCCGTGGAGCGTCCCTTTTCAAGGAAACCCACATGCCTCCACGGGAAAAAATGTTCAGACTCCACAACAACCCCCTTATGGACAAATGCCAAACCCACCCTATAATCCACAAAACCCATCCGGTTATCCTCCACTCACAAACACTTCTCAAAACATCTCAAATCCTATGTACCTTGGTCAAAACCAACCTCACATGAGAGGGCCCACGAGTTATAATTATCCACATAACCCAGTATTGGACCCCACTGGTGTCCCTCTGCCACACCAGCATTACCCAAAGGTTAACCGACAACTACCTTTTCTAGCCACCTTGGACCTTCCAGACTTGTCTCGGTTAACGAATGATCCCATTTATCATTCTCCGGTTTGGCCAGCTATTCCAGCTAAACTTCCTTCTGATATCCCAAAATTCAACGGAAATCCCGGAGAAGACCCAAACAACCACGTGATGACCTTCCATTTGTGGTGCTCATCCAACTCCCTCATGGACGATTCGATTTGTTTGCGTCTTTTCCAACGAATGCTCATGGGTTCCGCAACGAAATGGTATATTGAATTACCATGTGCATCCTTTCACGATTTCAACTCCCTCGCCATGTCTTTCCTCACACATTTCCAACTACCCATTCGGTACGGGACGGGTACTGAACTATTAACCTCTCTTTGTCAGACAACTTCCATACATATCTCCGATCATATCCATGAATGGAGACGACGATGAAGGCTAATCAAAGCAGTCATTCCCGACCAATTATTAGCAGAATGGTTCACGAAATCACTATTACCCCAGATTGCTTGTGATGTTTCCATGGGTGGCGTAGTCACCGAGGAAGAAGCCATCGCCCGGGATCAGTACTTAGACTTAGTCTATTCACAATCCGGTACTCTATATGAGTTGATACCGAATGCTACCCATGACACTAACGATCCATCCAAACCATCGACTGCTTCGCATGTGGATGGAGTTATTGGCTCCGTCAAAACTCATTCTACTACTCAGTCTACTGGAACAATCCAACGGCCCACTTCCACGGCTACTCCCAGTTCGACTGCACCCTCTTCTACCCCAACTCAAACTCAGGTCTCTAATGTGAATGTCGTCCAGTCAACCCCTTTAAAACAACTTGGGGGCAAGAAGAAAGCGAGAAACAAACCAAAGAAGAAAAACAACAACGAGCAACCCAAGACCCAAACGCAAACCCCTGCTGCCGGAAAACAACCACAACAAAAACCGAAATTCCCATGTCTCATTTGTGGTGACGATCACTACACTCGAGACTGCCCACATCGCGATGAAGTGGCCAAACTTTTCAAAGGAAATTTGCAACCCGCTGTGCTCACTCAGCCTTTTCTGCAACAACAATCTTTGGTTGCACAAACCCCCACGTCGGGGGGCAGTGCCAACCAACCCCATGATGAGGCCTCGACCAGTTCCCACATTTACATGTTTAACAGAGTTAATCTAACAACTCGCTCTGTGACATATGACACGCCAGTTAAACCTGATAAGCCGAAGATCGCCAATGGTTCTACATCAGACCCGTTACCATCCTCCATCAATCCTCCATCTGTTAGCCCTCCATCCGGGCCACTCCAGATTAAGAAACCCTCTTTTGAATCCATCCTACGCCCTCCTAAGAGCACCATCCAGAAATCTACATTCAATCCTAATTCATGGGCCGCCCAAAACTACAATATCGTAGAAGATTTGGCCCAAGCCCCGTGTGCCATGTCTTCCTTGGAAGTTCTACAACACTGTCCTAACCAACGTAGAACGCTCTTAGCCACTATTGGCACTTTCGATCCCGAGTCATCAAACTACATCACGTTTAATCTGGATGATCATCAACCACGACTCTCCCACCAGCTAGCTTTCCAAATTGACATGGTTGTTCACAATCAACAAATCCACCGGACTATCCTGGATGAGGGAGCCTCCACCTGTGTCATGTCTCTAGCCTATTGGAAAGGTTTGAAATCACCTGCCTTTAACAAATCTGCTACCATGTTACGTGCATTTTATGGACGAGGTTTTCATCCTCATGGATTATTACAATCCTTAGTTGTTCAGCTGGGCGGAAAAACTATTACTGTTGATGTCGAGGTGGTCGATGCCCCCCTCGATTACAACCTACTACTTGGAAGAAGTTGGTTCTACACGATGACCGCCATCGCCTCGTCGGTGTTTCAATGTGTACAATTCCTCCATCAAGGAAAAATTGTTACCATCGATCAGCTTGATTTCTGCACACCCGACGCTTGCATCCCTACTACCAACAACATTCCCTTTCTGGGAGACCACCCAGTTACGTATGAAAGCATTGGTGTTGGCTTATTGAAATATTCTAGCCTCATGGGTACCTTCCCTACACCACTTCCACCCATCGCACATCATATTTTCGTTGTCAATATGATTTCGACTATGCCTTATCAATCCCTGGAATCATCTGATCCTTGGGTTGTGCCTAGTCCTTTGGAATTTGATGTTCTTGGTGACACTATGTCACTTAGCCCATCCGAGGCCGCATACATAGCTATTCAATCTACCTCTCCCTCTCCGAACACTTCACATTCATTGGCACCCGATACTTATTCGGTGCCCTCGTGGTTAGATTCCCTATCATCCACCGTTGATTACATTTCCCAAATTTTTCCTTCGGACGAATCTATCATGGAAATGCTTAGAATTGACGATCTGCCCTGGGATGACAACCACCATCGATCCTCTTTTCTTCCACCTTTGGAAGAAATCCAAGACATACTATCTGTCTTCCCCTCCGATGTTACCGAAGCTCCGCAATCTCCTATCCTCACACAAGATACTCTCTCTGAGGGGAACATGGGTAACATCTCTACTACGGTCACGATTGACATTTCAATCAAAGAAGGTGTCGTGGAAACCATCAACCTTGGTGCTAATTGCACACCTGACGAAGTGGTTTCTTACATCGCTTTATTCAAGGAATTCCGCGATGTCTTCGCATGGAGTTACGAGGAAATTCCAGGGATCGACCCTTCAATCGTCATACATGAAATAAAAACTTACCCTTACGTGAAACTGGTTCGGCAAAAGCTTCACTCGGTTCATCCCAAGAAAATTGCAGCTATAAAGGAAGAAGTTGAAAAAATTCTAAAATCTGGCTTTATCTATCCCGTCCCTTTAACCGAATGGGTCTCCAACCTTGTTCTGGTTGCTAAGAAATAAGGGACCATCCATGTTTGCGTTGACTAGCGCGACCTCAACAAAGCTTGTCCTAAGGACAAGTACCCTACACCCTTCATCGATCAAATCATCGATAATTGCGCAGGGAGCGTAATCTTTTCATTCATGGATGGATTTTTTGGATATAACCTTGCCTACAGATCAACACAAGACAACCTTCATCTGCCCTTGGGGAAATTTCGCCTATCGAAAGCTACCTTTTGGCCTTAAAAATGTTGGAGCCACTTTCCAGCGAGCCATGTCGTACGCTTTTCATGACATCAAACATATAGCAGAATCGTATCTCGACGATTTACCCGCACATTCGTTAAATCGATCCGATCACATTGATCATTTACGCACAATTTTTCTGTGATGTAGGTTCTACCATATTCGTTTGAACCCACACAAATGCATTGTCGCTGTCGAATCTGATCGACTCCTCGGTTTCATTGTCTCCAAAGATGGGATTAGGGTGGATCCCTTAAAGATCAAGGCCATCTTAGCCTTACCTCCACCTACCAATTTAACCCAACTCCAAAGTTTGCAAGGCAAAGCAAACTTTCTTCGCCGCTTCATCTACAATTATGACGAGATCACTAAAGGATTTATGCGGTTACTGCAAAAGAACGTCCCTTTCATCTGGGATGACGCAGCTCAATGGTCATTCGATGCTCTCAAGTACGCTTTGACCCATGCACCTTTTTTACATCCCCCTGAATATACAAAGGATTATATCCTTTACTTGACCGCTTCTACTTCCACCATCGCAATGGTGTTAGTCCAAGAAGACTCCAATGGTGAAGAACATGTGATTTATTATCTGAGAAAGAGTTTATCCAGACCCAAACTTAGATATTCGCATGTTGAGAAACTGGCTCTGGAAGCCATCATCGCTATCCAAAGGTTCCACCACTACATCTTATTACGCACCACCACGGTAATCGCAGACTCCAACCCCATGTACCACGTTCTGACACGTCAAGTACTTGGGGGAAAATATTCATAATGGATCGTTATTCTTCAAGAATTTGATCTTGAGTTTACAAAGGCTAAAGCAAAAAAATCCCTGGTGTTTTCCGAGCTTATCTGTGCTCTCCCTCGTGCTGATGAAAACATCAAACCTAGAGATTCCCTCCCTGATGAATCTCTCTTCCTCATCAACACCTCTGATCCTTAGTACATAGACATTCTCCTCTACCTTCAAACACAACGTTTTCAGCCCAACATCTCCCGCAAAGAGTGTCGACGCATTCATCACCACTCTCACCGTTATATCATCCTCGATGACACTTTGTACCATCGTGGTATCGACACCATCCTTCGGCGATGTTTGATTCACGAGGAGGCTGAACGCGTTTTGAACGATTGTCACCTTGGCACTTGTGGAGGTCACCTTTCCGAAATGGCCACATCCCAAAAAATCCTACGTGCCGGCTACTTTTGGCCCTCAATTTTCAAAGATTGTATCGAGGCTGTCAAGAAATGCCCACCCTGCCAAATCTTTAACAAGAAGGCACGCACCCACCCTATGGCGCTGCACCCTATTATCGCCATCGTCCCCTTTTCCAAATGGGGCATCAATTTCATGCAGTGTAAGCCTACCTCAGCCTGGGGGCACGGTTACATCATCGTTGTCGTCGACTACTTCACCAAATGGGTTGAGGCTATGCCTACCTTCCTGAATGATGGCCATACGACAACTCTATTCCTCTTCAACCACATCATAACTCGTTTTGGTGTACCATGTGCCATTGTCACTGACCATGGTGCACACTTCAAAAACCAGATGATGAGCGAGTTACATGCTAAATTGGGTTTTTTCCATGAAAACTCCTCCCCTTACTACCCTCAAGAAAACGGACAAGTTGAGGCCATCAACAAATTCCTAAAAACCATGATCCAACGCATGGTAGGGGAAAACAAAGCATCGTGGCATCTACAACTGTTCTCCGCTCTCTGGGCCTATCGCACCTCTGTGAAAACTTCAACTGGATCCACTCCTTTCTAGTTGGTCTATGGCATTGAAGCCGTCCTACCGACCGAGTGCGAGATTCTATCACTCAAACTAAAAGTAGAACTCTTGCCTCATACTTCTGCTGAAGAAGAACGATTCTTGTATCTATCCAAACTGGACGAAACGTGTCGCGATGCTGCTCTCACCAATGAGGCACATCAAAAATGAATTAAAAGTCAATATGACAAATCCGTCCACCCTCGTACTTTCACAGAAGGAGACTTAGTCCTTGTTTACGACCAAGATCACGAAAAATTGGGGATAGGAAAGTTAGAACCCATGTGGCATGGTCCTTACATCGTAAAATGTGTCCTACATAAAGGTGCCTACAAATTAGTTGATCATGAAGGAATTTCCCTAGGAGAGCCCCGAAACGGGCTTTACCTTAATAAGTACTATGCCTAGATCACCTAGCATCTGTACTTTGTACATTATTGTATTTAGTTTTGGTGTGTCTATTTCTTTCGCGTGCTCGAGTCTTTACCGTTGCCACTCATGACTGTGCTTGTGTTTTCATGCGTAGATGACGTCTTCCTTTCCTATCTTTTTTGGGTTCGCAGATGGAGCTAGCCGACATAACCAAAACATTGCTTTAGCAACTTGGGTTAGTTACCAATTTGACCAGGTGGTAAGTTCAGGAGGCATTTGTTTAGGACCAGCAACCAACAATATGGAAGAATATCATGCTGTCATTGGACTGTTGACCCAAGCTTCCTCTCTAGGTATCTCTCGCATCATTATTTACTTAGACTCCCAACTGGTGGTTTTTCAACTCAACCGCATCTACGCTATCCGTATTCCTATCCTGCTACGCCTACACTTGCAAGTTCGTCGTCTCGAACGAATGTTCGATTACATCGAATATAGACACATTCTGAGAGAACTTAATAGTGTTTCGGATTCGTTAGCTAATTGCCCACATATAAGATTCAAGGAAAGAAAAACTGTACATTACATGTAAATTAAAACACATCACAGACATCATCATGTACAAATCATTGGCATCATAAAAACTCAAAACTGTATATATATATATATATATATATATATATATATATATATATGGTGTGACTGAAATGTTTGTATTACATCAAAAAAGTGTGTAGAAGAGCAAAATATTGGGTCTGTTCACCCATACAACATCGCCTGACAAGGCATACAAAAAACATGATCACGGGGAGAGACTCTAATCTCCCCCACCATGTTGTGCTATGAGTAACACACTACCGCGCGCACTACTCATCTCAACAGAGAATTGGCATTATCTGGTACTCCTACAGTGTGCCTCTGCAGATGTAAAGGCACTTCCCCCCTCCGCAGAGGAGGGATACCCATCGTAAGGCCTTGGAGGTTCCTCTCAACCTCCCGGAGACCTACTGTTGGTACCGTCGGATCTGCTACAACTGGGGTGACTCCACGACGTCCTGGTACTGGTATATCAACCTGGCGCACTGCTCCCTTATCTGCGTGTTGGAAACAAAACATCTGTTAAAACTCTTTTACACACCCCCCAAAAAATATATACATCGAAAACTTAAAAAACAAAAAATAGACAAAGTATGGCTTAGTCTCTTACCTGACTTGTCCCAGTCTTCCCCCACAGGAAAAATCAAGTCCATACTCCCACAGAAGTCTACATCAGCATAAGGGAAGTCCTCTATCCAGAGGTACTGTCGTCTCAGCCAGGCAAAGAAATCACCAGTGAAATGGAACTCTGACTCTGAAACTAGCCTCGGAGACAGACTAGTCCACCTCTCCATCCTAGGTTCATCCACTGGTTGTACCACCAGTGCTATCTGAGGCTGCATCTGAGGGATGCGCTCTAGAAAAAACGATACCAAAAACGAGCCATAGCTGAACTGCTTCTGACCAGTCCTGCACCGTGAGATCTGTTCCTTCACATTCCAAAGGAATGTTGCACTCCAGTTGAACAGTGTTGGTTCCAAACACTGAACACCATAGGCCACTTGTGATATCGATGCCAGATGAGAACTAGTGCTTCTGGTCACGCTTGTGATAGCAAATAGTATAGACCGGAGGGGAAAATCTCGAATATCCTTGATAGGGATCCTGCCCCCTACCAACCTTTCTCCCGGGATGCAGTGGCGTGCCAGATACACGTCCACTTGTTCAGGTAATTCCCTCTGCATAGTGAAAGATATGGGGACCCCTCTTTTCGAGAGGCCGGTCAAAAAGTAAACGTCTTCTAACTCAATGGTTAGAAGTTGTGTGTCGATACAGAATCCTTGTTCCGCAACATCCCAGAGGCCAATCATATGCTCAAGTAATAACATCTCTCTCTTCATTTTTTGTAACTTGAAGAACTTGAGCAAGCCACAAGCTCATAGAGTATCCTGCGTATGAGGACTTCGTAGAGTGGCTAAATCATCCATCTCATGTTCCCTCTCTTTCCATTCAATCATGATTGCCGAAGATACCTACAAAACAAAAAATCAAGAATTTCGTTATTCCTCACGTTTTGGTAATTTTGGCGATTTTCAAAATCATTTTAAAACATGAAACAACATACCCACATCATCCAAAAGAAACCACTCACTCTTTTTAACCACCACACCCTTTAATATTTGTCAATTAATGATAAAAATGTTTTAAAAATGAAAAACGACTTTGGGGGCTGCGTGGGCATTTGGGGAGATTTTTTATGAGTTCTTTTACTAAGAATGACTTGCCTAATTGATTGCAAGGGTGTAGACATCCTAATCACCCTTCTCTAAATAATTTTTTTGTTAAATAATCCCCCCATTTCATTAATTTTTAAAAGAGGCCGATTTGGTTCAAAGAGGGGCGACTTAGGGCTTTGTGTTTCAAAATAAACAATGCTATTAAAGTGGATCTAAAACCATGCAATTGAAAGAGAGAAGGATGGTCACCTACCTGGTTCGAACGGTGAGTGAAATGATCTATCGTAGCTCCGACAGCGAGAAAAACAAGATTTGCTTCAAACGAGATTCTCCACTACTCCAAAAATCCTTGCAAATGAAATGGTAAATGAATTTTCAAATCAATTGTTATTTATAAAATTTCATTTTTTATAAGGTATGGTAATTTTTGGGTTTCTCTAATGATGTAATGGCTTCACTAAACTCTGATTTGTAGCTTTGACGTCGCAGGTTTCCTGGCAGTCATGATCGGTTATTCACCTTGTCACACTTATGAGCATAGTCTTAGTTCGTTCTCGAGCTCGACAATATGAGAAAGTAACCGGGTAAACTTTTATCTCTTTTTTGGACCCGTATGGATATGAACACATGAAAAAGGAACCCCCTTGGAGTCTCCTTTAAACCCTTTTCAGATTCTCTAAATATGAAAAGATTGTTGAGTGATCTTGCTTCCTTTCACACTCGTTAAAAGGTCAAAAAGGGCGTCTTTCGAGCGATAGTTTAACCATTTTTCGGTCTCGTTGGACTACTGTACGAAAAAGGAACTGAGAGAGTTCTCTTTTAAGTGTTTTTCCAAACTCTATAATCCCAAAAAACCTTCGAGTTTTCTGTCTTTGGACTCGTTAAAGAACACATCGACAGGCCCATATGGGACCGAACCCTTACTTCTTCCGGTTCATTAAACAAAGGAAGAGGAACTTACCGAAGGTGAGTTATATCGAGCATGTGTTATCCTCCTTGAGCTCATTAAATCAAAAATAGGTACTCGTCTATCTGGATGGGGGAAAAAATTGAAAGGAGTAAGCCAAGCAGTCTCTTGAGAACATTATCCAACACTTCTTAGATTCGCCCTTGAACACGACACTTTGTCACTTTGCACATATCATAATCCACTGAACCTCTACACTGAACCAATCCTTCGAGTTCATTTCACTCCTTTGGATCACTCGACGCAAGTCACATTACCCACTGCATAGTTTTTCTCCATGTCATGTTTTGTTGTTGTGCCTCAGTGTTCAAGGGAAGTATCTGCCTCGAGAGTCAGCCATCCCAAATATCTTGCCTCAAAACCTGTGTCAGTCCATGTCCGTTTGATCTGCCAATTACATCTCCATGCCCGTTTCATGTCGTTGATGGGGGATACATCAAGGCCCTCCCTTGATGAGTCTATTCCTATCGAATCCAACACATTATCCGAGAATTAGACTTAGAAACCAGTTAGTACTTTGGGTCATGCATGCCTCAATGGCAGACCTCCTCACATTCAATAGTGGGTTTACATCATTGACCCCTGATCGAATGATTCCGTGGATGTTTGACCTCAACTCATCTATTCACATTCGCTGGAATGTACTAGGGTACCTTGGGAATCATTGACATTAATGGTGATCTCCCTCGCACTTGTTAACGGTTCATACCATTGACTGGTAATCAAGTGGTTTCTGCCGTGTTCGACATCAAGACATCTATTCACCTGGTTGGAATCGTACCACGTTGGGATTGGTAAGAAGACCCTGGGTTGAGTGATCACTTTGATATATGCTTTGCCCAGGCTGTGAAGGAATTTCCATTGGACAAAGAACACATACACTGTTACATAGATCCACTTTGTATTGGTCGTGGCTATGTCTTGTCATCTCGTAGATCCACTGTGTATTCTTCGTGGCTACGATCAGTCTGAGTCATAATATTATAGATCCACATTATATCTTTGGTGGCTATACCTTTTTATCAATACAATTATGGATCCGCAGTGTATTTTATGGCGGCCATATCCTGCTAAGTCTTGATCACCCAAGCATAGGTATGCCTGCCTTGGGTTTTGAAATATGTCATGATATTTGTTGGATGTTTGTGTGCAGCTTTTGTCAGGTTCTCCGAGTCTATACCCTTGATTGGACATATACAAAGTATTTCAGTTATCAGTTGGCATCTTCTAACTTCATACTTTGGGGGGCATTCTGTTACACGTCAAAATTACTCATCTAGATAAGTGTCGCATGTTCCTCTCAATTGTCGTAAGTGTCGCATCTTCCCTACAACTTTCGCAAGTGTTGCAAGTTGGTTACAAGTGTCGCAAATGATGTTAAGACATACTGCAATGAAAAATGACACTAAGGAGACACTTATAACATCTCATATTCTTGAGTTGAAGAAGGAGAACTGGTTTACTGAAGACAAATAACTCTTGACACCTAAAGAGAGCCCTGAAACAAAGGTTTTGAGGAGGAGCGCTCCCCTATTTCAGCCCTAGAAGCGCTGGCGCTCCCCTAAAAGGCTTCAAGAAGAGTTATAATGCTCCCCAGCACCCTCTGAAGGAGCGTTTCTCATCTTGAAGGCATTGTCACTCCCATAAAGCTTACCAGGGAGCGCTAGAACACTCTGATGCCCCTTCTAAGGGAGCGCTTCCTAATCTGAGGCAGTAGTTGGACCGTTGAGGAGAATAAGGGGAGGATCTTTCAAGATTAGGAGGCAGTTGTGTTTGAATTCTTGGTTTCATCAAGAGATCCCTGATCTAAGGAGAAGGTTCCCAACTTGTTCTAAAGATAACTCAAGAGGTTAAGCTCCTCTTAA
>ML777008.1:0-10774 GCA_009831015.1 Picea engelmannii | reverse complement strand
TCCACAGAATTCAGCGAGGAGCAAAGGATTGGAGCGCAACTCAGAGCGTGCAAGGACAAACGTCGATAAAAGGTACTTATGTCATCCTTCCTTCTCATGTGTTAGTTTAGATGGATTTGAAAGGAAGTCAGTGTCCATGTTAAGCATTTTCTGTCTAGAGTTAGGGTCAAGCTCTTAGAGGCGATCTACCCGCCCGCAGGGAGATTTTCCTACAACAACCGTCGATTTCCTCCATCTATGGATCCTCATTGTTGAAAACAAAATGTCCGCTCACTTGATTTTAAGACCAAAATGAACTTCTTATGTGTGCTGCACTTGGCACTCATGACTGCGGCCTTTGAATAAAACACATTTGATGGGTTTTTAAACACCATTTCTACGCATTTTACACCAAGGTCCTGAAATCGGAGAGAAACACCCCCCTTGCAAGAATTGGCACTAACATTAGGCTCCATGGGGGATAGGGCCGTCCCTGTGATGCTCTAAGAACTCCTTCTGCAGTTTCAGTTGCCTTCTATTGGGCTATGGAGTCGAGCTCAAAACACCCTGCTTAAAATTACATGCCGATAAGTGAAAATAAAAAATAAACACACATGCTCCAAGGAGCTTATTTATGTATTGTCCTATACTAATAAATTCCTTTACATGGGGCTAGGTGAAAGAAAACTTCCACCGTAGTCAATCAAGCAACTTCCTAAATAGAAGCTCCTTCCTTCTGTCAATGATCACAAATAGATAGTGTAACCGTGACAACAGAACGGTTACTCTCTTCAACTCCTCCTTACAAGATAAAGTTGAGATGAAATAGGGTGGCTCCAAATTGTGAAGGAAATACAACTCCATGTACTCCTTCACAGGCTCATAGGACCAGTGGAAAACTCCAGAAAATGGGCGACATGCAGCCTCCTTTGCTACAAAGTTGTTCACGTGTGGTTGAATATCTCTGGTAGGCCTAGGAGGGTGAAAGGCTGGTGTAGGTTGACTAATCTCAAGCAGTGGCTGTTCATAGGTAGGCCCTGGATAGGAGGCAAAATGCTCCTCTTGTTGCTCCTCTGGTTCTTCTGGTCCTTCTTCTTGGCTCTCCCAAGGGTCAGATTCATAATGGCCATAAATAGGACCCGTGGGAAAGATCTTTTCCTCATCATGTTGCTCAGGAAGGCTGATTTCCTCGCAATGTCCTTCATTTGTGAACAGAGGAAAAGGCTTCGCAGTCTTCTCTTTACCAGAATGATCATCAAATATGGGTGAGCACAAAACTCCCCCATCTTGTAAAAAATGAACGATCTCCCAATCCTTCTTTTCAATCCCAAATGTAAATACATCATGGGAAATCTCATGAAGGAAAAGAGAACAATCCTCTTCCATAATGGCTTCTTCCTTTAAATCTGAGACAGTATAATCATTAGGGGTAGAAACTAATGCTTCTACCACTATGAAATCTTCATAATCACCCTCAGTAGAGCTGCCAAGAGCATCTTCTTCAAGGGATGGAAAACCCTTTGCACATCATTCAACTTCCCACCTGTCTAGTCTGGCAGTGAGAGATTTTATCAGTTCCATAACTCCACCCCAAGCATCTTCTCCCTCCTTGCAACCTTCACTCTCATAACCTTCCTCTGATGCAGACGAATGGGGATGAGAAAGGACTGATTTCTGATCCAAGTCATCATGATCATCCTCTCATTCTACGTAAGAAGCAGCTCTATCTTGTATACAGTTGTGGTATCCCTCACAACAGTTATGAAAAATTAACTTGGAGGGATAAAGCTTCTGACAATAGGTGGTGAAAGATGCATGAAATTATATGAGTGAAGAAATGCTAGCAGGGGGTAAATAATGATACCATTTACGAGCATCCCCTACTAATGAGGACATGAACATTTTCATTAACACATCCTCCTAATGTATCTCCCATTGATGCATGAGTTCATGAAATTCTTCAAGATGTCGAGCAGGGTTGTCCTCTACATGCTCCCTAAATCTAGGCAAATAATCATGCCATTCATTCAGAGAAGGGACAACATTGGGAAAACCAGGAATAGCAGAAAAATTAAAAGGAGAATACCTCTAAGAAAGGCTTTTTTCCATTTTGAACCAACGGAGTCACCAATAAATCCTTAAATCATGGAGTCTCCAGGTGAAATATTCATATCTTTGAATGTGTTTGGTCTTTGTTCACCATCAAAGGCCAAATATTAACATTGTGTCCTCCCAAGAAACTTCTCAGGTTGAGAAAGCAACTATTGAAACCTTCTCGAGAAAGCTCCTCTGGGCCAGCTTTCAAGCATGCTAAAGTAGCCACAGTCGAAACAGTGAAGTGGAAGCAGTGGATTCACCAGGTGCACAGTAGAAATATTCAAGGGCTTTGTTTCCTGATGAAACTTCAGAATCAGAGGCTCAATGTCATTCAATCCCGGGGAAAATCTTCAACTTCGTCCCCGGAAATAGTGCTAGAAATGTTGGTGTCATAAGTCACTCCTCGATTGCAGCAGGAGAAGAGCCCAACGCCCATCAGTTTAAATGTCACAATTTGTTGATAAAGGGTGATGAATGGAAGTAAAATCAAAACAATATTGTTCTGACTCAGAAAACTGGGTTGGAACAACTAAGACAAGTGAGGTCTTGATCTAATTTAAGCCAGTAAGTTTGCATAGTAGTGAGTAAGTGGAGGAAAAAACAAAGGAAATAAACTCTTCTTTGGACATCCAGTCTTCCAGCAGCCTTTAAAAAGGGGAAAAGTCACAAATATGAGATCCTCTCAGATCTGAGAAAGTTCAAGAAAATTAAGATGCTGCAAAATTAATATAATCAAACATACATTATATAGTCATTACAACACTTGACTAGATCATCCATGCCCGGGATCTTAAGATTCAGAGGAAAAAGGGGAGGAATATGTTGGCTTCCATTAAACAAGAATTCTCAAATATCAATCTATAACTAGGGAACCAAAGGCCTTGTTAAAGATTTACAATTGGGAGCTTAGCTCTACCATCCATGCATACAAAAATAAAAAAAACTGAGTATATATACTCAGAGAAATTCACCCCCTTGGAAGTAGGAGGGTAGCTGAGACATTAAAATCCAACTTAGCATGTGAAATCTCCTCTGGTCAGGCGAGGACATCAGATAAGCATGGCTTCTTTAGGAAAACCTGCACACGAGATGATATTGGGCAGATTGCCTACCAGAACCTCCATGCCTTACATTTAAGGAGTGAGGTGAGGTTTCAACCACCTCCTCCTACCTTTATTTACCTCTAGTAGGGATCAAGATCAAGGTTGAGTTGAATTGGCACCTGGAGAATGTGGCAACGCTTCCTACAACTAAACTTGGTGCTTTGGCCCTTTGCACAACTCTTTCTATCACCCCAAGTGACCACGGGCCATGACCCTGCACCTATCTTCAAAGGCACTTTTTCCATTTCGTGTTTCAGTGATTCCAGATGCAGTGGAGGAGAGACCCCCTATATTTCAAAGTCTCGGTAACCAAAATGGTGACTGGACTTAATCAGGCACCATGTGTCCCGATTGGATCTGATGACCACGATCATTTCGGCGTTTCGGGACCCACCTTGCTGCATGATAAATGCTTGTGCCCTTTCCCCGGGCATGTTTCCTTTGTGACTGGGTACCAAGACCATGGGCCCAACTCCTGGGGGCTTTTACATTTCACATTTTGGCAATTCCAGATGCAGTGGAGGAGCGATGCCCTGTCTTTCAAAGTCCCGGTAGCCGAAATGACGAAACGACTAATCCACAATCAATGGCTGGATTTGATTTAATATGGACGGTCATGATGGACCTTAATTTATTTTAGGGATTATCCCATCGGGATTTCTCATTCATTTTCTCTCGACCCTTGTATTTCAAAGTCCCGGTAGCCGAAATGGAAACCAGACTTAATCACACGCCACGTGAACTTCAAGATTAACGGTCCCAATTATTTCAGGGATTCTCCCACCAGGAGCTCCAAAATCCTTGAAATTTCGACAAGCTGCCACTTGTCCCCCTTCTTTAGGACCCACCTTTCCATACACCCATGTGCTATGACCATAGGCCCGCACCCAAAGGCACCTTTTCATTTTGCATATCATGGGTGGAATGGAGTCGACCCTTGTATTTCAAAGTCTCGGTAGCTAAAATGGCGACCGGACTTAATCATGCACCATGTGTCCCTACTGGATCGGACGACCATGATTATTTCATGAATTTGACCCTAAGGTATGAACCCATGCACTAAACCTCATGCAACTTTGTGACTCAAGCTTACCCGATGACCATCGATCTGCTCCATCTATGGATCCTCGCTGTTGAAAACAAAATGTTTGCTCGCTTGATTTTAAGCCTGAAATGGACTTCTTCTGTGTGTTGCACTTGGCGCTCATGACTGCAACCTTTGAATAAAATGAATTTGATGGGTTTTTAAACCCCATTTCTATGCATTTTACACCAAGGGCCTGAAATCAGAGAGAAACACCCCCTTTGCAAGAATTGGCGCTAACACATAGGAAGATGATTGAAAATGGATGTTGATCCATTGTGTATGATTGATGCTAGTATGGAATATCTTATAACAACCATGAAACCATGTTTGAAAATATATTTTGAAACATACTTATGTAGTTAACCTTGTATGTTGACTTGTTGTAAATTTTGGTAATGACATTGCTTGAAACCAGAATTCAAGGTAATATCGCTATGCTAGGTTTTTATTGTTAAAACTTAATGAAAATCATTGAAGGCTATTTTACAATATTCTTTAATGATGAATACAAAGGTATATTATATTCCTTTGATAGATGTAATTATTTTGTTTACAAGTATTCTCCAATGGTGGATTTTATAGCTACCTCATTATGGAAATAGGGGTTCAAATCAAGAGACATCCTAAGTATTATAGGGATGAAAGTTGGATATTAAAATGCAAGCATGTCAAGAGCTTAAAAAATGCAAGCATAGGGAAAAATAGTCATGCTCGATTCCTGGAATATTATAAATTGGATGTACTTGTAAGTCTCCCACACATATGATTGATTTCAAATGCATGCAAGATATCTTTATTAGACATGTAATTTGAGATTAAGTGTGTGTGTTTGTATGAGATTCAATAAATTTTGATATTTTTCTTTCAAAATTACCTGCTAACACATTCCAAGAGTGTGTAGATGCATGGAGAGATAAAAAAAATTGTCCAAAAAGTATGCTAAATATCTTGAGAAGAGAAAAGGTTATTGAATTTATGTTTGGACCCTTTGTTGGAACGGGGGCAGACCCAGGGTTCAACGCTACAACATCGCACCAACAAAACCCTAACTACTGGACTTTTCGAAAAAACCTATGAAGAAGATGAAGTATTAGCTAAGGTAGAGGCAGGGGTGGTTGCAGGACTCAGATGTCTGCAACCTTAGCCGGGACACAGATCTGTAATTCTAGTATTTAACAGAGCATTCAACCGTAAACCTTCATCAATATCTAACCAATATCTACTCCACAGATAAAACAGAGCATTGTAGCATTCACCCAGATCTAATGTATCTAATCACTTAACATAAGGAATTATATCAGATCTAGCAGATTCAAGCACTAAGAAAGTTCATAGAGGTCATATCTAGCATCTAGATTCATCATAAGCACAAAGTATAAAAAGATCTATCTATCTATATCAAATCACTTTAGCAAGTAAAGACATAAACATATCAAGACATCACACAAATCAGGAAAACACAACATTTACGTGGTTCACCCCCGACCTGGGGCTAAGTCCACCAACTCTTCTTCTTTATTGTATTCAGTCAATCAGTTACATGCAGAGAGCCTCAAAACCTTACTCTGCATAGGACAGGAGATCTGTGCAGCTTGCTAGATCCTCCTTCCCCGAGTAGATCTAAGTACACATCCTTCCACAGCCTCTTACAATGATTTTCACTTAGCTCTGCAAGTCTCACACAGTCTGCACAGAGCACTTACAAGACACACTTTCACTTAGCACAACATCACATAGATGCCTCTTTTATTCCCCTCTCTTTTCATCGCCTAGACATCTATTTATAGATTACAAAATAGGCCTAAGAATGGGTAAACCCATGTGCCGACATTCCCATACCTGTTACATATTCCCAAATCCCAAAAAGGACCCAAAAGGGGATCAAGATCCCATGATCTCTGCTTCATATTGCACTTCGCCTTCGACAGGTTATCGAAGTCCAAAATGGCCAAACTTGACCAAGGATCTCTCAAAACTTGGTCAAGGGCCAACATGCCCCCAACACTCACATGTGACTCATCCCAAGTCACTCTGATGTAGGAAGTTCTGCTTCGAAAGCCTTGAGATGCTTTGACTTGTTGTTGTTCTACGACCTCTTATTCAACAAACTCTTGGATGACTGCATCATTCATAGGTCCTTCTAGGCATTGTTCAGTTGCATTAACAACCTACTCTAGTTATGTTCCTCGACCTTCAACTTCTGTGAACAATTGTTAGGTCTTATCTTGCACGGGTTGGAGTCTCTGAGTTACTTCCATAACTCTACTCTAAATAGCATGAATCTATTGTTGGTCGGTCTTTTTCTCTTGATATCTCTTCATTCTTTCCACAACTAACAAGAGCTTCAACTGTGTCTTTATCGTTTCATCTTGATACTTCACCTCTTGGAGTTGTGACTCTAGTGCTCTTAATTCTGGACTCTTAGCTAGTTGCTCTTATGTCAGGGCACTACGATCACTGATCTACTTGCATTCCATAGAAAGGGTCTTTAGTCTCTCAACTGCACTCCTGGCAGTTGCTTCTCTTTGGCACTTCACATCCTGTGGGGTCTTAGGCACTGCACGTAGTTCTAAGTCTACGATGTGTTGTTGTAGCTGTTGGATCACTTCTTCAAGCTTCTCTACTTGTTGTGTAACTCGATCTTCTGCCTTTATTTTGATGACAACCACCGAGTTAAGTGCTCTATTAACTACTTCTTTTACTTCGAGTTGCTCGGTGAGAAACTGTTCTTTTCCTTGCTATATCTGTGCTTTTTCTTCATCGAACTTCACTTGGAGGGAAATATTTTCCTGTTCTATAGCTTGGCATTGTTCGAAAATTACTCCTTGTACTTGTGTCAAAGCCTAGGGTGCTTGTTTTGTTTCCTCTCATTCTCATTGAAGGCGAGCTTCGACTGTATCAACTAATCGGTGGAGTTGGGTTGGATCATCTCCCAACTCTGGTGTTCCCACTGGCAGAGGTGGAGTCAAGACTATGTGGTTGGACTGTAGTGCCTGTTGGACCCCTCGAAGTTCAATTTCAATCCTATCATACATTTCTTCCTGCTTGGCCTCTTGTTTTTCTTCTATTTCTAGTGAAGCATCATTCATGGCTGCTATGAGGAAGTCGAAGTCGTCAGAGGTGAAGAAAGTTTACATCTTGGTCATGGAGGATTTCAATTTCTTCCAGGAAGAAGGTTTCAGAGGTGAACCCTTCCTCTTCTTCAGGGAATCAACCTCGTCTCCTTACTTTTGTTCGACTTCTTTGTCATATAACTCTTCACCATCACCTCCTTGCTCTGGTGATATGGAAGTAGTCTTCACGAATGCACTGTCTAATCCCTGGACCTCTTCAGTCTTCTTTGTCTTGCTAGGTTTGGGTGTATCCTATGCATTTTATGGGCTGTTAATGTCAGATATCTCTGTGGGGTTGGTGGGGATAAGGAGGTCAGCAGACCATTCCTTACTAATCTCCTCTAGGTCCTCCTCCATCATCTTGTAGTAGGACTAAATTTGTTGCTTATGTTCATCAGTGCGCACTATAATATAAATGAAATTTCAATTTACGTTGAACTTCATCAAATGCCAAAACTGGTGTACATTGTTCGGAGTTATGCGAGGCTTGGACTGGATGGATCTCTTCAGTTGATCGTAGTAGGTATGAAAAACAACATGTGACTACCACTGTTTGTTCATATCGATGGAATACCAAAGTGTATTGAACTTTGCGGCCAGCGGCTCAAATGGCTTGATGTCGGGGAAGGTCGCACCTTCCGACAGCTCCCAGGCGATGAATGCAATAAGGATCAAAATCCAACTAAAATGGAATTTGTAACCTTGATATTGTGCATCTCTACAGTCTAGTTCCAATTGATTCACCAAGTACTTCGCCCAGTTCATTTGTAAGCCTTCCATGCACTTCCCTACGAGGTTGACTACAAAGCCAGTGACTTGGGTAGGTCGGTTAGTTCTTACTAATTTCCTTGCAATCAATTGATAGGCGAGGCACACTGCACCACTCTAGATAGAATCTACCTTGTAGCCTCGCGTCCCCTTATCGACATCATTGTAGGTGTCATTGATCCTTTTTTCTAGAGCGCAATCCATGGATTTTCCTAGATAAAAATACTGTGGATCAGGTCCCTACATACTCAACCCTGTGATCCGATTGATCAATGACGAATAAACTGTGATACGGTGGTCTAGCCAAAAATAGATGTCATGGTAACAAGAAAGCATCATCTTGACACAGGCATTCACCTCCAAGTGTCTTCCGAAGTGTGGGATCTTCATGATGTTCAACAGGGTGGATTGCGTGAGGTTATGGGTCCACGTCTGGGGGATTATCTTTGAATTCCTCCCCTTCATTATGTTCAGGTACTTATGTGGGGTGAGCATGTTATAGGCTTTTCGATCGTTGAGGTTGAAGTCACTGAATTTCAACGCTGCAATCTTGTCTTGGTTTACTCGAACTGCGTGGATCCCCTTCGGGAGGTTCATAGTGACCAAGATGTACTCAAAATCTCTGGGCACACTATATCAATTTACTGCACTGCTCAGAGTTGGTATGTAGGTGGGTAATATAGTCGGGATCAATTTGGAATTTTCTAGATCATCCTTGTGCTTGGTTCACTTTTCATATGATGGTCAAGATGGTCCGGCTCCACAAGTAGTCGACGAAGAGGCTTGCAGTCCTCTCGTCAATGATGTTTTTACCCTTGTAGACATCGACATAACTCGTTCAGTCATGAGGTCGATCATAACTTCTTCGAAAACTCTCTCTGTTGTGTTGAACTCGTCCGACATACACGCTCGGGGTTGGAAATATTCGGGTTCGAGCAGTAACTTAGACACTGCAATAGGGTAGAAGGAAATACAGCGCAATGATCACTGTATAAAATCAACAAGTCTGTGAGCTCAAATTTACGATTAGCAAAATTTTTCTTGGTGCATGACGCGACGAGATAAATAGGTAACTTGGCAATGGGTCACTTGCAATGGGTATGAAGCCTTCTTGAACTCTGTTCTATTTGTTATGGCATGTTCCCAATGGTTTGATGGTGATTTGTCTGGACATAAATTCATTTCTTCCCATTCAGAGCATTGGTATAATGGTTATAATGTCCCCAATGGCTATATTGCTTCTCCATGGCGAAGTTCCATGTGTCTTTGTGCTGATATCACGACGAAGCTCCAATTTTGCAAATTTTCCTTCTGCGAGGTTCCTTCTAGATCTGTTTGCAATTTTTTGATCTTATCTCTCTTCTTACTTAGTTTTCTATCCTTCTTTCCAGTGAGCATCATCTCGGTATTCCTTTTCCCATTCTGATTCTTATCTTCTTTTGACATAGTGACTTCGCACTATTGATATTCTTTCCTAAGATTCAAGGGTAATACTTTTTTTATTATCTAGGATAGGTATTTCAGTATTCTGTGGGTACTCCAGTGTTCTTGCAACTTTGATATCTACGTCGGTGTTGTTAAATAGTTGTGATATGTTCTCCTATTCTTTAGTCAAGTGTGTGATCCTTTTAGTTATAAAATCTTTTAACTCTTGCTTCTTCTTCTCTAAGACTTCTTCTTCTTCCTTCCTTCTGGTTTGATCTCTTTCAATCCAAGGTCTTCCTAGTAACATGGTAAATGGAGTGATGTCCTCAATAAATTTAATGATCTCATAATATTCTTCTGTCGAAGTTCCATTGACATTCATAAGTATTTGAGTGAGCTTCCCACATAGGGTTATCAATTTTCCTCTGAATAATCCTATTCCTCCCAATGAAGGAATCATAAAAGGCTTTCCTAAAATTTCCCAAGTTCTTTCAATCATAAAATTCACCTGTGTTTCCTCATCCAAAACACAATCAACGTTGAAATCTCCTAATATTGCTTCAATGCATTCTTTTTCTTTGAAGATCTCTGATAATCTGACATGTCGGTGGTCATTCAGGGTTTCTCTCATCTGTAGCAATACTTTATCTAATTCTTTCTGGGATTCTTCCATAATCTTAGTTTTGGGATCTGCCTTAGGGTTTTCTTGGTTCAGATTCATTCTTTCAACTTTAGCAATCATTCTAGGGAAATGCAATACTTCATGGTCCATAGCTTTACAACAAAGACAACTAGGTCTTCTCCTACGGAATTCCTTAGCAAGATGTCCTAGTTTTATGCAACTGTAACCGAGGGTTAATCCTCTCTTTCTTTTAACTGATCCCCGACCCTATTTGTACTGTGCGTTAGGATCGTAGGAGCTAACCTGCAAAAAATTATTTCTATGATCCTGCATCCATTTGTTAGTCCAAATATTCATTCTATGCATAGGTATAACATAGCTTTCACTATTATTATTAGATCTACTGATGTCAAAATTTCTTTCATCTACCTATACCCTAGTTTTCAACCTAGGACAAAATCTATCAAACATACCTAGATCCCTGCTTTAGAAACAAAAATTTCTACTTATCTTACTTATACAAAGCACAAAACCTTTAGATCTATAACTTTTCACTAATTTTACCTTTATCAGAGCACAA
>ML777007.1:1250281-1276845 GCA_009831015.1 Picea engelmannii | reverse complement strand
ATGAGCAAGAAGTATCTAAAAGATCTCTATATTTTCTGAGCTTTTCCCCAAGGACCAATACACTAGGTAAAAACGTAAAAGAGATTCTTTGTTTTCCATCACTCGAATATGTGCCAAAAAAATATTGAGATACTTCGGTCCTCGCTAGGCCTCTAAAGGCAATGTGTCCTCAAGCCAAGGTCTCCTCCTCACTGCAAGGGATTTTCCCATCAAAAGTACCAAGTGTCCATCATCACCACTAAAATCCTAGCCCTAGGGTGACGTCAAGCCTCTCTAAGTGACGTTTTGACCTCCAAAGGCAAAACATTGGGCTTGTAGGGGCTAGGTGAGATCCTCCAAGGTGTCTCTCAAGCCTCCAAAGGCTACCATCATCATCCAGTGTGCGGGCCATGGTATCCAACCTGTGGGCTTCATGCCCCAAGGAAGCCCAAGCTAGGCTTTTTCTTCCAAAATTGTCCACCAAGCAAGGTCCTGCGAAGACAATGAATATGCCCTCCAAGGATCTCAAGTCAAACGTATCATGATAAGTAAATCAAATCAATAAAAGAGTCACCTAAGCATGTGCATAAAAAACCACCTCATCAAATTAAACAAGTGCTCAAAGACCGTATGCAACTTGCCAAGTTTAGGTATGGGAGGTTTGACAAACTGACCTATTGGGTGAATCATTCCCTAAGTCAAGGAGTGTTTCCCAGGTGGACCCCCCTCTAAGCCATGTGGAGAAGATTAAGTGGATGGGGGCAAGACTTTTGGGCAATGTCAACCACCAAGGTGAAACAGGGCAAAGAGCATAACTTCCAACCAGATGTTACATAATCAAAAGCAACTTTAAATGCAACACACTCAAATGCCTCAAATATTGAAATGATACTCACCATAATACCTGGCTTGTATCTCATGGAGCAAGACCCAGTGTCTTCCGGAAGTAAGTTGATGTGGCGGATACCATCGTGATGAATCTGAGATATGTGGTGGTGAGGCGGGCCTCTGTCTGTGCAAGTGGACGCTGTCAGCCATTTGTCTCTCGGTACTCCATGTATGCAACCTGAGGGCCTCGAGACATCATCTCCTTAGCTATTCCTAGGAAATGGGGATAACAGTCCCA
Organism: Picea engelmannii; assembly: GCA_009831015.1. NCBI lineage: Eukaryota > Viridiplantae > Streptophyta > Pinopsida > Pinales > Pinaceae > Picea > Picea engelmannii. The sequence goes on along the minus strand of ML777007.1, from coordinate 1,275,740 downwards.
ATCCAGTTGAAGAAAGCCAAGTTTGCAATGCTAGAAAGTATGCTTCATGGTATTCTCTTTATTGTAGATAGTCCATCTGTCAATCTTGATCTGATATGGGCACATAACAACATTGGAAATAATCACACACAAGAGCACACAAAAGAGCAAGTATGGAAGTATGAGGAGAGGAATTTGATGCAATGTCAACATATTGTACACTCTTCTTTGTGTTATGTATATATAGAAGTACAAAACTTCTGGAGAGTAATCAAGTTTGACCAAGATTCTTAGAGTTAGAATAAAATATACATATTTAGGTCACTGATCAAGTGTAACCAAGCTAGCTATGAAATATGTACAAATGAGATAGGAGAAATACAGTAAAAAGTCTAAACTGCAATAATAATACATAGTCTAACTATGTCCACTGGGAGCTTAGGGACCAATTCTCATCAATTCCTCCTTGCTGAGAGGAAATCGTCCTACATGTTTGTTAATGGTGCCCGTTACCACTTTTTCTCTCACCCTGAGTGAAAAGTCTTCACTAGATGACAAGACAGGTGGAACTCGGAAGAGTCACCACTGTCACCTCGGCACCCTCTTCCATCACTTTAGGATGATTTGTGATCATCACCAGGGGGATTCCCTATGCTTCTCTTTTCCTATGATTTATGAACAATAAACATCTGATGATATAAAGATTATCAATCTACTTATGCTGTCATGTATGGAAAGGGGTGATCAGGATGTGCTGCAATCTTTAATGGCTGCAAACTGTCACGATTAAAGGTACAGTAATCCAAGTCAAGTTGGCTGCCTACAAACAGTTTGATACTCCCATATAAAGCCGCCTATTGTAGGTATGCTGACAAAGCTATCGAAGATTAGCTTTAGGTTCTTATTTAGTTCAGATCTCAGCCCCAATGAATAATGTATTTTTAGGTATGTAACAACATGAGTTTCCAGAAGTAACACACAGAATTCAAGTGGATTGATGGCTGCTGTCTTCAGATCTTATTACCAGCATAAAGGGAAAGATATAAATGTGTATTAGACAGATTGATAAGCAATTATGAGTCTGCCCTTTAGATGTTGTTGACTGTCATAGTACTTATTTTATTACTGATTTAACTGTCACTTTAAATACAGTGGTTTTCCAGCTTGAATAAATCCCCTTTAACCAGATTTTACATGTACATCACAGATGGATCCACATCATCATTGTCACCCTCTAAGCATTAAAATAAGATAGACAAAGCTTAACATGCCTAATTAGTGATTTTTCTTGAGTACAGGGTACATTTTTACTAGGGACATGACAGAGGAGTACAACAATCAATGCCACCAACATCGAGGTACATAGAGGGCTTGGTGCTCTTGATTAAATGCTACTTCCATACCCTCATACATGACAAAAATCCAGTGGAAACGTTGCAATCTTGCCAATCCTGAAATCCTGAAAACTGTTAAGTTTGATGAATTTTGAATGGGATCTAAAATTCTACTTCCTCCATATAAAATCCATTGAGGTTGAAACCACTCTCAATGATCCGAATTGGATCCGACAAGAACAATTGGCTATCGACATAGGCTCTAAGACGATCAACAAAGACAAAGTTTGAGGCTATGGATAAAGAAGAAGATCGACTTTTTGGCGTGAATGGCCCCATGCCATCATAATTGATGTCCATTTTTGTATGTATTAGTATGTAAAGTCGGGCAGTATATTGTTGTATGTAAGGAAATAATAAGACTTTCCCGAGACCTTTTCTACATGGGAGAAAAGACAAATAAACAAAGAAAGAAGGAGAAACACACTGGAGAGAAGCTGAAGCATTGGGGACGCTTGACCTTCCAACAATCCTCCCGGTCGGCTGAGCCTTCTATATCATGTTTCCCCACAATGAGAAAGGGGTTCTTTGGGGGGGCTGTGAATGATGTAAAGAGGCTGCCCAGATGTCACGGAGGAGCATAGAGATGAACCATAGAGCCTATAACTTTCCCATTTCCAATTAATAAAGAGCCTGGCTGAAGCCAAAAGAATGCTAGTTTTCTTGTTTGGGTTTCCAGGGTAAATTCTGAGTTATGTGTGATGATTGTTTGTGTTACCCCCCCAGCCTAGGGGTAACTAAGGAGATGATGTCTTGAGGCCCGCAGGTTGCAGACATGGAGTGTCGAAAGCTGGATGGATAACATAGCTCACATAGCCCCTCTTCTTAAACATGCTTCACCACCATCACCAACAACATAGCAACGTTCACCACATTGACTTGATCCACAGAGGGTGACAGTTCTTGCTTCATGAGGTAACTAGTTAGGTTTCATGGTGAGTATTGTTTTAATACTCGAGGCATTTGGATAAGTTCCAAAGGTTTCTTTTTTATTATGAAATGTTTGCTTGAAAGTTATGCTTTTTACGATTTTTCACCTTGGTGGTTATCCTGGGGTTTCTAGTAAGTTTTCCATCCTCGAGGGAAGGGGGGCTATTGGGGGACCTTCTTGATGGGTCATCGTGCCACTCTCGACCATCTTACATCACTTTTCATCTCCATTCCTCTCTGTATCCTCATCTTTTGGGTTTTGGGGTTACATGTACCCCAAAAAGGGCTTGTACCTCATTCTCTTATAGGAAGAAGGGGCTAAAGGCCTAGAGGTTGTTGCAGCGTCAATAAATAAATGAAAGGGAAAAACAACGACCATCAAAATGCAGTGGCAGGGATACAAGGGACAAAAAAGCCATAGTCCAAAAATAAAATAAAATTGAGCTCTACTTTTCTAGGCGCTTTCCCTAAGTCATGAGTGCGAATGGATGCCTCACCTATTTGAAAAGGACCTCTAAGTATCCCATTTGAAAGGAAATGCATTTAATGCACAAAATCGCGAAACCTTGTAAAGGGGACTTCAAACTATCTAAAGAAAATAAAGAAAACGACAATTATGGGTCTTGGAAAAAGGTTGAGCCCCAAACAAAGGGATACAAGGGACAAAAAAGCCAGTCCAAAAAAAATTGAGCTCTACTTTTCTAGGCGCTTGCCCCAAGTCCTGTGTGTGAATGAACGCCTCACCTATTTTAAAAGGACTTCTAAGTATCCCACTTGAAAGGAAATGCATTTATTGCACAAAATCGCGAAACATTGTAAAGGGGACTTGCAAACTATCTAAAGAAAATAAAGAAAAAGACAATTATAGGGCATGGAAAAAGGTTGCTCCCCAAACGAAAGGTAACTCAAGGATGCAACACACCCTCCATAGAGACACTCAATGTACAATCAAATCCACTAATTTAGGTTCAAATTTATGTTTTTACATTGACTTTTACCCAATCTGTTTGATTTTTGTCCACATATGCTAAAGGAATCCATTCAGGAAGGGAAAGAAATTAATCTTGTAATCAGCTATGTTCAGTGGGTGAAGACCTAGGGTCTCTATATCTTCTATATTGTACCAGATCTGTAGATCTATGAATGAAGATCACTTATTCTATTTAAATAAAGGTCAGATCTGAAGATTGCTATCTTTGTTTATGTGTTTTCTTCATTATCGTGTGTTCCATACTTGTTGTGTTGTCATCTATGCAATAAAACTCAGCAAAACACTTCAGCACATCTTTTTGTAATAGAAACTTGCAAAACAAAACACCAAACATCAAATCGAAACCTTAGTTCCTGGCCAAAATTTGGTTGGGGACATTACACATTCTTCTTGTTGATATAATTTACAGTGTGCTGCAATTTTTGGGACAACAAGGTTTCTTGCTGCTCTCCTTAGTGTTTGGGGGTTTAATTTCATGATTTTTGGTCTTGGGATATGTAATGTCCCCATTTTGGGACATTATAACATTACAAAGTGTTATGCCTATCAGAGTAGCCAGATAGGGGTGATAGAGAGTTCGAGAGATATTGAGGGGTTTTATTGGGCCCGACTTGCATCGTTGTTCATCAGGATCCATTTCACACAGCTTGGCTTTGGTTTCGTTGCATTTCGACGATTTCTGTAATTTTGAGTTATTATGGGTCATATCTTAATTAAATTCACTAAGAAGTTCATAATGGGCATATTACTTGGAGAAACCTCTTAGTGTAATAGCTCATCGAAATTGGGAGGAAGAGCATTATAGGGTAAGATGATGAGAAGTGACTTTCAGTGGCCGAAGAAGCCATAAGGATGGATAAATCACTTTTTAGGGGTAAAATGGTTAATTAATTAATTAATTAAGTGATTTAATCAAGGAATAATAAAATAAAGTAAAAGTCACTTGGAGAGAAAAGGTCAACAATGAATTAGGGTTTCGGGAAGCTATAAAGGAAGGGTAAAGCAACTTAATTCATAATTATGTTATGATTTGATGTTGAGAGAGTTTCCAAAGGAGGAGGAGAATCGACCTTCTGATATTTTGTGGATTTCTGGAGGAAACCACCACCATTGATCGGTTTCGATGTTGAGAGACACACCCTAGCCTATCGGAGATACCATCCAGGTATTTCACCGTGCTATTCAGGAGTATCTAGTTTGCAGTGTTGCGCAACTCAGCCAGTGAGGGTGCAAGAGTTAGAGAGGGTTTTGTGTAGCTGCATGAGACTGAGGATTATCTTGCAGATTCTTCCCGACCCAGTTGAGAGCTAGCCAGGGCGCTTCTTTTGAGCCACCAGTCATCAGATTCTGACGATGGAATCTCTCAGTGCGCATCATACAACCAGGAAAGGCGCGGTTCTTGAGGAGGGACGTTTGGGGTTCCAGGGGGTATTCCGTAGTAGATCCGAGGAAACCCTTTCGACCCATTACAGAGGAGACCAGGATGATCATTTTGAGACATACATCATCTGATTCCGTTGGTGGAATCACTAGGGTGCACTCACACAACCTAGGAGGTGCACAAACCCCCAGGGGGTGACATCCAGAGCTTCAGAGGTCAAATCTTCAATTCGACAGTTTCCAGGAGCAGCCTAGAGGCCAGGGCGCTCAGTTTGGGACAGTTTCCAGTCGTTTCTGATGAGTATAGCTATTAGGGCGAGTTTTCCAGTATTTGCAGCAGTTGCCGTGAGTTTTCGAAACTGCATTTTGCCGATCTATCTGTGCATGCACAGATCTGCCTTCATCTTCTGATCACGACTATTTCATATTAGTTGCTTTGTATTCCAGTGACGATCCATGAGATCTAACTGATGACTATTTTATCTGCTTCTACCATATTGTTGTATTTCCTGCTTTTTCCTCATAATACATATTAGTGAGCTGGTGTTGTTCTTTATTTCGCATGCATCATATATATTGCTTAAACAATAACTAAATGTAACACACATGCGAAAATCACCAAGCATGTTAAAACATTAACTCAAACGCATCCAGAAACCCCCAGAGTATCAGATCTGAGTGATAAAACAATAGTTCAACAATAGATGTCCAGATCAGCTGGATCAGGGATATTTCAGGATATTGTCTCTAACATTGGTTTTGCAGGTTATCAATCAACTTGCCTCTCTCCTCTACCAAAGTCATCATTCTCCAAACTCTAAGCACTCTCATCTAGTGACCAAAGGAGGGATTCTGTACAAACCCTTACCTCACACTCCATCCCCCGAAGGTCACCTGAGAAGCCTCTCTTGTGGTGGAATCATCCATCACTAAAACGAGGGGAGTAATTGCTAAGGTGACAATGGTTCTTACTCCTAGTTGTGTCGCACTAGTGACACTTATGGTTGGCTTTGCCCATGCGACAATTTGTGCGATAACAATTTGTGGTTGCATTGTTTATGAATGGTAAATTGTGTGCACTGCCATTGAATGGTTGTCTACGTAATGTTTAGCAAAGAGAACTCCGTGCCAATTTTGGTTTGAGCTCCTTTTATATTAATATGGTCCCCATGGGTTAGTAAACCAGTCCAACAACTCTTAATCCACACCCGTACATCCAATTGGTAGTTGGAAAATCGATGACCCTCTTTTCTAAGCCGTTGCAATTTATTTAGAAGTTGCTAATTTTGTTTTGAGAGTTGTTGGGGTTTTTTCTCACTCCCAAAGTTGATTCGTTGCTAGTCAGTGTTGGTACTTGGTCCTTAGGACATGCTACACATTCTCGACTTTGCTGGGGCGTTTTCCTTTTCCCGCTAGTCATATATAGACCATAGTTCACCATATGGTGTTACCGGAACCTTTGTTAGTTTTCCTAGACATTTTTCTCGACTGCTAAACATCAAACTCGACTCTTGGATGTTCTTTTTCTTGCTGTGGGATATAAAAATTACCCTTGGGCGTTTTTATTGATAGTGGGATTCCAAAATCACCCCCCAAACATTTTATAATTGTCTTGGAGTATCAAATTCGCCCCTAGAAGTGTTATTTGTTGCTGAAGAGTAAAACCTAGGGATGCTATCACTAAATAATTTTACACTGGAATTATGACAGAAATTACAGTAGCAGAAACACAAAGATCAAAGAGAAATTATCCATGCACATGAAAGACACAATTTTTTGTTTTGTAAACTGTCAAATTCAAAATTTCCCGAGGGGAAAATCAGCCCTCCTAACAGTCACAAAAACACCAAAATCTGAGGACAAAACAATCCTCTCAATACCACAAAATATTAGCAAAATAATTGGAAAAAATCCCAACTTACAAATTTTCTCCAGCACACTTGTACGACTTGCTGACGTCAACCATATGGACTGTATGGATTGCCGACGTCAGCCTATACAAAACTGCTACTACCCAAAAACTCTCACACGTGCGGCTTGCAAATCTGCCTAGAAACTGCTCACACGTGCGACCTTCTTGCCTCCACACATGTGGCCCTCCTTCTCTCACATGTGCGTACTTGTCTGTACTCTTTTCTCCCACACGTGTGGTTGTACGACCTGCTCACACGTGGCCTGTACTTTCCTCTCACACATGCGACTTCCTTTTCTCTCTCCTCTCACACGTGTGGTCTTCTTCCTTGGCAGAAAACAAAAAATCAAAAAGTCCAAGAAACCCTAGGCCAGATTTGTCAAAATTGTAGAAATTCCCTTGCTGAAATCACCAAGCCTCCTAGCACAAGTGCTCACTCACTTATGCTAACTCCATAATGTCACAATGAGATTGTCACAGTCTCTCCTCTCCTTTTATAGGAGTCCAAAGTGAGCTTAGAAGCCCTTATCTTACTCTAAGGAGCCCTCCACTAAAATCAACATTAAATTAGAATTCTTTATTCACACATGTGGGTGTGAAACCCCAATACAAGCCCCCAAAGCCCATCGACAAGCCCATGAAGCCCCAAGCTCCAATCCAAGGGGTTTTTCACCAAATGAAAAGTCCAATGTGGTGCCAATGAAGATTCCCACATGCCCGACACGAAGGCCACTAGAGGGAATACCTCCCAAAGGTACAAAAAGCATCAACACTCCCTCTTGGCGAGAGAGGTATTCCATCCTCCATCATCTGGACGTATCTCTGTCTCCCATACTGGAAGTAGCTCTGCCTCATGCACTGGATATGCTACCACAACTGCACTCCAATCCTTCTGATTAACTGCTCACTTTGTCACGGAAACAAAACCTATTGTATGGCATGGTCCCTCCTTGGAAGACATGCTGCTCCTAGAAGCCTCCTGCTTGGCTTTCTCAACCCATGACACCTTCCTGTCAGTCTTGGAAGATGCCTCTCTCCCATCTGAACCTAAAGGCAGACTCCCTTTGAATAGTTTACTCTCCCTTTGAGCCCATTGACTCCCTCTGAATTTGTTGACTCCCTCTGAAGTCAGGCTCCCTTTGAGTCTGTACAACCTCTGGAGCTGCCTGCTTCTTGACCTTTGTTATTCTGCTATTGCTAGCCATGGCTCGCATAGGCTGGCCCTTCAGCCTATATAGGTTGCTCTCTCTAACTCCAAGAATCATTGTTGATTTGAAGCTAGATGCTCTGGGCACAAATAACAACTATCCATCTAGGAACAATACATGGTAGCCCTTCTTCTCAGTCTCTGAGACCGAGACCACACTTCTCTTGAGTTCTTGCACCCATAGCACATTGGTCATGCTCGACACATCTCCTGACTCGAACTGGAATCGTACTGTCCCAGTTCCCTGCACTGCATGCCTGGTCCTGATACCAAGCTCCATGCACATATCTGATGTAATGTCCCCAATTTGGGACATTATAACATTACAGAGTGTTATGCCTACCAGAGTAGCCAGATAGGGGTGACAGAGAGTTCAGGAGATATTGAGAGGTTTTATTGGGCCCGACTTGCATTGTTCATCATTAGGATCCATTCTGCATAGCTTGGCTTTGGTTTCGTTGCATTCCGACGATTTTCATAATTTTGAGTTATTATCGGTCATTTCTTAATTAAATTCACTAAGGTCATAATGGACATATTACTTGGAGAAACCTCTTAGTGTAATAGCTCATCGGGATCGGGAAGAATAACATTACAGGATAAGATGATGAGAAGTGACTTTCAGTGGCCGAAGAAGCCATAAGGATGGATAAATCACTTTTTAGAGGTAAAATGGTTAATTAATTAATCAATTAAGTGATTTATTCAAGGAATAATAAAATAAAATAAAAGTCACTTGGAGGGAAAAGGTCAACAATGAATTAGGGTTTCGGGAAGCTATAAAGGAAGGGTAAAGCAACCTAATTCAGATTTATGTTATGATTTGATGTTGAGATATTTGAAGAGGAGGAAATCGACCCCCTTGATGTTTTGTGGATTTCTGGAGGAAATCACCACCGTTGATCGGTTTTCGTGTTGAGAGACACACCCTAGCTTATTGAAGATACCATCCGAGTATTTCACCGTGCATTACAGTATCTAGTTTAGTGATTGCGTAGCTCAACCAGTGAGGGCGCAAGTGTTAGAGAGAGGGTTTGTGCGGCCGCTTGAGACAGCTCATATTTGGCTGATTCCTTTCGACCCATTAGAGAGATAGCCAGGGCTCACCTATTGAGCCACCTGTCGTCAGTTTTCGACGGTGGAATCTCTCGGAAAGTAGAAAACAGTCATTTAGGGCGCAACTCTTGAGGAAGCACATTTGGAGTTCCAGGGGACATTCCAGAGCAAATATGAGAAATCCCTTCCGACCCATTACAGAGGATACTAGGACGATCGTGTTGAGATATACATCGTCAGATTCTGCCGGTGGAATCACTAGGTCACACTCATTGAGCCCAGGAGGTGTGCAAACTCCCAGGGGGTGACATCCGGAGCTTCAGAGGTCGGATCTTCAGTCCAACAGTCATCAAGATCAGTCGAGAGGCCAAAGCGCATCTTTTGAAACAATTTCCAGCTCATTCCGATGGGTATCACCATCAGGGCGAGTTTTCCGGATTCTACAGCAGCTACCGTGAGCTGCCAGATTGCTTATTGCCGTTCTATTCGTGCATGCGCAGACCAACACCCATTCTTCTGATCACGGGTATTTCTTATCAGTTTATTTGTATTCCAGTGACGATCCATGAGATCTAATTGACGATTATTATATCTGCTTCCAGTTATTATTGTATTTCTTGCTTTTTCCGCATTATATATATATATATATATATATATATATATATATATATATATATATATATATATTAGTGCGCTGTGTTATCCTTATTTCGCATGCATTGTCTTATACTGCTAAAACACATAATAAATTGGAACACACATGCGAAAATCACCAAGCATGTTCACATAGTAACTCAAACGCATTCAGAAACCCCAGAGTATTAGATTCAGTGGCCAAAACCGTAGTTCAGCAGTAGATATCGAGATCAACTGGATCAGAGATATTTCAGTGGTATTAGAGCCTTCTTCCTGCCAGCCTGTGAAGAAGTGCTTCTCATGACCCCATGATTCCGGGAATAGGTGAAGAATACCCAGAGGGTCGAGGACATATTGGGGACGAGTACATTCAGTACTGTAGAGGTCATAGTAGAGATAGGAGAGATAGAAACCGAAGGGATTACACCCCCTTCCACACTCAATCAGATACAGAGCCATAGATAGATGACATAGAGCATATCAGTTGAGACACAGAGGCTGAGATAGAGAGGACTATGGGTGACAGGCATGAGACACCCGAGGGCAGGGGGAAAGGCCCTAAGATACATTTTGATAGTACGCAGGCCATGTTGAATGACCTAGCTAGGGGATAGAGAGACCTATTGACCGCCATACAATAGATGAACCTTAGTGCACAGATGCTCCAGCATAGCATGAGCACTATAGGTGCCAATGCCGCAGGAGGGCCTAGTGGTTCAAGGAGGCAACAAATAGGACAGAAAGGACATGATGAGGAGTTTGCAAATTGTTTGAGACAGTATCAAGAGCTTGGTACAAAATTTCATGCAGACATGTCATTCAAGGATTTTTGCACCATCAAACATCCTGAGTGGTATGAACCCCAACTATCAGGGGACAAGAAGGGGAAGGTGCACATTGTTGAGGTACACTATGACAGTGAGGATGAGGAGGTACATGAGAATGCAACCACATATGCCTATTTAGAGCTGACAGATGAGGCGAGTGACTCCTGCGCATCCGAGGGACAGTTGGATGGACAGGGTGATAGCACATGTTCTTCATCTTCCCTACTAGGTAGTGTTGAGACTTCAACACTTCAGCATAGTGGTGATACTTGTGAGGATTCATATGTGTTGACACTTGGACGTGATGAGATTAGGTGGTTGGATGACCAACCCTTGGGTGTAGACGTGGCTTCCAGGAAGTCATGTATGGAGGTCGATGAGCTTCCTATGATGAGCAATCCACATTTTTCATCTTCTTAGTCACCTATGCTAGCCACGACACATGAGGATATCAATGGCATTCCTGATATGGTAGAGGAGCCTTGTGTGGGGATTGTACGCAGGGGACATATGGATCTGTAGACCTAGGAGGAGAGGTATGGCTTGGATTTAGTTGACCTTACACATACCTATCAGTATGAGGAGAGTGAATCATCACTCTTGGAGATTCCATTGATGGACCAGATTGTGGAGACTGATAGCTTTTTGGGACACTTACTCCCAGGATCGATCTACAGTGATGAGGATGCACTCCTTATTGGTCGGGATGACCATAGCACGTGTCGGGACACATCTGTATGGGATCCAGGCGCAGATGATATTAGTAGGGTGAGTGCATAGGAGGATACAACTGTCCATACATGATACAATGCGATTCAGATGGGGGACGCAGTTGGTGATGGCGTGCAGTGGCATACAGGAGGACTCAGTAGCACAGTGGATAGTGGGCAGTTCAATACCTTATCTTTTGAGGAGTGTGTTGTTGAGGATTCCATTATTGACACTAGCAGTGAGAGGCATGAGGTTGCACCTCAATAGGGTTATGATCAGGGGTCACGACACTTGACAGGACAATTGAGAGTCAGTGAGGACATGATCATGGCAACCACTAGATGCATTGATGATACACACGCATCGGTGGCAGGTTATTGTTGGAGGGCCTCGATGGCACATGATAGTTCAGATAGGGGACTTTCCATTGATGACATCCATACACTCATTGAGAGAGTGTCTGTGATGAGGGCCGACTACCAACAGTTATTGATGGATAGGGATTACCTATTGGAGATTGGCGAGATGTATCACAGGGCACTAAGGGAGCAGGAGGTTGAGGTGGACTGACTCACTCATGATTTGGTGAGCACACGAGGATTCTTGGAAGGCACACAAACAACCCTTCAAGAATCAGAGTCCATATTAGATGAGCTCCTTGAGGAGACTGTTCAGAGGTACACTATATCTATCTCGGCAGAGAGTCAGATATGTTCCTCAGTTACATTGCTGGAGGATGTCCGGGTGTCATAGGGGCCACCATTCATGGGTAGTTCCGAGACAGTTGGTCATACACATACACATGAGGATTCCAGAGCCAGGGGAAGTTACAAGGACACTTTCATTTGTGTTCTAGGATTGGTTGATATCCACACAGAGGTTGATCCGGCAATACACCTTGGACATATGATGATGAGAGAGATGTACAGTGGGATTCATGGGGACGCATTGGATTGCAGGGAGGAGACACACTTAGTGGAGCATGGAGATTCCTCTCCCTTGCAACAACACATAGTTCTGGGAGATCACCTTCACAGTAGCAACAACTATTTGAGTGATGATGGAGGGAGAGTGATTGATCATCAGTTTGTGGAGTTATCTATTGTTGTATTCGATAGTTGGAGTTTAGACGATTATTCACCATGGGTGCTAGTGGATGAGCTTTTGGTCCAATCCCGGGGATTGACCAAAGCATATGATACTTTCCAGTCCTACAGTCGGTTACAGATGTTTCTATTAGCTTTTCCTGATACTTTCATCATTGACAGCAACATAGGGAGAGATAGACAATGGCAGGGGACATGGAGAGTTGGTAGGCCGAGACCACCTGACAGGAGTGTCTTTATTGCATACAACAGGATAGGGGTGGATAATCAGAGACAAACATTTGAGACCTTGGGCGTGATGGTGAGCATCTTAGGCCACGGGATAGCAGATATGTTAGAGGGTGACACAGATTCAGATTCTCATTGGGATGAGGATGGAGGTCTTCCGACAGTTATCAGTATGACACCTAGGCAGTTAGTGGAGATTGGAAGTGAGGAACTTACAATTTTGCCATGGGATCCGAGAGTCCATTGGGTAAGTGGGTTGTTTCATCTTATGATGGCCCAGGTTGCGCTAGAGAGCAACATACTTCACTCTTGGATGGTTTTGAGAGGGCTTAGAGGGATTTGTTCTATGTGGTGAGACAGGTTCTCCCTATTGATACTCATGATTGAGTATGGAGGTGGTTGGGCAGATGATGATTCCACAGAGATACCTTTACAGGTTCAGCTTCTTGACAGTAGGCCCAATTTTCACAGGTATTTCAACATGAGGATCTAGGAGTGGGGGATCCTGTATGTATATTTTGAGCATACAGTCATGATCAGAGTAGTGCAGCGTCCATGTGATGGTCCCTGTCAGAGTCTAGCATGGGACCCTGGGATTACAGGGCTGGGCATTCCATTGTCTGATGGAGATGAGTGGATCTTTGTCGGGGGAAGTCACTTTGACTTTCTAGTGAGCTTCAATATTGGGGGGAGCACGTCACTTGTTGGTGATTCGTTGAGGTCTTGTAGTACCTCACTATGGCAGCAGCATGTTTAGTTGGTGGAGGACGTGTTGGGGTTGGTACGGTCTTGGAGGACAGACTCATTTCGGGTTGAGAACGTGTGTTATTTGCGAGAGACTCATGGTATTGATATTTTACAGGACTATATTTCCCAAGGCATTGCAGTTCACATTCTGATATGGGATCCAGGGATTGGAGTGCTTGGTAGTTCAACATTTGATGGAGTTGAGTTTCGAGTAGAGTGGTTGCTCGGGGAGTTGACTGAGATTCTTTGGCCATTGATCATTATACTCATCAGGAGCATGTGGGTCTCATGCGTGGTGAGCACTTGGAGAGGCCACATCTTGAGGGGAGTCTACCTTGTGTCACATAGGTGGATATGGGACCCCAGTATCATATGTAGTTGGATTCAGTTATTGCTTGAGGACAAGCAATATTCCGACAGGGAGGACTGTAATGTCCCCAATTTGGGACATTATAACATTACAGAGTGTTATGCCTACCATAGTAGCCAGATAGGGGTGACAGAGAGTTAAAGAGATATTGAGGGGTTTTATTGGGCCCGACTTGCATCGTTCATCATCAGGATCCATTCTGCATAGCTTGGCTTTGGTTCCGTTGCATTCCGACGATTTCTGTAATTTTGAGTTATTATGGGTCATATCTTAATTAAATTCACTAAGAAGGTCATAATGGGCATATTACTTGGAGAAACATCTTAGTGTAATAGCTCATCGAAATCGAGAAGAAGAACATTACATGATAAGATGATGAGAAGTGACTTTCAGTGGCCGAAGAAGCCATATGGATGGATAAATCACTTTTTAGAGGTAAAATGGTTAATTAATTAATTAATTAAGTGATTTATTCAAGGAATAATAAAATAAAGTAAAAGTCACTTGGAGGGAAAAGGTCAACAATGAATTAGGGTTTCGAGAAGCTATAAAGGAAGGGTAAAACAACCTAATTCAGATTTATGTTATGATTTGATGTTGAGATATTTGTAGAGGAGGAAATCGACCCCCTTGATGTTTTGTGGATTTCTGGAGGAAACCACAACCATTGATCGGTTTCAGTGTTGAGAGACACACCCTAGCCTATCGAAGATACCATCCAGGTATTTCAATGTGCATTACAGTATCTAGTTTAGTGATTGCGCAACTCAACTAGTGAGGGCGCAAGTGTTAGAGAGAGGGTTTGTGCGACCGCTTGAGACAATTTAGATTTGGTTGATTCCTTCTGGCCCATTAGAGAGATAGCCAGGGCGCACCTATTGAGCCACCCGTCGTCAGTTTCCGACGGTGGAATTTCCCGGAAAGCATAAAACAGTCATTTAGGGTGCAACTCTTGAGGAAGCACATTTGGAGTTCCAGGGGACATTTCAGAGCAGATTTGAGGAATCCCTTCCGACCCATTACAGAGGAGACTAGGATGATTGTTTTGAGCTATACATCGTCAGATTCCGCGGGTGGAATGACTAGGGCGCACTCACTGAGCCAAGGAGGTGTGCAAACCCCCAGGGGGTGACATCCGAAGCTTCAGAAGTTGGATCTTCAGTCCGACAGTCATCAGGATCAGTCTAGAGGCCAGGGCACATCTTTTGAGGTAGTTTCCAGCTCATTCCGACGAGTATCGCCATCAGGGCGAGTTTTCCGGATTCTATAGCAGCTACCATGAGCTGCCAGACTGCTTATTGCCGATCTATCCGTGCATGCGCAGACCATCACCTATTCTTTTGATCACGGATATTTCTTATCAGTTGATTTGTATTCCAGTGACGATCCATGAGATCTAACTGACAATTATTATATCTGCTTCTAGTTATTATTGTATTTCCTGCTTTTTCCGCATTATATATATATATATATCAGTGAGCTGTGTTGTCCTTATTTCGCATGCATTGTCTTATACTGCTAAAGCACATAATAAATTGGAATACACATGCGAAAATCACCAAGCATGTTCACACAGTGACTCAAACGCATTCAAAAACCCCCAGAATATCAGATTCAGTGGCCAAAACCGTAGTTCAGCAGTAGATATCCAGATCAACTGGATCATGGATATTTCATCTGAGTCAGTCTCTGTGAAACTATCAAACAACTCTCGTGCTCTTGTCATATGATATGAGGCTCCATTATCCACCAAACCGGAGACTGTGCCTGAAAAGGTGGAGACCAATAAGAACTCCCTTTGAATTCTATCAGCCACCTCATCAACCTCTGCTACTGATGCATGCTGCTTCCTTCCCCCTCTCCTCCGTTGTGGACACTGTGAAGCATAATGTCCAAACTCATGACAAGCAAAACACTTGACCTTGCTAAGGTCCTTCTTCCTCCTCGGCTCTCAAGATACCTCTCTCTCTTGAGAACCACCTCTTCTGCCCTTCCTGGTATGAGCAACTAGGGCTTGGTTCTCATCACTGTTGCCTTTCTGCTTGCCATTCACTCTAACCGAGCCTCCTCCTGGATGCAATGTGTCCATAGTCTGTCAAATCCTGACAACTTCTCTCATGCACAAATCCCCTACACAAATGGTTCCTAAGACCCGGGAAGACCACTCAATGCCACATTCACCAACTCAACATCATCAACTGCCTCACCAATAGCTGCAAGCTGATCATGAATCTGAGTGATCCTCATGAGGTAGCTAACAACTATGTCTGAACTAGACATTTTAGCAGCTTGGAGCTGGTGCTTGAAAATCAATTTCCTGCTTGCATTCTTGCTTTGGTACAAATCCACCAAACACCATACATATCTTTAGTTGTTTTCTTCTCGAAGATATGATGAATCAAATGATCCTTCACGGACTCCAACAATACTCGCTTGGCCTTCACTTCTTTCCTCTTATGAGCTGCCAATTTCTGTGGATCAGGGGGACTTGGAACCACACCCTCAACATACTCTTTGAGGTCATTCTCCTCCAAGAGAAGGAGAATCCTAGCCTTTCAAGCCCAGAAATTTGTTGCCTCTTCCAACCCGTCCTCAATCTTCAAAGTGTTCGCCATTGTGACCTGCCCAGAACAAGAAACAAAAAATCTGTTGCACAACCAATTTGTAGCTGCTTTTGTCTCAAGAATACCCTTTTCTCTCTTCAAAGCCTCAACTCTGATACCATGCCAATTTTTATGCAACTAATTTCAGATCTGAAAATTACTTTCAAGTGACCCAAACAGTAAACCCTAGAGTTGTTTATGACAGAAAATTATAGTAGCGGAAACACAAAGATCAAAGAGAAATTATCCATGCACATGAGACACAATTTTCTGTTCTGTAAATTGTGAAATTTAGAATTTCTTGAGGGAAAAATCAGCCCTCCCAGCAATCACAAAAACACCCAAATTTGAGGACAAACCAGTCCTCTCAATACCACAAAATATCAACAAAATAGCAGGAAAAAATCCCAACTTACAAATTTGCTCCAACACACTTGTACGACTTGCTAACGTCAGCCATACGGACTGATGACATCAGCATGTACGGAATTGTTGCTGCCCAGAAACCCTCACATGTGCAACTTGCTAGTCTTCCCCAAAACTACTCACACGTGCAACCTTCCTGCCCTCACATGTGCGACCCTTCTCTCACACATGTGGACCTGTCCGTACTATTCCCCCCCACACGTGTGGCTATGCGGCCTGCTCACACGTGCGGCTGCAGTTTCTCTCTCCTCTCACACGTGTGGTCTTCTTCCTTGGCAGAAAACAAAAAATTAGAAAGTCCAAGAAACCCTAGGCCAGATTTTTCAAAATTGCAGAAATTCCCTTGCTGAAATCACCAAGCCTCCGAGCACAAGTGCCCAATCATTATGCTAACTCCATAATGTCACAATGAGATTGTCCCAATCTCTCATCTCCTTTTATAGGAGTCCAAAGTGAGTTTAGAAGCCCTTAGCTTATTCTAAGGAGCCTTCCACAAAACTCAACATTAAATTAGAATTCTTTATTCACACATGTGGGTGTAAAACCCCAATACAAGCCCCCAAAGCCCATCAACAAGCCCATGTATCCCTTAGCTCCAATCCAAGGGGGTTTTCACCAAACGAAAATTCCAATGTGGTGCTAACGAAGATTCCCATGTGCCTTGTTATCGCACAATCTATACTTGCCCAAAGCCTAGAGGCAAGTAGGCTTAGATTGACGTAACATAGAGGTAGCCCTATCATTGTCACTTGAATAGGGAGAAAAACCTCACTCCAAGGGAGACGTCCCAAGACCTAGTTGGTTGATGAAAGGCAGAAAGACACGGTGAAAACCCACCCCTCTTTCTAGGTCATTCAATGGAAGAAGTCACTTAGGTAAGGTCTAAAGGGACAAGGGAAAATGAAAGTGGGTTTGTACCTGCCCTTTCCAATGAAACATCAAACGTTAGTAGTAACAATGATATCAACGATTATAATCAATGACTTCAAGATAGAAGTGTGCTACTAAGACAATCTTATGTATGAACAAGAGATAAATGTATAGAAGCAACAATGTATCCAGAAATTGTAACTTATGATGACAAACAATGAGATATAAAGACTTTGCCAATGATAATACTTTTGTCACTTATAATTTTTGGATTAACACAAGTTAATTGATGACTTTAAAAGGGATGTCAAAGTGTTTGTAACAATGGCAAATTAAGAACTATGACAGCAACAAACCATTTCAGAAAAGAGTACTTTTCTAAGGCAATAACACACACTTTTAGCACTTAATGATAGCAATTTGCCTAGCACAAGTTTCTGGGCAGTTTTGTCGTTAGTATGGGCTAATAAGGGCTGCAAACAGTGGCTATAATAATAGTTACAGCAGCAGCAAGGTTATTTATAACAGCTTCAGAGATGCACCTTTAGAATAGTAGCAAAAATAGTTTAAAGCCTCAAGGTGATAGTGCTTTGGCTTGTGCAATTTCTGGGTTAGTTTATTTAGTTAATAGGCTTTATAAGGCTGCTAAGAAAAGGCTGTAACAATGATATTAGCAGCAGCAAATCAGCCGTTAATAATCTAGACTAGGTTAGTAAATTAGTGGAGTATTAAGTGGAAGAGTTTGAGTTGAAGTAGGTAGTCTTATCAAGAAGTAAGAGAAGAGGACTAGTGCCTTTCAAGGGTAAATGGAGTCAAGGAGGGCGGCTTCTTCTAAGGCTGCTTATTAATGATAATACACAAATGTCTAAGAGGGAAAAAGACTAGGATGAGTAGCAACTTAAGTCCTCCTAGTTCTTGACCTCAAGAAACAAGGTGCTAGGGTGTAGGCACTTCTAGGCCCTAGCGCCTTGCTCTCCTTAGCCTTTTTATGGAGTAAAACTTGTGCAACAATAACCAAATGCAAACCTCTAGAGTCCTAGCACTTTAGGGCTCTAGGGTTTCACTAGTTACTAGATCAATTTAGTGAAAGCTTGGCAAATAAAAAGTAAGAAAGTAGCAACTTAAGTTTCTTACTTTCAAGCATTAAATACACCATGCAATTTCATAATCTTGTATGAGCAAATAAAACCATACAATAAACCATTCAATAGATGACAAAATGAAGATTCTACTTACTTGCACCAAGAATAATCATGAATATACCATGCAAGATCACTATAAAACTCCAGAAATTGATCCAAGTTGCAATGATAAGACTTAAACAAGAGTGGCGCCTCACTATTTCTGTCAACAACCCTAATAGGGCACAAATTTCAGACCTTTTGTCTTCCAATGACAAGTTATGATGAAAAATGAATGTACTTTTTGTTTATTTATACCAAATTAGGCCCTAAATTAATTTAAATTCAAAACTACTGGGCTGACTTGGCCAATTTGTTACAAAAATTAAATTCTGACCAAATTAAATAAATTTGCATCTAAAATCTCCTTCGAGGGTGACGTCATGCCCCTCTAAGGTGACGTTGAGCCCCATATGTGGAGCGTTGAGCAAGGAAAGTGCAACGCTTGGCCTTTATAGGCCTAAAATGATGCCCACACGTGCCACAAGCCTCACAAATGCCTCCAAAGATGAGACCCTAACTCTGGATGCTCTCTAGGGCTATCATGGTGACGTCTAGGACCCTCAAGGGCTGACATTCAAGTGGGAGGAACATGAAACCCTGGATCTAGGTCTTCCATAGTGCCTCCAAAGGAAATGTTCTTCCTTCATCTGGTGCAAGCCTTCAATCTCTTCTTACCCCTGGCTGGGGTTTCAGCATCCATCTGTGGGCTTTGAGCCCCCATGAAGGTCCGAGATAATCATTCCCTCATGGGTACTTGTCCACCGGGCAAGGTCCTATAGAAACAACTACGCCCTCCATGGGTTCATAAGTCACAAGGATCATAGCATGTAAATCACATCCAATAATTAAATTACCAAAGCATGTGCATCAAGCCCCCCTTAACCCCAAACAAATGCTCAAAGATGTTATGCAATTTGACAAGTTAGTTTTGGAGAGGGTCTCAGGGTGTCCTATTGGGCTAACCTCTCTTAAGTTTGGGGTGTTTCCTAGGTGGAATCTAGTCCAAGTCATGTAAGTGTATGAGGTGGCATGGGGCAAGTATTGCGCATGGGGTGCATGTGATAACATGGAAATGTAGAGTTTTACTTGTGGATGCCTTTGTGGAGGGCGAGTTGCACCTTGTCATGAATGCAATTGTTTCCTAGCCCATTCATTTCCTTTTATTCTTAGCTTTATTTATTTTGATCTTTTGCTCTTGTGCTTCAAGGAAATAGTTGAGGGCCACTGTCCTGGCTTGATGACCAAAGGTGACAACGTTATCCACAAAAAATTCATGGAAATGAGAAGGTTGGCTCGTGATGAGACCCCTTTTCTCTTGACTATGCCACCAAAAGTTACTACCCTGGTTTGTTGACCAGATAGGTGGTAATGTCATACCGCTACATGCCCATGGTCATAATAGGTCGGCTCGTGATGAGACCTCCTATTCATCAACTAGTAACTTGAGTGTTTATGTTATCTTGTGGGTCCCCTTTTCTTACTGAGAAGCTTTTCACTGCTTTCTCGGAGATCCCTGGGTGAAGCATCTTGAAGGTTTCAAAATTGGCTTTTAACTCTTTCCGGTTACTTTTACCCTCTGGGCCTTTAGCCCCTTCTTCCCACGAGGTAAGGTACAACCCTTCCTAGTGTAGCCAATCACAATGCCTAAACAAGGATAGGGGAGATGGAAGGAATACAGATGGAAAGTGGTAAGTATGGAGGGAATGGACGATGACTTTTCATAGATCCACCCAGTACCAACCCATCCTAGAGGGAAATCAACTTACTAGGGCACCATGTCACCCTTCCAAGTAAACGAGGTAAAGAACATAATTTCTAAGCAAACATCATGAAATGAAGAAGGATTCAATACAACATGTTCAAGTAATTCAAAAATCAGAGTGATACATACCATGATACTCAGACTCATTACCTCATGGAGCAAGACTCATTTCTACTTCAGGACCAGGTTGGTGTGATGGATACTACTGCTGGTGATACATGGACTGCATTGAAGAAAAGAGGGTCCCTCCGGGGCCATTCTCAAGTCATCTGGATCTCAGTACTCCATGTCTAGGACCTGTGGGCCTCGAGACGTGATCTTCTTAGTTATCCCTAGGCTAGGGGATACCATGCCCAACACTAAGGCCACTAGTGGGAATACCTCCCGAAGCTACAAAAAGCATCAACATATAATTGTTACAGAGGGTTCCGTGTTAGTGAGACAGATAGGCCATAAGCCTCATGTTTACAGATCACTCAAACATCCTAAAATAATTAATGGTAATGTTAAAAATTTAAGTAAAAGTTGACATTTGCGTTTATCTTTCATTTTCTATCGTTAAGAATTTAATATTACCATTAATTATTAGGGTGAGTCAAATGGAGAGGGGGGACCTCTTTAAATAGCGTTAGTAGGGCCCCAGGGTTAGGTACCGTGCTTGCAAATAACTGAATTTATTATTATTTTTTTAAATTTAGGTTTTGGTGGCCCCTAGTTGTGCTATATGGCATTGTACAAAACTGGACAGTTCCATATAGAACCGGCCAGTTTGGTGCTTTAAGGCCATTTAAGTACAAAATTGACCACTTTCAGCATAGAATCAGTCAATTCGATACCAAATCGACAAAAAATAGTCTGAAACCCTGAACTGGAACATAATGGCCCTGAAACCGGTCGGATCGGCTGATTTTGCAGGTTCTGGTCCGTTTCTGATAACATTGATCTAGAGTAAGATTTTCTTAGGTAACTTCTAGATATGTGGAATAAATACAAGAGAAGTTTATATAAGACTTTTACTAAGGCTATAAGGTGGTACCAGTGCCTTATATGTCCTTGGGCATATGGGGTCTAATAAGGCTTGAGGGAGGTTGCTTTAATGAAGATATGAAGAAAAACAAGGCTGCAAATTACAAGTCTTATCGATGCTCTCATTGACAGGCTCAAAGATGATGAGGTCTAGATTTATCAAGAATTGATCATATGTGTGTACAACCATGCATAGAGAAATATACATCAGAAATATGGATTTGGTGAGCTTGGTGTCCAGTTGTGACCAAAGGCTTGACCAGAATGTGCTGAGGAACTGATTGTCGTGATCTGAGACGATGATTTCTGGTATCCCAAAATGTACCTACACTCATTCGAAGAAGAGCTTGGCAGTGGCCTCTGCTGTGATGCTCTTCTTGCAGGCGACCAAAATCGCCATCTTAGAAAATCGATCAACAACCACAAAAACACAGTCATTTCCTTGCTTGGTTGAAGGAAGGCCCAACATGTAGTCCATTGATATGGATTCCCAGGGCCTGTCAGGGGTAGGCAGAGGGGTGTACATGCCTTGTTTTGGAACCAGCGGATGTGAGAGGAGTGATTGGATCACTTCAGCCATAATACGAAACAACCACCTTCATTTGGCACAGAACTTGGATTGCTTGAATCTGCATCACACCACAGTCATGGTTTGGAAGTGAATGATGCTAGTGGAGCAGGCTCGACCTTCTGGAATTGCGTGTAGAAAATATTTGCTAGATCTGTTCAATATCATATCGTAGCTACACTGTAGGATCAATGCACAGGCTACAGGAATCCTAAAAAATATTCAGCACCTTTCCAATATGTGACAGTGCTTACCTCCACTAGAACATACTCAACAATGAAATAAAAATTCCATGCTTGAATGTATGTGCTGTATGTGAACTAAAAAATGCACTGGGTTATGTGGCTTCTTAACAGTCGTATATCAATGTTTTCTGATCTTGGGAAAAATGCCAACATTAGTGCACTGTTGCTTCCTCCCTTACCATTTACAACCCCTGCACCTTTCTCCCTGCCTTTTCTTGCAATATGGGTTTTAACATCTTACATAAAAAATGAAGTCTTGACCATAATATATCTGTCTCTTCAGACCCCTTTAGATCGTCAACAGTGGCTATCTTGATGTGGCTATGATTGCAGATTCTGACTGTCATATCAAAAATTTTCCAGCACAACTCCAAAAATGCAAACAAGGCTACATCATCATCTCCCTAGCATATTGTCGCTGGAAAGAAAGTCTCCAAATGTTCAAAATGCAAATGCATTTTGAGGGGTAGCACACCCCAAAGCCAGCCTCTGGATTGGCAAGCTTTTGGTATTACTACCTCGTAAACCACCTCTTTCTCAAAAACGTTATCCATGTGGGATTATTCAGGGCACAGAGAATTTGGAGAGGATAATGTGGAACAGAATCCCATCATAAGTAAATGCCAATATAGAGTAAGATATCTTGCAACTACAAACATCACATTGGTAACAACTGCAACACAGAATGGGATTGAGAGTACCGGTCCTTTGCAGTTTAGTTTTTCTATTAGAAATGCTAAACATTTTCTCAATTAAATTATCAACCAATAGGACATCTCTAAATGGACACTTAAACACATGTTTAAAACAAGGCTTGAACTTGTCTTTAATAACATATAGATATTTTCCCTCTTTTATAACAAGACTAATACTATGAACATACATCAGATTATGGAAGCTAATTTGGAGCAAGTTTTGGAGGTAATGGGTCTGGAAGATGCAGTTGACTTAGTTGATGACATAGGTGCTGCCGATGCAATTCTTGCTTTACATTCAAAAATCAAGCAGAATTCTTGGATTAGGGAAATGGCTAAGTTTCGCCAGCTGCCTGTATTTGTAATTAAGGTAATTCAGCTCCCTGTTTTCCAACTTGTGTAGTTGATCTTGACAAGTTTCAGTGATGAAAAACAGGAGAAGCAAAATGAATGTAGATTAGGAAATGCTGCTCGTTAATATTTGTAATATTGTTACCAAGAAGTAGAAATGGGATTCACATTGTGTTTGCAGGCAAATACAACGGCACAAATGGTGAGAGCAATGCGGGTCATTCTCGGAATGGAGAGTTTTGGTACTGTTTCTGTCAGTTCATCTAACCGATTCAAGAGTGAAAATGAGATCGCTGAGAAAGCTGCAGATAGAAGAAATTCATCAGAGGAGACTGATGCTTTAGAGGTGCACGCATAAAACTTTTTATAATGACACATTAGATTGTTTACTTATTTGTTTACTTGCCTCAAGGTCTGGTTACTTATTTGTTTACTTGCCTCAAGGTCTGGTTATATATATGTTTTTTCTGTAAATAAGTGCATCAATGGTTTAATGTTCCCAAGCAATTTCGGCCAGGAACTAGGGTTTCTTGTTTGCTGTTTGGTGTTTTATTTTGCAGGTTTTATTACAGAAAGATGTGCAGAAGTGTTTTGCTGAGTTTTTATTGCATAGATAACATCACACCAAGTAGATAATGAAGGAAATACACAAATAAAGATAGTAAGCTTCAGATCTGACCTTTATTTAATAATATAAGTGATCTTTATACATGGATTTGCAGATCTGATAAGATATAGAAAGATGGATGATCTCCAAGCCTCCCACAACTGAAGAGAGTTCAATACAAGATTAATTTCTTTCCTTTTATGGCTGAAACCCTCCAATCTATGCTGCAGTGCCTCTGTATGGCTGGATCTGGAAACAGTACGGCCCTGGCTGGCTGAAGATCAATATTTCTTCCTTCTTGGAGATGGTCACCAAATAACATAAAACTACTGCCAAATTGTAGATCAGGGGATGAATAGAAGAACTGTAGCAAGATTGAGTCCAAACCCTGAAGTCTTCCTTTAGATCTCTAAACCTCCCTAGTGAAAATACGCCCCTCCTTCAAAAAACTCCGTACAAGCCACAATAAATCATATAGCAGGAGAAACCCTCAAGCAAAGGCTGCAAACGGGTACTATGGCCCTAGCAGGGAACCATGTATAAGGTGGAGAGGCTGATCTAGCCTCCCTAGAGAAACTCTAATCTTTTGTCCCTTGGAGATGCGCCCCACTGCTGGAAAATACCTCAGTTCTGTGCCTTAGCCTCCAAATCCTTGATGAATACATGTGTTTGAGTAGAATGGCGAGGGAGGGATCTTGCACCTCCTTGCCCAAGCTTGGACCAGGAATGGAGGAATCTTCACCTCCTTGCTGGCCTCTAGGGTTTCTTGACTCAAAACCCTCAAAACACAAGTTGTAGAGCTCAAGTGATCACAATGAGAAAATAGACAAGAATGACGAGTGAGGGGCCTCCTCTCCCTTTTATACCTCTCAATCTAATTCTTAGTTGAGTTGCCTTTTTGCTTTTTACTAAGGTTGTGATTTGTGTAAATGTGTTGAACATGCATAGAATAGATCTAGCTAAACAATAATACACACATTTGTAGAGAGAATTTGAGAAAGAAGAAGAAGGAGAGAAAGAATGAAAGAATTATCATTAACCGTTGTGAATAATGAATAATTTACACATGATATACTCTGTATAACGCAATGAGTGCGCACTGGAGGAGAACCAATGCGCCATAGTGGTGGTCTAGAATGATCTGGACACACACCAACAGTTACGAGAATGAACTGCCACCTAGTCTAGTCTGTCAGGCAGTTACGGGAGTGAACTACTACCTAGTTGAGTTAACTAGTCAACTAATCTTCAGATAACTATCTGAACATAGAGTAGTGAGGAGTTAACTCAGGGAATCAAGGGTAATGCGCCAATCTGGTGATGATACCAAGGCAAGGTCAAATTAACATGGTGATGATCCCAATGTTGCATGGTGACAAAACCAATACAACATCTAAACTCAACTCAACTAGTCAAACTGAAGTGTCAACTGAAAGAGAATATTCTCCAGGTGGAATATTCTCCCCTAAAATATAGGAGACTAGATAATGACTAATTATGACTAATAAACTATGTTACCAGGATCCGGATACGGATACGGATACGGATCCGGATTCGGATACGGATACGCCAGATTTTTGAAAAGCCAGGATCCGGATACGGCGGGGAAACGCCACGTACAAAAAATATAATAATATTTTATTTTTTT
>ML777007.1:1236266-1246714 GCA_009831015.1 Picea engelmannii | reverse complement strand
TGAGAGGTGATGTGCATACAAGAGATAATATGTTGCATATACTAACAAGATGACATTTCAATCCTATCTAGCAAAACAAGATATATAGATCTACAAGCATGTGCATTACTAGATCTACCCAAGTAACATTTTACCTAAGATCCCATGTGTGCAATCACTAAACAAATTTGAACAACTTTACCTCATGTGTATGGCAAGAAAAAGCATGTGCATAACTCTTCCAATAGTCCTCCAAAGCTTTCTCTTTATTACTCAAGAAATGGATCTTGGAGAAAACTATCTCCAAAACCCTAAGAGCCAAAGAATGGAAATGATGGAAAGAAAGAGAGAGAGAGAGTGGAAGAAATCAAGTAGCATAACATTAGCTCAAGATATGGTGAGTTGGGAGTGAGGAAAGGGATCTGTTTATACTTGGAGAGGCAAACCGACCTCTCTTGGATCAATGCCAAGTGTCCAACACCAAGCAAAAGAGGAGATCCCTAGGCTAGGGCGCACCATCTAGGGTTTGAGAAGTAGATCTAGGGTGTAGATGGTGTGGGAAGTGTTGGGATCAAGCAAAAGTATAGTGGGAGGCCTATGAGATTCGTGCCAAGGGAGATGAAGAGGCCCCCCAAAAAAAAACGAATTTTTTCTTGGAGATCCACAAGAGGGGGGCATAACTCTCCTTGGAGGCCACAACTTTTGGGGATGAGGGAAAGAGAGGAGTGAAGTAAATGATGGAAGGGGTGTGTGATCACCTTGGAAGGTGACGTGGGGGTTAAAGGGAGGCAAAGCACATGAGAGGGGCCCCCACTTAAGTCACAACATCACATCACCAAGGAAAAACGTCAGTCCCCCTAGGGGGGCGTGACTTTTGAGTGAGATGAGGGGGTAAGGGTAATTAAAAGGTGAAATCAAGGTTGGATGGGTAGGTTTAGGTTAGGGAGACTCTCTCTAACTTTATTCCATCATTAAATCATCTTTTTAAGTCATTATTAGAATTATACAATTTTGCCATGATTGGACTTAGCAATTAAAATTGTTGTTATTGATTGACTGACACTCTGGGTGGACAAACCCATAGCAAAAGTTGTCCGACTGAGCTGAAACTTGGTCCAAGGGTGTAGGAGGTGCTATTCCATTTCTTTTGAGCACAAATACCCCTATCAAAAATCCAAGGACCTGGTTTTTACAATTTTTGCTCAAAAAATAATTAATTAATTAAATAATTAAACCTCCAAACTTAGGGAAATTTAATTAAAAATTAATTAATTAATAAAAACTATACTAGACTCCACGAAATTCCGCAAAACTTTCTAAGATGTCTTACATGGTCATTTACAATGATTCCCTACAATAGTTACCAAAAGATAAAGCCCACTAGAACATCGTTCACCACTTTGGAGGAATTATTGCAAGTGTGAGGGAAAAACTCAAGGGAAATCAATAAGGCTGAAAAGCCCAATTGATAACCTGAGGATAAAAAACCCTCAGTGAAAGGAACTCTCCCAGTGAACTGATCTCGAGGTAACTGACCTAGACATGATCCATACAGACCTATTACATTATTGACCCATGCAGGGGTGCGGAAATTCCAGTTACAAAAATAAGTGCTGGAGGCAAAAATGCCCTGTAGAACCAAAATCTTCGACAAATGAGCATCTGATGATGCATCTCTTCATGGCACATGGAGTTGACCACCGATGTTGGAGAGGCGGTCAACATCTGGCTCCACATGGGGACGTGTGTTTGATCTTCTCACTCGAGATGGAGAACATACGAGAATCCAGTACCTACAACAGAGTGCTCACCAATAACCAACATAAGAATACATATATACATGATTAAATAAATGAATGCTATATACAACATTTACACAAAACAACTAAAGTACAACATCTATAATACAAAATGAATCTATGGTACAAAAAAAAAAAAAAAATTAAGTACAGATCAACATAATGAATGAAATAATACAAAATTGAAATACAAGGAGAAAGGTTAGAGATACGTTATAGAGGGTGTCCCTTTGGACACCAAGTTGCCAAATGAAGAAACACTTTCAAGGAGGAGTCCTCTCACTAGCATGTTTGACTTTATGTCATCCCACTGACCGAGAAAAGTTCCTAGAAGACTGATACACTTTATGCTGACTATTTATTCTTTCATGTGAATCCCAGTTTCTAACCTTAGGCCACTTGGGGCTGTTCCTCTTAAAATTTTTTTGATTGTTTTCCATAGGTGCCAAGTGCAAAGTCTGTGAGTTCAATCTTTCCTTAAAAAGGCTCGGCATACCTTTTACTAGGGATGATGTACTTTACTTTATCAATATTAACCTTATCATCCTTAGTAATTCCCATCAGATTTTCATTACTTATTCTATCTTTTACTGTCCCTATCTCTGAAAAACCAGGAGGGTGTGACCCGAGAATCCCATCTGACTGTCTCTGACATTTAACTGATTCTGTTGATGCAAGTTGAGCTGATGACACATTTTCAACTGATAAATCCAACTTTGACTTTAACTCTGAAAGGGGCATATTATTATCTATCTGATCCACATTTTCCTCAAGAAAAAGCCCATCAAAAGAATCCATGGGGTCCCAAACATTGCAGATGCTTGGGGTTTTGCTTTTAAATTCCATCTTAGTAAAGGCCGAAGTATGTTCTATCTCATAACATCCCATTTCTACTTCCCAAAAAACAATTTGATTCTCCTTTTTCCTAGGATCTTCCACATGATATTTTCTTTCCAACTCTCTATTCACTTTAAACTCTAACCCATTTGGAGTTGGAATGGTGGCGTAAGTTAAGTCCATTTGTAAGCTACCACCTAAGTCTTCAACTGTCTTTCTGCTTAGCAACATACCCCAAGTATCCGTGCATCAACTACAACAATGTCCATTTCAATCATGATATCCGGGAATGCAGCTAAGTGTACTTGTAACCCCTTAATCAAACCATGCACCTCAATTGTCCTGCTATCCATAGCACAAATGTTATGATAGGTCCTAGATACTCTTAAGTTTAATTGTTCCATCACTCTCTTAGTCATAACATTTGAAGTGGCTCCTAAATCTAGCATACAATTATGAAGGATAAAATCATTCACGAGCAAGGATAGGAAGAAAGGTTTATTCTTTTCATTTCCCCTATCCATATTTTGCAGAATAACCGGTGCATCCTGATAAGCTGTCGTTGGTGGAATGTCAACACTTTTATGAGAAGGACAATCTATGGCTTTGAGC
This sequence comes from Picea engelmannii, assembly GCA_009831015.1. NCBI lineage: Eukaryota > Viridiplantae > Streptophyta > Pinopsida > Pinales > Pinaceae > Picea > Picea engelmannii. The sequence continues at coordinate 1,243,487 of ML777007.1, read as the reverse complement.
AACTTCTCCCTCTGGGAAGGAATCTTCATTATTTCGAACACAGGCACCAACATTTTCGCGTTACTTAACCATCCTCCTAAGTCAATACTTAATTCTGAATTTGCATACATATTTGACTTAGGGGGGTTTGAAGCTACCTTGGGAATGGTTATTTGGTTTTTATCTTGGCTTTTGTTCCCATTCCTTTGATAGGTAATGCCTTTAAATCTAGCCATTTCAGCTATTTGTTGTGGAGTAGGCTTAGGACCAAACATTTCTGTTGCCTTATCCACCACAACACCACCCATGCAAATCATGTCTTCTACTTCCCCATCAGGTTCATCAGAATCCATCCAATCATACATGCCATCATTTAACTCATGACCAAACATATTAACTTGTTCATTTGAAGATCCATAAGGTCCTTCCTCATCATAAAGCTGAAGGAAAACTTGGCAAGTTGATTCATCATGAAATTGCTCACAAGGTTTACAATAATGAATAACCTGGCGATCAACCCAATTAGTGGATTCCAATGGATTCAGTGGTCTTTTATCTTGGGGAGGGGATTTCTTAGGCCATTTGTCATTTGTCCGATGTGGGGGCCTACTAGCTTGACCCCTTTCCACGGATATTAACCTATTTTGTAAGGCAGTGATTTGATTTGTTTGGTTGATTTCCATTTGCTCGAGCTGATTGGCATGATTAATTTCCATTTGTTTAATCAATTGAGTAAGTTCCTTCATGCCATCGTTAGAGGGTTTCTGATTTTCAACGTTCTTTTACTTCTCCTCGTAAGGTTGGGAAGAAGACCCTCTAGTAAAACTAGGAATATTAGACTTCCTAGCCTCAAGCATATTCCGTTCAATCCTTATAGTTGTTTCTTGTGCTGCTGGTAAAGTTTGAGGATCCTTATCCCTTATGGCATACCTCATTTCACCCTCAAAAGCCTCGATATAATAAATCAAAATTGCAGCATCCAGAGGCTTAACATCTTGATGAAGGCCCTTTACCACGCTATTAAACTTAGTGTTAAACTCTAACACAGTTTCATTTTCCTTCTTATGACTAGTGGTTAGAGCACCCAGCTGAAATCTATGATCCTTTTGGTCACCCCATCTCTTCCTAAATTCATCCAATATTGAATTAAGGGTGGTAAACTTGTTTGCAGGAAAATCTGAAAACCATTCGCTAGCATCTCCTTCTAAAGAAAAGACAAACAAGGTCATCTTCACATCTTCTTTGTTACGACCTTTACAATACTTCTCCACACATTTGTCAAAACTTGCAATGTGGGACTTGGCACTTATAGCATTGTTCCTGTGAAAAATAGGCAACTTGTCAATGGCTTTTTCGGGAACATCGTAAGGGGCACCTTGGATTGCTGCAAGGTTCAAAGGACTCAAACAGAAAGTCATCGTTACGTTAGGATTATTAGTGGGATTATTAACAATTGGTCGATTATTAGTTCGGAACAAGTATTGGATATCGTTGAGTGCTTCCTCCCTAAGACTTTCGAGTAGTCTCCTAGGAGCCAAGTGGTTTAGCCTCCTCCTATAAACCTTTTCGGGTTCGGGAAAAGAATAAACCACTCCTTGTGAAGTGCTCCTAGTAGTGCACTTGACAGATTTTTTCAATGGAGTCGCCACTTAGACAAGAATCACACAAGGGTAGCCAATGCAAGCTCAAAGAATTTTAAGGCCTAAAGATTTTATTATTTAGTTCTTAAAGAATTAAGTTAAAGTTGTTTTGACCAAGGATAAATGACTTATCCCCGGCAACGAAGCCAAAGATGTTGCCGTCCTAATACACACTTGCAAACGTGAGCTAAGTCTGACTCACTTAGTGTGTCCTTGGAGGCACAATGCCTAGGTTCATAGCCCACGTTGTCACTTTGATAGGAACCTCTTCCATCTAGGCTCACTCCTAGGGAAGCCAAGGGGGGTAGTCCCTAGTTTCTAGTTAAGTTCTAGGAGTTGATTTTAGTTTGTTAAGGTTTGGGGGGGATTCTAACCTAAGATGCTAAGACAACAATGCAAGATGAAAGGTTAGTATGTTAAGCAAGCCTTTTCCTAAGGCAACTAAGACTAGTGCCTAAGATTGGGCAAGGGGTCAAGTAAAGTTAAAGGATGATTATTTACAAATACGATTACAGGATATACAAAAGAATAATTGAATCAAATATTAAATACAAGATTTACAAGTAATGAATACTAAGATACAATAAGCGAGCTAACTACTTTTAAGTATGTCTGCAGGATATAAGGAGATCAAAGCATTATCACATTTATGAGATCATCATCAACACATCAACAAAGAAGATTTAGAGATTTTAAGCACAAGTGTTATAAGGACGATGAAGATTACCCACTCTTAGTTATTAAACCCACAAAGTATTTAGATTAAGCCCAAGGTTAGATCATTAAAGGTTTCTTAAGATCTTTAGATTTTAGTTACCTTTATTAAGTTTTCACCAAAGCCTCCTCCTCCTATTGCCAAATGGTTGCTGGATGCTCAAGATAGTGTAGCAACGAGGCTAACCCTAGCTGTCACAGTCAGCCCAAAGCATTGAGTTTTTACGGAAATGACACTCCTTTGTGCCGTGAGACCGTCCCTGGCCTATCACAGTCCATTGCCCTTCTCAATACCCGTTTTAGATGGTGAAGATGGTGGTCTAAGGTACCCTATTAAGTCTATTAAGTTAATATATGAATTAGGTAGACTTTTAGGTGTATTTTAGAGTGTTTTGAAGATTTTATGACACATTTAAAATGTGATTTAGTGCTATGGCCGAAACTTACTTTAGCTTGAAATGTGTTGCTTAAGCTTATGAAATGAAAGGCATTAACACATATAAGCTATGTGAGAGCAAATTACTTAATGCACCAAAATGTAGCTTGCAAAGTAAAGAAGTAAAACCACAAGGGGCAAGAACAACTTGCCAACAAGATGAAAAGAGATGAGCACATTTATCTTATGTTGATTTAGAACATTGAGAAACAAGATTTAAGTGTGAGCAAGAAGATTTAAGTGTTTGCCTATACTATCAACTCAACCATAAGAATTACTTCAAGTGTGTTGGCAAATGGCCTTAAGATAAATGAATGAAAGAAAAACACCATTCACTTAACTTATTGAAGCATTTAAACATTTAGGGTTAGATTTAAGCATGTAAAGTAAAGATTAAACTTTAAGGAGCTTAAGCATGCAAATAGATCTAGCTAAGTTGATTATGCCCAATAAGCTTAAGCTAGAGATTGATTATGTGTGAGATCTAGATCTAGAATATATCAAAACATCAAGCACTTAGATCAATAACACAAATTAAACCCTAACCCTACCTTTGGGGTATTCCTCTCCCAATAGGTAGGCAATTATTAGACTTAGAGAATGCTTGAAAGAGAAAAGGAAAGAAGAAAGAGAGAGAGGCAAGCAAGAGAAAGAAGAAAGAGAGGCAAGCAAGCAAGGGAAGTAAGAAGCTCACTAACCCCACATCCAAGCTTAGGAAAGTGATTTTGAGATGAAAAACTCTAAGCTAGATCTAGATCCAAGCTCACACTTGGGAGGTAGGCAGTACCAATCCTTCTCCCAAGCTATAAGCTACTAAAATCAGCAAGAAATGAAGGAGAATAAGCACAAGAAGCTAGAGAAAGAGGAAGGAGGTTGAGAAATAGCTACCAATCCCTTTGGGGGGTCTTTGAGTGTTGTGTGGATGCCTTTGGGTAGCCAAAACCCCTCTCAACCAGATCTAAACCTGCAAAAACCAGCAAGGTATCCTTGCTGGAAATGCTACACACAACAAGCAAAGTGAAGAAAAACTTTTGCCTTTTTAGGGCAAAAATTTTTCTTAAGAAAAATTGATAAAATTTGATATAAATGACCTATCTTGCTAAGTTAAACTAGTTGAAATATATGTGAAAGTGAACAACAAATAGAAGAAGAGTAAAGGGTGAGAAAGCTTGGAGTTTGTATGTGTTTCAAGGGAAGAATCTTCCTTGGTGCATTCCCAATGAAACCCTTGAAGCTAAACCTGCAAAACTTGAGAGGTGATGTGCATACAAGAGATAATATGTTGCATATACTAACAAGATGACATTTCAATCCTATCTAGCAAAAGAAGATATATAGATCTACAAGCGTGTGCATTACTAGATCTACCCAAGTAACATTTTACCTAAGATCCCATGTGTGCAATCACCAAACAAATTTGAACAACTTTACCTCATGTGTATGGCAAGAAAAAGCATGTGCATAACTCTTCCAATAGTCCTCCAAAATTTTCTCTTTATTACTCAAGAAATGGATCTTGAAGAAAACTATCTCCAAAACCCTAAGAGCCAAAGAATGGAAATGATGGAAAGAAAGAGAGAGAGAGAGTGGAAGAAATCAAGTAGCATAACATTAACTCAAGATATGGTGAGTTGGGAGTGAGGAAAGGGATCTATTTATACTTGGAGAGGCAAACCTACCTCTCTTGGATCAATGCCAAGTGTCCAACACCAAGCAAAAGAGGAGATCCCTAGGCTAGGGCGCACCATCTAGGGTTTGAGAAGTACATCTAGGGTGTAGATGGTGTGGGAAGTGTTGGGATCAAGCAAAGGTATAGTGGGAGGCCTATGGGATTCGTGCCAAGGGAGATGAAGAGGCCCCAAACAAAAAAAACAATTTTTTTCTTGGAGATCCACAAGTGGGGGGCGTAACTCTCCTTGGAGGGCGCAATTTTTGGGGATGAGGGAAAGAGAGGAGTGAAGTAAATGATGGAAGGGGTGTGTAATCACCTTGGAAGGTGACGTGAGGGGTAAAGGGAGGCAATACACATGAGAGGGGCCCCCACTTAAGTCACAACATCACATCACCAAGGAAAAATGTCAATCCCCCTAGGGGGGCGTAACTTTTGAGTGAGGTGAGGGGGTAAGGGTAATTAAAAGGTGAAATTAAGGTTGGATGGGTAGGTTTAGGTTAGGGAGACTCTCTCTAACTTTATTCCATCATTAAATCATCCTTTTAACTCATTATTACAATTATTCAATTTTGCCATGATTGGACTTAGCAATTAAAATTGTTGTTATTGACTGACTGACACTCCGGGTGGACAAACCCATAGCAAAAGTTGTCCGACTGAACTGAAACTTGGTCCAAGGGTGTAGAAGGTGTTATTCCATTTCTTTTGAGCACAAATACCCCTATCAAAAATCCAAGGACCTAGTTTTTACAATTTTTGCTCAAAAAATAATTAATTAATTAAATAATTAAACCTCCAAACTTAGGGAAATTTAATTAAAAAAAACTATACTAGACTTGACGGAATTCCGCGAAACTTTCTAAGATGTCTTGCATGGTCATTTACAATGATTCCCTACAATAGTTACCAAAAGATAAGCCCACTAGAACATCGTTCACCACTTTGGAGGAATTATTGCAAGTGTGAGGGAAAAACTCAAGGGAAATCAATAAGGCTGAAAAGCCCAATTGATAACTTGAGGATAAAAAACCCTCGGTGAAAGGAATTCTCCCAGTGAACCGATCCCGAGGTAACTGACCTAGACATGATCCATGCAGACCTATTACATTATTGACCCACGCAGGGGTGCGGAAATTCCAGTTACAAAAATAAGTGCTGGGGCCAAAAATGCCCTGTAGAACCAAAATCTGCAACAAATGAGCATCTGATGATGCATCTTTTCATGGCACAGGGAGTTGACCACCGATGTTGGAAAGGCGGTCAATAGTACCCAAATACAAAGATACACTGAAAATAAAGTGAGGAGAGAGGGAAAACCTCATGGGAAAACCCCCCCTCAAGGTACAATGTATGTAAAAAGAAGAACTACAGTTGCTAGGCAACTGTGTCCTTCACTCCAAGACGACTTCGCATAGAATGAAACTTCTGCTCAGTGAAGGTCTTGGTGAAGATGTCTGCAGTCTGTTTTACTGAAGGACAGAACTGTAAGTCGATGATTCCCTCGTGTACTAAGTCCCGGATGTAGTGCATGTGGATCTCGATGTGCTTCGTCTATTGCCTCTGAACTGGATCTCTGCGGAACTTCAGAGTGCTCTGGTTGTCACACTAGATGACGATCGATCGATGAAACTGAATGCCCAACTCAGTGAGAAAATGTTGTAACCACATAGCCTGAATGGTTATGTTAACTACCCCTCTGTACTCTCTGCCTCGACTGAATATAGAGCAATGACGGCTTGCTTCTTGCTCGACCAACAGATAGTCCCGGAACCAAGACTGAGTGAGTAGCCAGATGTGGACTTGCGATCAGTGCTATCACCAGCCCAATCAGAATCAGTAAACCCGATGAGATCTAATGTATAGTCTGCTGCATAATGAATCCCAAAGGTGATGGTGCCCTGTACGTATCGAAGGATACGCTTTGTAGCCTTCCAATGTAGCTCATGCGGCTCCTGCATAAATTTGGAAACTGCGCCAACTGCATATGAGAGGTTTGGTTTGGAGTGTGTGAGATACAACAAGCTCCCCACTAGCTGTCTGTACAGTGTGCTGTCAACTAGTGGAGTCTCCCCGCCATCCTCAAGTTTGATTCCTGATAGGAAAGGAGTCGGAGCAGACTTGCAGTCTGTCATGTGAAATCTCTCAAGGAGATCTCGTGCATACTTGGCCTGAGACAGTTTGATGCCTGATGCATCCTGACTAATCTCGAGTCCAAGGAAGAAGTGTAGCGGACCCATGTCCATCATCAAAAACCTGTCATGTAGAATCCTCTTGACTGCAGCAATCGCTGAAGTCGAGCACCCGGTGATCAACAAATCTTCGACATACTGAACTAAAAGTAGAAGTGAATCAACCGTCCTGAGCATGTAGACATTCGTGTCTGATTTACAACGTACAAAATTCTGTGACAACAGGTAGGAGTCCATCTTGGCATACCATGCCCTTGGAGTCTGCTTGAGGCCTGTTATCGCACAGTTTGTAGGAAGGGTTTAGGTAGCTTGAGTCAAGGCTTCAAACTGGCGTAACAGGAGCTTCCCCACCCACTGTCACCTCGATGGGGAGCTCTTTCTATTTAGGGTGGCCAATCCTAAGGGAGACGTCCCTAGTAATCTGGGATTCTGAAAGGTCTAAAGGTCTTTTAGGATCAAGATAAGGGTTTCCTTTCACAGATTACTGCCAAGAGAGATAGTCAAGGAGAAAATCTTCCACTGAATGGCACCTGTTTGCGAGACAAGACAAATAAAGCTAGAAAATGTGCTGCAGTGGTTAGTACTTCAAAG
>ML777007.1:1211127-1228388 GCA_009831015.1 Picea engelmannii | reverse complement strand
TGCGGAGTATAGGGAACTGTGTGCTGCAACTGAATCCCTGTCTCATGGAAAAGATTATGGATCTCATGATTTACATACTCTCCCCCGTTATCAGTTCAGAGGACTTTGATCTTCTTTCCGGACTGTGTCTCAACCAAGGCTTTGAAATCTTTGAGGTGTTGAAAGACCTCGGATTTTTTCCTGAGAAAGTAGATCCAAGTAAAACGTGAGAAATCATCAACAAAAATGAAAACAAACCTCGCTTTGTTGATGGATGGATGCGGAAAAGGACCCATAAGGTCACTGTGGATCAGATCTAAAGGTGCGGAAGCTCACTTAGACTTTCCTTTGTCGAATTTCTCTTGAGAGTGTTTTCCGAGAACACATCCCTCACATACTCCCTTGGAGAAATGGATGTCTGGTAGACCATCAACCAATCTTTGCTTGCTAAGTTGTTGCATGTATCTGAAATTCAAATGTCCAAACCTTTCGTGCCATATCCTACTACTTTTATCAGCACGAGTAAGTAGTAAAGCAAAATCAGGTTCAATGAATTCAGAAAATGTATACAATCTAGACTGATGATTTACCTCACCAGTAGCAACCCTGGCGTTGGTTTGCATGTCGTAGGTGTCCACGAAATTGGGTGTGAATATGACTTTCTTTCTAGTGCTGAAATTCGTCATCTGATACACGGAGAGAAGGTTGGAAGAAAGTTTGGGAACGTGCAACACATTCTCGAAGCTTCCATTGGTGAGTTCAATCCTTCCTTTGCCGGTGACTTCGACATAAGAGTTGTCCCCCATCAGAATAGGAGGACCTTTGCATGCATCCAAAGAAGAATATACTGCTTTTGAGGCAGCCATGTGATGTGATGCTCTTGAATCTCTAATCCAAGCATCGAGAGAGGAGTTGATGGCAATCAAGGCATGGCTAGAATTGTCTTTCTTGGAATTCGGATCTTCTGGCTTCTTCTTCTTGGCACCCTCGGGGATGCGATCTTCAAGGTTGTTTTGCTGAAGTATTTGAGACATCAGATCTATTTTATTTTGCATGCATGCGGATTTCGAATGTAATCCTTTGTGACAATACGTGCATTTCTCTCCTTTTCCCCTTTGGATCCGGAGGCATCGGTGAAGGGTTTTGTGTACCCTTCCTTCTTCGGATGTGCATGAGCTTTCCGTTTATCTTTATTTTTAGATTTCTGATATTTTTGGCTACCATCATGCACAGTGAGTGCATGTGCCCTTGGGCATTTGATTGTGCCCATGTTGATGAGCTTGGTTTGCTCTTGTGTCAAGGATTCGATAAAGTCCTCAATAGAAGGCATCTTCCAGGTGGCTCCAAAGGCGAATCTGACAGTATGGAATGTGGATACGGTTAATGAGAATTCTTTCATTCTTTCTCTCCTTCTTTCTCAAATTCTCTCTGCAAATGTGTGTATTATTGTTTAGCTAGATCTATTCTGTGCAGGTTCAACACATTTACACACAAGTCCTGGGATCGAACCTGGCTCTGATACCATGTAAATGTGTTGAACCTGCACAAAATAGATCTAGCTAAACAATAATACACACATTTGCAGAGATAATTTGAGAAAGAAGAAGGAGAGAAAGAACGAAAGAATTCTCATTAACCGTTGTGAATAATGAATAATTTACACATGATATACTCTGTATAACTCAATGAGTGCGCACTGGAGGAGAACCAATGCACCATAGTGGTGGTCTAGAATGATCTGGACACACACCAACAGTTATGGGAGTGAACTGCCACCTAGTCTAGTCTCTCGGGCAGTTACGGGAGTGAACTGCCACCTAGTTGAGTTAACTAGTCAACTAGTCTTCAGTTAACTAACTGAACATAGAGTAGTGAGGAGTTAACTCAGGGAATCAAAGGTAATGCGCCAGTCTGGTGATGATACCAAGGCAAGGTTGAATTAGCATGGTGATGATCCCAATGTTGCATGGTGACAAAACCAATGCAACATCTAAACTCAACTCAACTAGTCAAACTGAAGTGTTAATTGAAAGAGAATATTCTCCCCTAAAATATAGGAGATTGGATAATGACTAATTATGACTAATAAACAAGGAAAAATCTTAGAAAAAGAAATCCTAGGTTTGTGTGAAGTAACTCCAATAATTTGATTTTTCACTTAAGTTAACTTCACTTTTTCTTTTCTTCTTGAAAGTCACCTTTTAATAAAATCACTTTAATTCCTTAAGTGACTTTTTATTGCCTCAACCCCTTTTTACCCATGGGACTATAGTCTAGAGGGGTGACTAGACTACTTAGACCATCTTTGTTGTTGTCAAGGAGAGGGGAACATTACAAATGGCTTGTAGCATGTTGTGGTACATAGTATTTGGATTCCTTGGACAACAAGAAGGCCTATTGGGGATCTTAGCTTGAACAATGTGATTTTATACACATTTGGGAATGATATATCTGTCAATTTACAATTAGAGTTATCTTCGAAGTTGACTTTGTAAGAAAGATTATTTGGTCAGTTAAGTGGCCGAGATTTTAAATATCACCATTATACATTATTAAAAATGTTTGCATATTAAATAGTCAAACTTTGCTCCTAGGATATAGGTGCAAGGCAAGCTATCTCACAGTCTGTTGAATATGGCTAAGAAGGCTTTGACATGTGCAGGTGAGGATTATTTGCTGTTCTTGAGTGTAATATCAGTCAAGGGCAAGAAAAGCAATACTCCCAGAAAGGCTGTTAAATTTTTTGATCAGTGATCTTGGAACCTCAGAATTGCAATATGCTTTTTTTCCCCTGGAAAAAAACTTTATATTCATGATAGAATATACATGTTACAGTTTAATGTCCCCCACCTCTTGATGAAGAGGTTTGGAGAGACTTAGTAGTCTAGTTGTCCCCACTAGACTATAGTCTCATGCATCATGGGGGCAACGTCAACCAGAAGCCATTGCCTAAGCACAATGTTATATTATTGAGTTGACTTTGGGAGAGAAAAGGTAACTTAATGAAAGAAAAGAGCATGTGGAGAAAAGCTAGGAGTTAACTAACTCAACAGAGGAATAGACTTGGAGTATAAAAGAAAGGAAGGGCTTACTTCTAAGGCATTCTGGATTATTATCATATTTTGCATTTGGGCTCTTGAGCACAAACAATTTTGAGGGTTTTGAGACTAAAAACCCTAGAGATTAGCTTGGTGGTGAAAGATTCCACCTTCCTTGATCCAAGCTTGGTCCCGGAGGTGCAACATTCCTCCCACACCATTCTACAACATGTAAAGATCATATCCATTAGTAGAAGAGTAACAGTGCGCAGCCTAAGGGGGTTTCCAGTAGGAGGGTGCATCATCTTGTAGAGATCAGTTCGATCTGAAGAGAGGAGAAGGATCTTGGGCAAAGGAACATCTGGCTATTCTTTGTATGGCCTAGGACATCATTTCTAGCCTATTCAGGAGGGGGGTTCTCTATCAGATTATTTCCTAGAGCTTGGCACGAGTTGGAGAAGAGAGGGGCACACTGCAGAAAGAGGTTTCAATCATTTGGTAGTGCAGATCTTCATTGTTCAGGTTGAGACTTCACCAGTGGAGTTGCATTGCCCCGATCTATCATCTTAGTGATTTTGGTAGCAGTTGGAGGTCTCTAGGAGAGAGGCTGAAATATTGGGTCTTCAATCATCCGGGAGGGCGCACACCAGTTAGGGGTTTGTTCATTTGGAGGGTTAGAACTTCACCATTCAGCCTGATACTTCACTAGGAGTTTTGTCTTGGCTCGATCTACTGTTCCAACAATTTTGAGAGCATTTGGAGGTCTTAAGGAGGGAGGCCGAAATATTGGGCATCTACAGCTATCCAAGACGGCGCAACTCAGCTAGGAGGATTGTATCTGGTTCATGGAGGGAAGGAAATCTAACTTGTATCTCTTCCTAGTTCATCAAAGTGCCTTTGAAGGCTATTATCATCAATTTGGATATTATTGTAGCAACTATCATTCCAGTTTGGATATTATTGTGGTTTTCTTCCAGATCTGCAGATCTCTAGTTACAAGATCTATCTACTATTTAAATAAAGTTCAGATCTGACATTGTTGGCTCTATATTGGTGTTTATTGTTGTATCTTGTCTTTGCTTATGGTATATGGTTCAGATCTGTCTCTTCATTGCTATAATCTCCATAATATAAACCCTAATGCGCAACTTCATGAGTAAACCTGCAAACACACATCCAAACAACAATAGACAGTGAACAGTTAGTGTTTCTAGTGAAAAATATTGGCTTGGGAACATTACAGTGGTATTAGAGCATTGATTCTCCCAACCAGTGGGGATTAGCACATGCATAAGTTCAGTGGTATTTACATGGGCAGACACAGAAAGCATACAGGTGAACCAGAGGCAGAGATGGAAGGTTCAGGTGAGGACAGTGAGCTACAAATTCTAGCAGGTTTTGCAAAGGAGTTACAACACTCCATAAATTAGACACAAAGTGAACTTGAACACCATCTACAAGAAAATCAGGAAACAATGCGTAGGGGACAATTTGAAATGAGAGAGACCTTGGAGAAGATAAATGCCAACCAGGAGAATATTGCGCAACTCCTACTGCAGATGACCCATGCAGGGAAGGGACTAGAAATCTATGCAAACAAAGAAGCCAATGGATCTCATGGGGGCACTAGAGCTCATCAGGAGCATACCCTTCACTACCACACTGAGGGACATAGTTATGGAGGAGGGGTTCATAAGGAGCCAACACACAGTAGGACTACCCCTAGACCCTACCTACCTACATTCTTGGATAACCAACCACTGTGCAACTATGATGATGAAATTGAGGACATTTTTGAGCAGTATGCCAGGGAATATAACTCATTGAGCACATGGTTCTAGAGGCAAATCACACTAGATCAGTATTGTGGGATCAAGTTCAGGGGTAAGCCCAAACAATATCACAGACATAACTATGAATTGGAGCGCATGGAAGGCAAGATGGAAATCCCATACTTTGATGCATCTTCCAAGGTGATTGTGCAAGCATGGGTGCATAAACTTGATACCTACCTATAGCTTAACCCAATGAGAGAGATGGATGCCATCAAGTTTGCCACCATGTACTTGGAGGGCAAAGCTCATGACTGGTGGTACCATGGGCTAACTACACTGGGTCACAATCAGATCACTCCTTACACAAAGTTTACACAGAGGCTCATTGACAGGTTTGACCATGGGGATCCAAAGCTACATTTTAGGGAACTCACCAAGCTTAGACAGACCGGATCACCATAGGTATACATAAAAGAGTTTCAGAGGATAGCAGTTATGGTGCAGGATGTGTCTCAAGCGAGACTTATGATGCTCTTCACAGAGGGGTTGATGGAGCCTTAAGGGGTTTGGTCAAGGCTTTTAAGCCTACCAACTTACAAGATGGTATATGGAAGACTAGGGACTTGGGATCAGCAGCGAAAACGAGATTTACCCCTAGACCTCCTCTAAACCAAGGGGGTAGAGACCAAAGACCTCCCATGAACCAAGGGGGGAGAGACCAAAGGGGTTTTGACCGAGGAAGAGGTAGAATGGATGAGACCACTAGGAGGGAATTGAGAAGGAAGCAGTTGTGCTTCACTTGCAAAGAGCCGTGGGAGCCAACACACAAATGCATGGGCAAGGGAAGGCTCACTACATTGAAGTGATCTCTGATGATGAGGAGGAAGGTTTCAGCCATCTAAAGAACATGGAGGCAGATCCCACATAAAACGCAGAAGAGGAGGATGCAGGTCACGACCTTGCAGTAGATGAGAATGTAACACTAGCATCAATCAGTGGGGTACCTAAATTCAACACTTTCAAGATGAGAGGGGTGTTACAAGGGAAAAAGGTTTCATTTCTCATTGATGGGGGTGCTTCACACAACTTCATTGACTCAACCCTACTGCAAAGAAGACACATATCTACATTTGAATTTGAAGGGTTTCGTGTGGGACGCACTATGCCTTGTGACAGATATATTTCGGGAATGAAGCTTACATTGGGTAGGCATGATTTGGCACAAGATTTCTATGTAATGGGCCTTCCAGACACCAACATCATCCTTGGAGTTCAGTGGCTTAATACGTTGGGGCCAATCACTACCAACTACAAGACCATGGAGATGTCTTTCACAGAGGAAAATGGGAAAAAGGTGGTTCTTAGGGGTATGACAGGCAACACACCTAGAGTGGTGACAACAATGCGCATAGAGGCCATCTTCAGGAGGGAAGACATTGCATATGCAACAGAATGTAGAATATCGGTTAGGGTGGATAAGAAAGGGGATACTCACTACTCACCAGAGATTCAGAGAATCATTGACAGGAACAACAAGGTCTTTGAACCCATACCACCAAGAGCACCACCAGATAGGGGGTTTGAGCACATCATAGAGTTGGAGGGAGCAAAACCTGTCATCACCACTCCCTACAGGCACCCCAAGAAATATAAAGATGAGATTGAGAAGGCCATTAAAGAACTATTAGACATGGGCCACATTAGGCCAAGTTCCAACCCCTTTGCATCTTCAATAGTATTGGTAAAAAAGAAGGATGGGACCATGCACATGTAGATTGCGTACAGGGCTTTGAATAAGAAGACAATCAAGAACAGATACCCCATCCCAAGGATTGATGAGCTATTGGATGAGCTCCATGGGGCTGTATACTTCACAAAGATTGACTTGCGCTCTGACTATCATCAGATAAAGATGAGGGGGCAAGATGTACCCAAGATTGCTTTCAGATGTCACTATGGTCACTATGAGTTCTTGGTGATGCTTTTTGGGCTGACTAATGTGCCAACCACCTTCCAATCTTGGATGAACCATGTCTTCAACAAGCAACTAAGGAAGTTCCTCTTAGTCTTCTTCGATGACTTGTTGATCTATAGCAAAACTTGGGAGGAGCATCTTCAGCATGTAGAGCAGATTCTGGCTATCATGGAAGGGCAATCTTTGTATGCTAAGGAATCCAAGTGTGAGTTTGGAATGACAGAGGTCCTTTATTTGGGACACATCATTAGGGCGAAGGGGGTACAGGTACCCCAAGAGAAGATACAAGCTATACTTGACTGGCCCACACCTAAGACCCTCACAAAATTGAAGGGGTTTCTTGGCATCTGTTGCTATTACAGGAGATTTGTCAAAGGCTTCTCACAACTTTGCACACCTCTGACCGATTTGACCAGGAAGGGAGCATTAGAGTCCAGAAGCACAGTTGACCTTTGACAAAATGAAGAAGGTGATGAGTACTTGTCCGGTATTGGCTCTACTAGACTTTGCACAACCCTTTACAGTGGAGTGTGATGCCTCATGGGAGGGCATTGGAGCAATGCTTATGCAGAATAGGCACCCTATTGTCTATGAAAGACGAAAATTGAGGGGTCTTGAGCTTCTCTACACCATCTATGACAAAGAGATGCTATCCATCATGCATGCATTGGCTAACTTCAGGCAATATTTGGTTGGGGCAAAATTCGTTGTGAGGACAAATCACAATAGCCTCCAGTACTTTCTGGATCAAAAGGACTTAAATGAGAGGCAACAAAAATGGGTGAGCAAAATCCAGGCTTATGACTTTGACATTGAGTTTGTCAAAGGGAAGAATAATGTGGTGGCAAATGCCTTATCCAGAAGACCATCAGTTTATGCCATGACCGACATCTCAATTGACTGGAAGGCCCACCTTTTGGTGGAATACTCAAAGAACAGATTTGCATGCAAATTGATGGATGGACAAGTACAAGATGACAATTTCAGAATTATGGATGACATCATATACTACAAGGGATGAATCTTCTTGGTCCCCGAGTCAGCCTTTAAAGCCAAAGTGTTACAAGCATGCCATGATGCACCAGTAGCAGGACATCAAGGGTTCATCAAGACATACAGGTAGATACGAGAGAGATTTGTTTGGAAGGGCTTGAAGGAAGATGTGATGCGTCACATCAAGGAGTGCACCACTTGTCAGGTAAACAAGGATGAACACACCCACCCAACAGGATTACTGCAACCACTTCCCATCCCTGAGCACAAACGGGAAATCATATCTATGGATTTCAACACGGGATTGCCCAAGGCCCAAGGAAAAGATTGCATTTTTGTGGTGGTAGACAGGTTAACCAAATTTGCGCACTTTTTCGCCATTGCCACAGACTACAGTGTAACACAGGTTGCAGATTTGTTCTTCAGGGAGGTCTTCAGATTGCATGGTTTACCCAAAACCATTGTGAGTGACAGGGACAACATGTTTATGAGCACCTTTTGGTAGGAACTATTCAAGTTGGTATGTACGACCTTAACCCCTAGTACCAACTATCATCCTCAAACAGATGGCCAAACAAAGATAGTCAACAAGTGGGTTGAAGGTTACCACATGAATTATGTGTCAGGGCAACAAAAGGCATGGCTTTAAGTGGCTTCATTTGGGGGAATATTGCTACAAGACCACCCATCATATGTCTATTGGTATGCCACCATTTAGAGCCTTATACAGTTATGATCCCCTCTCATTTGTGGAGATTGTCTTTGGCAACAACAGGGCTCCCATGGTTTAGGATTGGATTCAGCAGAGTTGGGATATACTCAGAGAACTTAAGGACCACATGCAAAGGGCACATAATCAACAAAAGGTACAGGCAGACAAGCATAGGGTGGAGCGCACATTTGAGGTTGGTGATTTGGTTTACTTGAGGCTTCAATCGTACAGATAGGCATCCACCATTGATGCACGACCAGGACCTTCTGCCTCTAGTTCAAGGCCTGACAAACAACCCCTGATTGTTTCCTGTAAAAGGGGGAGAAGGCATTGATAATTTGATATCATATAGCTAGTTGCTAGTTTTGGGACATATACATTTATATGTGATCATTGATGTCATTTTGTATTGGTTTCAACTTTCAGTAACGACTTTGATGTATTGGTTTTTATTTGGCATCCACTATATCATATATATTAGTTCTTTCTCCATATTTATGTGCCTATGTGTTTATATGATGTTGTTGTTGCTTTATATATTGAAAAATGTTTAAAATTTTGAAAAGAAATGAATAAATTATGTATTTTTTAATGTTTGTCAAGGTTTTCTGATTTTTTTTCGATTTTTTCGCCGATTTTTTTTGAGGAGATATTCTTAGGACCCTTGTCGATTTTTTGCCAATTCCGAGTTTTTCTTCTATGTCGTCACTCTCTCTTGAAGTGTTTGAAAGTCCTCAATGGAAAACTCTCCACTCGAACTATCTGGTGTCACCATGGCTCTCCAACAATATCCCGCCATCAATGCGTGTGTATCATCAAGATGCCTCATGGTGGCCATGATCATATCCTCTCTGACCTTCAGTTGTCCTGCCAAGTGCTGTGACTTATGTGAATCAACACCTCTATCGTGCTGAAGTGCCACCTCATAACTCCTACTGCTAAGGTCAACTGTGGAATCCTCATCAATGTACTCCCCAAGACTTGTTGTGCTACTCTGCTCAACATCCATTCTTCCTCCTAATAACATCGTGTAGCTGTGAATACTGCCTATCACTGTAGATCCTGCAACCCCTAACACTGTCTTGTGTCTCGACTGTATCGCTATATCACTCAATCCATGAGTGTCAACTAGATCCTAACCCTGAATGGAAGTATCCTCATCACTAGTGTCATCTAATCCTTGATCCCACATAAATGTGTCCTCATCTGAACTGTCCCTGGCTCTGGAATTCGCATGTGCATGCTCAACTGTCTCAGAGCTCTCTAATAATGGTGGCTCCTGTGACACATGAACACCCTCAATCATCTTTGGGTCATGTCCCTCCATAATCATCTCTGATCCTGAGTGCCTCTCCAACTCATGAGACTCCTCCAACAAATTATCCATATGCATATCCTATAAGGTGAGTCCTTGCTCCAAAGATGACTTGCCTTGTGTCAATGCTCCATCGCCCTTAGGTGTATCCACACCCAAATCATCTTGAATCTCATCACAAGATGAAGATGTTATCTCCTCCTCGTGATCTGAACTACTATCCTCCTGTCCATCACATGTGCTAATGTCATCGGGTGGTATGGTCGAATAAGGCTCAAGCCTGTTTGCACAATGCTCCATCACATACATAGAAAGTCTATGGGCAACTGAAGAAACACCCTTCTCGCCTCCTCCCAAGGAAGCTCAAATAACTATCACCAATTGCTCTGGAATATTATATCTCGTCTAACATACGAGTCATAATGGATTGCATTGAGTTTATCACATTTCTTGGATGAGCTTCACGGACAACAGAGAAGAAAATGTGAAACATTTCAAGGATCAAATCATGACATCCAATATCCCACATCACCACACATGACTCAAACTTTGCCATTGTCTCCAAAAGGGTTACCCTCTTTCCAAACAAGGGATTATGTATATCACCCAAACCTCGGAAAGTGGAAATAATAAGCTGAAAGGCATCCCTCATGACATCATCCTCATAAGGAACATCTGGTGCTGAGATCTTGATGATCTCACTGATGCATGTGGCCACCATGAGTGACACACCTCCATCTTGGTGTCTCAATAACGTTGGCATAACTAAAGCTTCCCTTAATGGGTGTATTGCATCCAACATAACCTGTGAAGGAGATTGATCTATCTTAGATAAAATCTTTCCTGCTGGCTTGAGAATTATAAGGAGAGTATACTTGAAGTGAGGGAGTGACTATAGCTTTATCCCTACCTCAAACACCTGTTGTTCCAACTGCTTTGTCATCTTTCCTTTACATGTTGTATGCTTCAAGGCAATCCTCACAGGCTGGGAGGATTCACACTCTGATACCACTGTAATGTTCTCCAACCAAATCTGATATAAAAATCAGATCTAACTGTTTGAGAACTTTCGTCAAACACTTAAAGTGTTTGCTCAAAGTCCTTGGGAAAATCAACTCTCTTGCTGTCCCAACTGTCAAGGTGGATTACTGATGTGTTTAGAGGGTCAATGGGATGAGTTCCAATCTTCTTAGAACCCCCGAAGTGTCCGCTGTTATGATTATTTGCTTGCTGTTATGTATATGACAGTTTTTCTCATTGAGGCATTATGTCAAACATTTTGCATAACATGGATGTAGCTTGCATAACTTGTATAAAACAACATTAATTCAAGTGGAACATAGACTAGAATAAACATAAGAGTAAACGACAAGTAATACACAACAAAAGCACAAATACCTCCACGCAATCCTTGCTTGTTTATTTATTATAAACGGTTGTCCAATGAAAGTAATTTCCAGATCTGATATAAGAAATATAACAACCACTTTATTGGCCTATAATGGCTCCAAAAGGCAAGGAAATAGTGTTAATGATGGCTGCCCAAAAGAGATGTTATATCATGCAAAATCCACAATTCTCATACCAAGAAATGTTACCTCCTTGTTGCTTATGCCCTGCTGAAATATGCACAATAAATCTGATGTAAAATTTTCATGAAATGGCTGCAATCTTGTAGATTTGATGACGGCTAACTTATATGAGAAGTTCTCTTGGCTGTAGATGTCAAATCTGACCACAAATCACTGGATCTCAAACCCCCAATGCACCCTCCTTCAGTAAATTTGCCTCAGCTCTGAGAATAAATAATATGGATGCTAGAAACCCCCAAGGGTGCCAAGAAAATTCACTCCAGGTGAGCCAAACTCAAACCAACTCAGATCTCTTCAAAATCTCACTCCCAAAAGCAAAATTGAACTCCTTCCTATTGGACGGTGTGCCCTCTTTGTAGAATCCTCCAACAGTTGCGCCCTCCTTTACTAACAATGCAAGAAATGGATCTGAAACTGAAATAGAATGGTGAGGGTGGAATCTTTCACCGCCTTGGGCAAGCTTGGATCAAGAACGGGAGAATCTTTTACTCCCTCGCTGATCTCTAGGGTTTATTTAGTCAAAACCCTCAAAACCCTCAAATATCTTGAGCTCTCTAGCCAAGAGGCAAGACATCAAAAATCAATCAACATAATGAGAGAATATGAGCCTCTATCTTTCTTTTATACCCCTTTTCACCTTTTTCCTTCAAGTGACTTTTAATTCATCTTTAATATTTTCTCATAAAATCACTTTATTAATTTAATGTACCTTTTTACTCCAAAAAGTGATTAATTCGCCCCTATGACTTCTCCGACCACTGAAAGCCACTTTTCTTCATCCTATCCTGTAGATATTTTCGCGCCGGTTCCAACAAGCTATTACACTAAAGGTGTTTCTCCAAGAAACAAACCCCAAATAGCACCTTCAGTGTAATTAATTAAAATATGTCCAATAATAACCCAAAATTACGGAAATATTGGAATGCCACGGAACCAAGAGCGAACTGTGCGGATATGATCTTGATGATGAAAGATGGTGAATGGGCTAGCCTGGACCCCATAAAACTCCTCCAAAATGCCCAAGCTCACTGTTATCCTCATTTTACTTTCTGGATGAATCATGTACGGAATGTCAATGTGAACCCTTCTTTTAAGGAAACCTACGATTTTTTATCAATATTTGAGTAGTCAAACTTTCAGGTTAAGGAAAATATAAGGTTTTGAAGTTTCACATACAAAGAAGAAAATCATTTCCCAATATCTGCAATCTTTGGAAACCAGGAGCTTGTGAATATAATAAATGGAGGGTGGAGAAAAAATAGGTAATCAGAATATCTCATTTGTCGCTGGTACACCAGTAAACCAAGTAACCATGATCTGCATGCAAAAAGTTTGGTACAGACACATTTGATACTGCTGTTCTTGAACATGTAATAAATCAGCCATATTGAGTATCAATTATTTTTAGATAGTGAGAGAGATTATCTGTAAGACAGTTCAACTGCTCATTTCTCATGTTTCTTTTGCAGTGTAGAGAGTTAATAAACTTTTCCATCACCATTGTAATGGTAGATTTTCCTTCTGTCTTTCACACTTTAATGTTGCACATGTGCCAATATTTGCTGTATATTTATTTTCCCGCTGCATGCAATAATAAAGAAATAGATAGAGAAAGTTTTAATGAAAATGATATTTTCAGCCATGTATATTAGAGTTTACCAATGCATGTTTTAAGATGTGCTTTGGCTTGACTAGTTTGCTCTATCATATATGATTTGTACTGTGACCATTGTTAAGTTATTGTTGCATCATGGCTTTCTGGACAAATCAGTTTTCCATAATGATGTTATCAAGTGGAATATTATCTCTTTGGGCCCCATGGAATCACCACATGCAAGCACCTACAGGTCCCAATGCCAACAGTGGACTGTACATACAGGTGGCTAACAGAGGCCTCATTTGTCTTGGTATCTCATTTTATTATGTTATTGTATTCACAATACAGGCCCCAATGCTAATATTGGAGTGCACCTAGGTATTGCAAATGGAGGACTACTATATGTTGGGGCTTAGTTAAACATTTCAACATGTAGTAGGATTGCGTCTGATTACATGTAAAAGTCCATTTACCATAAGCAAAATTTAGAATTCAACAAGCTTATTCTCAAGTTGATTTCTAACTTGCTTTTGTTTCATCAGGAGGCCAGACTAGCAATTGAACAAATTGTAATTCCCAAGGGGCAGCCTGTAGAGCTCCTTCCAAGGTCTTCTGAAATTTTAGCTCTTCAGATGACAGTCGTTGAAGGGTACAAATTAGTTGCAGAAAAAGTGGGAGCAGAGTTAAATAAGAGACTGCGAATACTTCCACTGCATGCAAGCATTAAAGAGAGCATTACTTCAGATTTAAATGCAACAGAAGTGCAACAGACACCAGTAAAAGATGTTGATGTCTGTAAAATAACAGCTGGCACTACTGTTGCCAGGCTTCCTTTCTTGCAAGATTAGAAAAATCTAGCACTACATTCCTTTCTTGCAAGATTAGAAAAATCTAGCTCTTGTAGTGAACTTTTCAAATTGTGTGTATTTATGCATTGCAAAATTTATTGCATTGTAAATTTTTCTCTTTATTGTTAATTTATTGGAAGGAAAAACCTGTATGTATATTTTTTACCTGGATTAATCCACAATCTCACTTGTTGGAAAATTAGTGGGTGTTGTCCATGGAAAGAGCATCCACACCATTGTGCAGTGCATTCAGACTATATGTTATAGTTTTTTTCTTTGCCCAAAAGGTTCAGTGGAAATCTGTATTTTATTTATGCTAGCTTCTAATTTATTCATTAGAAAATATTAATAACTTAAATAATTAGCAAATGTTCCCATTAGAAATGCATGCTGTTATAAGGCTATTTGAACAAAGCCATTTTTGATAAGCCGATGAGCTCTACTGACACGCTCAAACACAGTTGATGAAGAATGGGTTCTGTCATTTTGACAACAATACCAGTTCACTGTACTTATAATTCCGGGAGATGAAGAATGGGCAACCATAAAGATTGTTCCGTTGTCCCTCTGTGAAGCAAGACAAGGAAAATAAAATTTGAAACTAACCAAACTCTAAAAGAGAAAAGGGCCTTGCGGAAGAGAAGATGAATGGCAAGGAGATAGACAACTAGCACCAAAGGGGATGTTGAAATGCGAACATGTACAAGGAAACAAAGAAGAGAGTAGATAGCCATATAAAATGATATCCAGCCAGTTTGTCAGAGAAAGAGAAACTGACAAGCAGCCATATTCTCATATTCCTTACCTTTCGAATGTAGTTTATTTTGGATTAGCATTTCATTCTGTATTGATAAGTTAATCTAATACTCTGTTTAATATTATGTGGTTTCATATTTTGTATGTTAGCATGTATGTAGTTGCCTACGGATACAACCTGAGTGAGCCTAATGGTTAACAGCATGTATTTCCTCCTTGGAGGTCACATGCTCAAATCTAGAGGGGGGTAGGGTATGTATACCTCCGTAGACTTTAGCGGTCAAATTGCTGCACGGAGGGGGTCCCTTGTCCCACAAACAAGGGGGTCTCATACACCAATTCGGTGTCTGGCTTGGCTGTGACCTTAAAAATAGATTATTATTATTATTATCATTATTATCTTAGGGTTTCTTTATGTTATTCATTTTACTTCACACAAGTGAATTATCATCAGATAGATTGGAGAGCTTTGTCTAATTTATTGTTCTTCAATGTTTCCATCCCTAAACTGGGATCATTCTCAGGAAAGAGATAAGCTCACTATGCCCAATAAATTTTAATTTTTAATAGCATACCCAATAGAAACAATCGGAGGGGGTCCCTTGTCCCACAAACAAGGGGGTCTCATACACCAATTCGGTGTCTGGCTTGGCTGTGACCTTAAAAATAGATTATTATTATTATTATTATTATCTTAAGGTTTCTTTATGTTATTCATTCTACTTCACACAAGTGAATTATCATCAGATAGATTGGAGAGCTTTGTTTAATTTATTGTTCTTCAATGTTTCCATCCCTAAACTGGGATCATCCTCAGGAAAGAGATAAGCTCACTATGCCCAATAAATTTTAATTTTTAATAGCATACCCAATAGAAACAATGTCTTGAAGATTTTTGAATGACCAAATCTCTATTCTGAAAAAGGCCACATCTAAGACCTGATAAATGTTCCCCTTCACCTAGTCATCGGTGAAAAACTTTCCAGATGCATCTTACAATTCTCTAGACCTTTCAGATTCCAATCAAATTAATCGCTAAACCTTCCAGGTGCAAAACCTGCAAATGGAAACAAAAGCATGCCAGCAGCTATCCTAACAACTAAATTTACGTTTTTCCTACAGAAAGGCATCAGCAATGAGCGAAATCTGCAAAACAAACCCAGATACCAAATAGATATATTCAAGATTGCTATGTTGCAAAACAAGTGATCGCTTGTAGGAAGGTTTTTAGTAATTGATTATTGGACTTGCTCACAAAATCCACTTGACACATATAGCACATTTTAGAGAAAGAATACTACTTACCAATGTCAATGAGTTGTATTAGGATCGAAACCATAACCAAGCTTAGACATTTGTACTCGATTAATTCCTTAACTAATACACTAGGGACCAACACATTCAATACCCGACTATAGGAAAGAGCCTTTTGACATGCATTTCATCCAGCAAGCATTTAAGCAAAAGTTTGTAGCATTTTTCTATGAATGGTGGAAAGAATCATCCCATTTTAAGTACAACCACTCCTAGTTCTACTAATAACCTATGAAACATGACACGTCTAAAATGGCCCTTGTGTCGCGAATCCGGCGTGGGGACACGGATTCATGTCCGACATGAATTTGGGTCGTGTTCTTTGTGTTGATATTATGGTAGCTTTGGGAGGTATGAACCTCTATTGTGACCTATGACGAGACTAGAATATTCCGAAAGGAAGCAAAGAAGTAAAGGAAACCCTAGACGAGATGTCGGCTGCAGAAATATAATTAATGTGAATTAATTAGTAACCAGAAGGAGAAGTCGGCCCCAGTAAGTCTACCAGATCACTATAAATACAGGGCGCCAATTCTCATTATACACACTTCTCAGAATTGCAAAGAGCAGTTTCTGCGCACTGCAGTTGGCAGTTTTGTGCGCAAGTTTCTGGGGAAGGTGTTGCGCCAGTTTCTGGGTGGGACTATCTGATCAGCTTGGTTTCTATTCTTGCTTGGTGCATTAGCCTTGCTTGGCTATTGATTGCTACNAGTATTCTTCTCTGTCAAGGTCAAGGTGCTCGAAGGGTGGCTTCAGCCTATGGTTGGGTGACAAGGGTATTGTCAATGGTAAAACGAGCACAATCTTTCATATTCTAACAGGTTATGGGCCCACACCTCCTTCATTCAGTCTAAACGCTGGAAGGAAGCATAGCCACTAGGGTATTGAGTTCGCTGAGGAACTGTCGTTAGGGTTACTAGCAGAAGCAGTTGCAGAAACTAACCTCAGATCCAGTACCTTGCGATGGAGCATCTCGCTCAAAAAGAAGATATTCAGATGCGCCCTAACTCAATGCACCTTTTGGCTCTCTCAGAAGACATAAATGACGAAGTTGAAGTTTTGGATCAAGGCATGACCAGTCAACCGAAGACATGTGTGAAACAATCAGTCTTTTACACTACTCAACACTTACTGGAACGATTGAAGATGACATGTGGATAATCGATAGCGAAGCTTCTAGGCACATGATGGGAGATCAAGCCAGACTCTCAAATCTAAATGAGGAGAAGACCTCATACAAGGTAGAGCTTGGAGACAAAACCACTTACCCCGTGGAAGGATTTGGACAAGCCGCCATCAAAATGAAAACAGGTAATTATGTTCACTTAAGCAATGTTTTATATGTACCTGGTTTAGAAAAGAATCTT
>ML777007.1:1195094-1209722 GCA_009831015.1 Picea engelmannii | reverse complement strand
CCTACCACATTTGAAGAAGCAGTTCAAAAGGAACAATGGAAAGAAGCTATGACGGAAGAGCATCAATCCATTATGAAAAATGAGGTATGGGAAATCGTACCAAGACCTAAAGAAAAATCGGTGGTAACTTCAAAATGGGTGTAGAAGATCAAACATGCAGCAGACAGAAGCGTTGATAAATACAAGGCAAGATTCGTAGCTAGAGGGTTCTCCCAGAAGGAGGGAGAAGATTATGACGAAGCGTTTGCTCCAGTGGCTAGATATACTTCCATCAGAGCTATCATATCTTTTGCCGTTTCCATGGGATGGAACTTACATCAGATGGATGTAAAGACAACTTTCCTCAATGGAGCTATTGAAGAAGAAGTACATATTAAACAACCTCAAGGGTTTGAGGTACATTCCAGAGACACTCACGTTTGCGGATTGAAGAAAGTTCTATATGGACTCAAGCAAGCTCCAAGGGCTTGGTATGTCAGAATGGACAACTATCTAACAAGACTTGGTTTCTCCAAGAGTCATGCAGATCCAAACCTTTATTTTAAGGTCGTGGACAATGCACCTATGATTCTACTATTATATGTTGACGATCTATTCATAACAGGTGAAGAATCTCTCATTATCCAGTGCAAGAAGGAATTGGCTTCTGAATTTGATATGAAATATCTAGGTCTCATGCACTATTACTTGGGACTAAAAGTATGCCATAAGCGTGGTGAAGTATTCCTTGGACAAGGAAAGTACGCAATAAAGATTCTTCAAAAATTTGGAATGATGGATTGTAAGTCCATGGACACTCCTATGAATGATGATATAAGAAAAGTGAAAGTTCTAGATTCTGATCTAGTAGATCCATCTCTATATCGACAACTAATTGGGTCATTGATGTATTTGGTAAATACTCGACCATACATTTGCTTTGTTGTAAATACACTAAGCCGGTTCTAGGTGGAACCAAGACATGAGCATTGAATAGCTGCAAAGCATGTATTAAGATATATTCGTGGAACAATAAACTATGGTTTGAGATATACCGCATCCAACAATATACAGCTTCATGGATTCACATACTCAGATTGGGCAGGAAGTGTAGAAGACAGAAAGAGCACTTCAGGTATGTTTTTCAGCTTGGGCTCCGCTATGATATCTTGGGGCAGCAGGAAATAGAAGTCTGTCGCACTCAGCACAGCAGAAGCAAAGTATATGGCAGCATGTGAAGCATGCACTGAAGCAATATGGTTAAGGAAGTTAATCTCCGATTTATTTGATCAAATTCCAGAATTGACCATAATATATTGTGATAATCAGAGTTGTATAAGATTATCAGAACAACCTGTGTTTCATGAAAGGTCGAAACACATTGAGATCAAATACTACTTTATTCGAGATAAAGTCCAAGAAGGAGAGGTAAAACTCGAGTATATCCCCACTAATGAGCAGACAACAAACATTCTGACAAAATCTCTATCCATAATAAAGTTTGCATATTTCCGAGAGAAGTGGGGATCGTGGAAATAACTCCCTTAGTGGAAAGGGAAGACTCTCCAGGTTAGGAGGGAGCACTAAAATATTATTGAAAAATATTATTGAAACATTTATCTTTGTGATTGAAAAATAGTCTAGATTGGACAGATTCTTTCTTGTTCGGAAAGTGGATTGAGATTTCTGACGGACAACAATTTCCCATTGTGGTTAACATGGGAAATGGTCCAGATTGTTGATGTATCATAGACAACGAATTCCCATTGTGGTTAACATGGGGAGTGGTCTAGGGCAGTCTCTCTTCTTGAGGGTTACTCAAGAAGACTGGCCCGCCTCGCCGGATAGTGATTTCTCATTGTGGTTAACGTGAGGAATGGTCTGTTTTGGAGGTTGATGCAAGACAATCTTTTCCTCTTATGGCTAACAGAGGAAATGGTTTGGATAGTCATTCCTTAGGGTTTATACATTCTCTCCAGGGTGCACTTTGATTAGTGTAGGAGGAATGACCCAGGGTGGGGAATGGTCCAGGCTCAGCAATAAGAGACATGCATTCCTTAGGGTTTATACACTCTCTCCAGGGTGAACTTTGATTAGTGTAGGAAGAATGGCCCAGGGTGGGGAATGGTCCAGGTTCAGAAGACAGGACCGTTATTCTTCCTTGTTTGAGAAGAATAGTCTATATATCTCATTGTTCTACTCTGAGGGCATATATTCTTTCATATCTCACAGACATGAGTGAAAGATTGGCCCAGATGATTCAATTTATTTTAACAATACTTTTTTGTGCAGGTTGGCATCAGATGATTGTTATGGAGACTGCTTGTCTCCAAATAGTAGAGATATACTATTGTGGTGGATTTGTTCCACTATTTGTGACTATGTGTCACAGTTTGAGTAGTTCTGTACTACCATGGATAAACACAGGTGTGTTCTATCAATTGATATTGTACCAGTTTTCATAGGAGATTATCCAGTCGGATAATAATGACAGTGCTCGTGATACTACTAGTTGAATGGTCTATTTGTGCTCAAGACCATACCTCCCTAGCTAGGAGGGAGTGTTGATATTATGGTAGCTTCGGGAGGTATGAACCTCTATTTTGACCTATGACGAGATTAAAATATTCTGGAAGGAAGCAAAGAAGTAAAGGAAACCCTAGACGAGATGTCGGCTGCAGAAATATAATTAATGTGAATTAATTAGTACCCAAAAGGAGAAGTCAACCCCAGTAAGTCTGCCAAACCACTATAAATACAGGGCGCCAGTTCTCATTATACACACTTCTCAGAATTGCAGAGAGCAGTTTCTGCGCACTGCAGTTGGTATTTTTGTGCGCCAGTTTCTGGGTGGGACTATCTGATCAGCTTGGTTTCTATTCTTGCTTGGTGCATTAGCTTTGCTTGGCTATTGATTGCTACTAGTATTCTTCTCTGTCAAGGTCAAGGTGCTCGAAGGGTGGCTTCGGCCTATGGTTGGGTGACAAGGGTATTGTCAATGGTAAAACGAGCACAATCTTTCATATTCTAACACTTTGCACATGACATGAACCAAATTCGTGTCGGACACGAATCTCACACATGTCGCGATTTAGGGACACGTGTCACAGGGTTTGGGAGGTTCGTGCCCTCTAAAAAGAGGTTTTCACTTTTTTTTTTATTCTATGTTGAACAGGTTGGGGTTGTGGGCAATTTTGGTGAGCTGATAAGAGGGTTTTGTGTAGGTTTGACTCCATTCCAAGTGCCAGTAAGTGGATTTGAGGACCAGATTGCAAGTTTTTCCTTACAACAGTGATATTTCTTCCTCCAACAGAAATAATGGCTTAATCATTAAAGACAACAGGAAAAAGGGCAAAGGAAAGGGAAGAATCCCAATGTTGGTGTTGCCCCTCCTCCTACAATTTCAACACCCTCTTTTAGTGTCCCATCTGCTGCAAGTGGAGCTGGAAGTGAAACTTCTAATGATGGAAAAATCACTACTACAGCAAAATAACAAGGTCAAGACAAAAAATATCCGTTGTGAAAGTATGTTACAAGGAAACAAGGAGATGGGGCCAAGGAAAAGAGGGGAGGGAATGTTTTGTAGACATGTAGCTTTTGCCATAGTGAATTTATTAACACCTATTAATGAGTTAAAGACCATTTGTTGGGGCTGCCTTGTGGACTTGGAACATGTAAATCAGTGAATCCATCCAAAAGAAGAGAAATGGAAAAAGAGGACGTTGTTGGCTTGGGAAAGGTGGCAACAACATCCAAGAAAAGCCAAAATGATGATTCTCTTCCAATCTTGAAGAAGCCATCTAGCAGTTTTAAATTTGAGAGTGGGAGTGCAACTCAACAAGCAAAAAAGAGGGGGGTAGTTGGTCCAATGGACAAGATATTTCAGCGAGAGAAGCGAGAAGAGGTTGATCTTTCCATTGGTTTCTTTTTCTATCTCAACTTCATTTCCTTCAATGTTGCATGGTCTCCTTTGTTTCTTGAGATGTGTAGAGCTCTAATTGATCAGGCTCCAGTCAGAGATGTGCCTCCTAATTTAGAAAATCTTAGAAGCACATTGTTGGTTAAGGAAAAGGAGGTGGATAAAATCCTACAGCCTATCAAATCATCATGGCCCTCAATAGATGTTAGTATTATTTCCGATGGCTGGACAAATGCAACACGCCATCCACTCATTAATTTCATGGTGTCTTCCCTGAATGGAACAATTTTCTTGAAAGTGGTGGATGCTCTTGGAAAATACAAGGATGCACAATATATGGGCGAGTTGTTCATTAAGGTTATTGAAGATGTAGGTGTTGATTATTGTGTGCAAATTATTACAGATAATGCACCTGTTTGCAAGGCTGTTGGCATGATTATGGAAGCTAAATATCCGCAAATATTCTGGACACCTTGCATTGTTCATTATTTGAATTTAGCACTTAAATCTATTGCCCCGAAAGTGACATGGATGGGAAGTCTTATTGAGGATGCATGCCATATCCGCAATTTTGTACAAAACATACCAATGCCCACACCATATACAAAGCATACACACATCTGTCATTGTTGAAGATTGTAGATACTAAGTTTGCCTCCTCATTCATCATCCTTAAGAGGTTGAGGGAGGTCAAGAGTGCTCTTGGGTCCATGGTTATTTCAGAGTATTGGTATTTTTGGAGAAAGACAGATCAAGCTTCTTCAAAAAGGGCCAAGGATACAGTGTTAAATGATGGTTCGTGGGAGAGGGTAGATCTTACCATTAAGACCATTGACCCTATCATCTCTTTGTTGCGGTTTGTAGACACTGACAAGCCCATCCTAGGAGAGGTTTATGAGGGGTGGGATTCCATGATTGACTTTGTGAAGACCGTTGTTTTAAAGCATGAGTGCCTTAAGTATGGGACATCAACAAATACCTTATTCACCACCATACACGATATTCTTATCGGTAGGTGGGATAAGAATTGCACATCTTTGCATAGCTTGGCTCACTCATTGAATCCCAAATATTATACTAATGATTGGCTCAATTGTGGGCCTTCACATAGATTCACTCCTCACATGGATGGTGAGATTTCACAGGGGAGGAAGGATGCATTTAGACGGATATTTCCGGATAGAGCATACCTTGATGAGGTGGAGGGATTCATAGTGTCTTCCACTAGCACTGGGAGATTTAGAGGTTATGGTGTACTCAAAGACAGGGGGGCTAAGAAGCCCTATGCTTGGTGGGTAACTCATGGGGCAACATGACCTATTCTACAACAGTTAGCCATGAAGCTCCTCTCTCAGGTTACTTCATCCTCTTGTTGCAAGAGGAATTCGAGCACATATGGGAATTTGTACAGTTTGAAGAAGAGAAGGCTTGAGTAGTCCAGGGCAGAGACAATGGTGTATGTGCACAATAATCTCCGTCTTATTTATAGGTAGAGAGAAGAGTGGGTGAAGGGAAAGACAAAGATGTGGAATGTGTTTCTTGATGATATGGGTTTAGACAACAGTGTTGAGTTGTCGTTAGCCAACTTGGATCTTAATGAACTAGGGCTAGAGCTAGTCACTTTTTATGATGGTGATCCTCTTGAGGGGTCATCCTCCACACTAGTAGATGCACATATTGCATTGGATATAGATGAGGAGGATGGAGGAGAGAGCGGTGGTGGCGATATTGATTTTGATGATTGTGTCATGGAGGACTAGTACTACCGAGTCCTAGCAGTTCTTCCATCTACGGTTCTAGTATCTACCCTATGTCTATTTTGTATTTTGCATTGGCATTCCCACCTATAGTATTTGTGACTCTGACTCGGTATTACTATCTATTATATATACATTGTAATACATTTTGATTTTGATGACTTAATGAGAATGTTGCAGCTTATGGTTCTAATTTCTTGTGTGTTCAAACTTCAATGTTTGTCATTTGATCATCATTGATGTTACAATGTATAATGAATCATGATTTATCATTTATGTTACATGTTTAAAGTTTTGTATCATGTAAATCTTCTAGTTTTTAACAAAATATGGATATTTAAGTCTAAATTTCATTTTTGTATGTGTAATTTTCAAAAAAAATTCATATATGTGTGTGTGTCCTCCATGTCTTGTTTTCGGGGTCAAAATTTCACATGTCAGGCACTCGCATTTTTGTGTTCTCTGTGTCTCGTGTTATCGTGTCAAGTGACTTAGCTTATAACATGTTACATAATGAAGTATTACAAAAAACAATATCACAAAGGGAGATCTTCATATATACATTTACTGACTTATAATCATAGAAGTAAGTTGTCAGATGGAGCATTTCAAAAGAAAGCAAAAGTAATATTATTTTCATGCAACCTTGAAAACCTCTAGATCTGCATGTTCACATTTTCTGCATGATTATTAAGATGTAGGAATTTCTAACCATAAGGATTCTTGCACTAGAAGTGAAAATCAAAGATCTATTTTCCTTCAAGCATCATGAAAGTTACCATTGGACCGAAGGCCTTCATACAACTTGCATTCAATATGTACACTGAATGCCTAAAAATTACCTAGTGTAAAATAACTTTGCTAACTTAACAAGCCTCGGGTAAACTCAACGGAATATAATTGGATATCAACGATGGATATGCATATTAAATGGAAAATCAACCGATGCACTATATTGCTTGACTAACATTGTTTTGCATAAAACCACATAACACATTTGATGAACTAGAAGTTCCAAACCCCTTAGTTTTCCTTTCCATCAAAAGATTCTTTTAGTTTTTGTTTCCATCAAAAGGTTGTGTGCTTCTTGCTCTTGACTTGCTTTTCTACAAACCCTAACTAAATATTTATAGTTACTTGAATCTTTGTTGCAATCCTTTCAACTATGTTGAATCAAGAGTGAATGTGCTTTGTCAACCTTTGATTTGCAAGAGTCCATCAAGAAGATGCATGCAAGTAACATAAAAATGCTTAATCTCTTATTTCAATCTTTCATTGAAGCAAACCTGAGATTCTACCTATTTTGCATGTAGTACTATTCATTATAATAGATGGAACTACATTGGGTTTGAGCCCATGTTAACCATACTTTGAAGAAATTTCACTACCTCTGTAAATTGCTTACTCATATTGTTATGACATGAAATTGCATGGTTCAGTTAGCATGCTTCAAAGCAGTGATGGGTTATTTTTCTACCTTAGGTATGTTCCTAAGGTCATCGTGCAATACATGGATGTGAGCCCTTGCAAGGGGTTGAATATTAGTTATGGGTTGTGCATAGAGACTTGCAAGGCTAGTGCTTGGCTTAATGGTAGATGGAGTGAGTTTCAAGGCCTCTTTTTTTAGTACAATGGTGAATATATGACACTTTCATAGGCTGTGTGTATGGAATAAACCATCAATATGGACCTCACATGGTGCACATACCCGAGATGAAGACTAAAATATACATGTTGGAGGAGGGCCTCGCTGGAAAGGCTCAAGGTGGACCCAAGGATGTGGCACATGGCTCTAAATGATTGATCAGGTGCACCTAAAGAGGAGCACTTATCTTGGAGTGTTGGTATATGGAACTTTTGCACATCAAACAAGGAAAGAAAAATAATTCTATAGGAGTGCCTAGCTCGAGGAAGCTCTATGTGGTCCCAAAATTACCATTTTCACATCATAACTAGGTCAACAAGCTACTCTATGAGAAGCAGTCAACATTGAGAGGCTCAATGTGCTAGCTTTTTGGTTGCTTCAAAAGTGTTTATAACATGATAAGGATGTGCTTCATGTGATGTGGGGTGCATGGTGAAACCTTGACTCATTGTTGTATGTTAGACTATTTTGGTTGATCGACATTTGCACAACTTACTAGATGTGGATGCTTGTCCTTGGGATACATGCTAGAGGAGGCACACTTTTTATGGAAGTAGTTATCTTATGTGGTAGTGGACATCTTTTCCATGGACACACGCTAACGAGGTTGGGTGCTTGGTGTTGACGTCAAGGGACTAGATAGTCCCCAACATCAACATTTCAACCTCCCATAGGGCTAGGCGGGAAGAGACGTGAATATCACCCTAAGCTTAAAGCCCTAGATAATATGGCACATTGAACTCTAGGCTAAGTCTCCTCTAACCTACAATTCAAGCGTGGGCCCCTTCGCCTTGTAATTTTTACCTTTTAACAATATTTGATTTTTTGCGATTTATAATTTTTGTACTTTTATATATGATTTTATACTTTTGTAATATCAAAACTACATCTTGGAAGAAATTAAACCTTTAAAGAAAACCAAACAATAAGATTAAAAATGTAAAGTCTTTTGTTTTGTATTATCAAGAAGTAACTAAAACAAAACTAAAGTGCAAGGGGAAAGTAGTTTTAAAAGAAATAATTACAAAAAGACCTTATTAAATAAGAAATTTATTAACTACCAAAACTATTCATAAAACAGTGACAGTGGGATGAGTGACAGTGGGATGAATTGACATTTTAATTTTCTTTAAGTAAAAATAGGAATAAAACTAAAGCAAATGGAAAAAAGAAAGTAACAAAGCTTATACCTATAATCAAAATGAGGGAAGTTTATGTACATCATGTTACAATAATAATAGCTCATTTTTTTTTAATGTATTTTCCTTTTTACTTATTTTTTTTTTAACTTTAAGTGTTATTAATAGAGATGAGGAAAATTGAGAATTTAAAAGAAAAAATAACAAAGAGACAAGTTTAGAGTGTAAAAGAATTTGATCTTCATTTAAAATGTCCCCAAACAAATTCTTGAATTTTCGAAATCTACAAGTCTCTGCGTAGACTAGGGCCAGGTATATGGTCTTTAGCCACTCTAGAACAATGTTACAATAGAAAGACCAAGCGCGGAAAGGAGAAAGAAAGCTGAGCCAAGATGGAATGGAGCAATGGTGGCGAATCACAAGGAGAAAACCTGCATATTAGAAACCGATTAGCGTGGAATAAAATTGAGCTTGAATACAACAAATTGACAAGTAAACTGTTCACCTTATGGGAACCAACAAGCTCATCCTCGCTTTATCTTTCCGCTGCTTTGCAAAACCCCTTGATCTCAACAATTCCGTCAATCCCTACTGAATATGTAAAAGAAGAATGAAAATAAGCAGACCTCACAACACTCCAAGCATACCTCTCTCTAAATTTTTTGTCAAAGTTTTCTCTCTCAAAATTTTCTCCTGGAAATTTTCTCTTTGAAAATTTTTGTAATGGAAAGTTGTGCGTTGCTTCCTTTATGGCATTGGGTGAACGGTTTGGGTAGTTAAATCCATCGAACAGTCTGGAATCGCCTCTATTTTCTCCATTTTAATAAATTTGTCATACGTTACTTATGATAACGGTTGGCCAACGCATGAATGATCCACTAAAAACTGTATGGTATTTTTCCCTTCAAACGATGATCGTGCATCGAATTCTTCTATGCTTTTCAAAACAAATTCGGTCACAGGTTTCGATAGTTTGGAAATTGATTACATTTGTTTTAATGCATTGGTGAGTGTTGGTTGTCGTGTACTTCGGAATTGAATATATGAGGAGATGGAAGCGACGTGCAGTAAATACACGTCACTCCATATTCCCCGAATCAGGCTGTCATCCTAGCATGGTTGTTGCATTTCGATAGCTTGGAAAGAAAACGCTCGGCCAACTCGCTCCTTTTAAGCTATTGGTTATAGGTATGGTTCTTTTTCACCCATCCATGAATTACGCTCTGTGTATGAATGAACAATGGCTCAGTAATTCTTGGGTTTGTGTTTCCCTGAGAATTGTGACTATATAAATGAGTGGTTTTTCTCTCTAGAATGATTGTGTGGTTGTTCGATTTGCAAGTAAAAGAATTGGTTTGGTTGAGTTGTGCATTCATTGGTTGTTCTATTGGTGAAAATCGTGATGGGTCTCTGTGGTTTTTGAACAAATATGGGTATTATCGCTCTGTGTTTTGTTGGAGGGTTTTGCTCTGTGTATTCTTGTCGGTTGCTTCCTCCAGTTATGAGGGTAACCCTGTCCAGTCGTATTCGGACTGCCATTTGGTTGTTGTGTATGTTTCCCAGGCTGCCATTTGGTTGTTGTCTATTTTTTCAGAGTCATATTGTGGGCTTATTCACATGGTCTTGGTATCAAATATATCTCAAAATTCAGTCTCAGGGTGGCCATTATATAAAGATATATGCTTTATGGTTGTTGGGTGATATGAGTTATGCCTTGGGTTATGCATTCCCACTGGCATTGTTATCAAATGATTCAACTCTTAAGAAATTGACAGAGGTTACACCTATGTGTGTTCTGGGTAACTGTCATTGTCCAATGGACATTCGTTTCTCCTCTGCAAATGCAAGACGCACTATGTGCATTGCTTCCTACCCTACCCATCATTGTTTCCTCTATGGCTAAGTGTTGCGCCATTGCCCAGACCGAGAGTTATAAGGAACCCTGTGGTTTCTACTATGCTTGTCTCGAAGGGTATTTTTCTATGGTTGATATGTTTTGAGGACCTCCAATTCTCTGTGCTATTAATGACCCAGCAAACTCTTGATTACCTCTTTATTTTTGACAGAGCCCGATTTTAAAAAAAATACCCAACTGTTCTTACTCCTGTCAGGCATCTTTTTTGTTGTCAAAGATCGGTTGTAAAGTGGAGTGGTTATGATAGTTGTATCGAGTACCTATCTCATCCTTATTTTGATTAAATTGGTTGAAAGCTATGATTGGGAATAAATGATAATATGCAAGCAATGGTTGTCTCTTCTCGTTATACCTTCAATCATTGTGTTCTTACAGTATGGTGTTAATTACAAGTTGGTGACTAATGTGTGTTTCAATAGTCTTGACTAGGATGATAACGAGTTATGCAATTGATGAGTGTGTTTATTTCACTATTTTCATTGTGTATCTATTATCGAAGCATCCTGCATGCTGTAAATATTTGCATCAACAGTGATGAAGCTCGAGTTTTATATTGACTATGGTTTGATTGCAAAATTTATTGGTTAATATGATGAGGAGTGTATGAAATATGGCATGTTTTAAAAGTCTATTCAATTTGGAAAGGGACCTGTGCATATGTTTTATTTGGCCGATTGTGAATTGATGGAGAATATATGATATTTTATAGTGGTGTATTATGGATAGAGATGGAGCAATGTTGTTGTGTGTTTTATTTCGATTCTTTAGATGATAGGAAGGAAATTAGAGACCAAGTATTCTCTTAATATGAATGTTGAAGATCGTTTCGATTATGAGTATGATTGCAGACTGTTTTAATTGAGAAGTTTTGAAGATTTTAAATGTGGAACAATGAACAGTTTTGATACACAGTGATTATTGAATTGGTGTTGGTATGTTTTGTATTTAGTACAGAGTTATGTTTATTGATTACTTGATTTGTTTTATGAACATTATTCATTATTTCCCTTCCATTCTCTCAATTTTCCACACATTACAAGTCCCCTCACCTTCCCAGATTCACTATTCACTCCATGTTCTTAAAATTAAATTATAGTTAAATGAAAACTTTGTATTATGGCAGTTGAAGGATGGCACAGGGATGAGTTACAGTGATATGTTTTGTTATTACAATACAGTTGATTGTTTGATGATTTGTGGACCAGTAATCATGATCGATCCCCCTTCATTTTACCACTTTTCGCTCAATACAATCCATCAAATATCCCATAACCCCTATTCACCCCCTGCTAATTGAAAAATATTAAACAATTTTTTGGATTGGATTGCATGAGTCTGATGTGTTGTTGAGCCAAACTTTGTTTCATATTTAAGAAATGTCATGTGTGGTTTGTTGAAGAAACTAGTTGCTAATACGTAATGCATACAAGAATGAGATTTTTCAGCAGAGGTAGCCATGGTCGGGGTAACACGGGAAGAGGAAATTGGAACAGGGGCCCTAGAAGGATAATGATTTCTATACATTTCGACGCAGACTCACAAGAGTTGAGCCAACTATTCCAAGCTAGATTTTTTAACTGGATTGGACAAGGAGTGGACCAACCTAGGCCATAAATGTCTCCCTTTGAAGCCCCACATGTCCCTGGTATCCCAATTCTCCCTCATGTCTCGTTACAACTTGAAGTCCTTGAAAACAATGGATGGAAAGAGATTGTCCACCCGACAACCTCCCAACATCGTGGCTGGCCCAATTTGTCTCTACCTACTCCTCCTCCACCTTCTAACCAAATTTTTCAAGCTGCCCATGCACATTCACCAGTACAGTCTTCCCACGCAAGTAACATGTTAAAAACCGAAGCCCACCATGTACTTGATAAAGGAAGCGTCGTTGTTGCCCCCTCCTCTCCATCAAATGACTCTGCCAAATCCATTTCATCCCGCATGCATTTGAGAGATGATTGCTCTCATGTTATCAGTGAGATTAGGCCTAAAGGCTCCACACTTCCTAGGGAAAATTTAGAGAAATCAAAGGGAGACAACAACAACAAGGGGAAAATTGCCTCCCAAAGTGGCAAATAAGGTTTTTAAGTGTTTTTATTTATTGATTGTTGAGAACAATTGACCTATGAAATTTTTGGACAACACACTATTTTTTGGATATGTGGATATTATCTTTTTGGATATAGTTTCAATTATCATTGATATAAATTGTCAAATTATGAGAGTGATGATGAGAGCCACAAGGAGGGATGTGCTTGATTGATTAACTAGTTGTGTTTATGCTTGTTAAAGAAACTAAAGGGAGTCACAAGGGGTCCCACCTACTAGTTATTATTTATTAAAGACCCTTATTATTATTTTATTAATTTTCCCCCTTAACTAAAAGTTGGTTGAGTTTTAGTTAACTTAACTAAAGAGTTAGATTAACTACTTCAACTAATTATGATTGCTTAAAGACAAAAAGAGGAGGAACGAGAGGAGAATAGAAGGAGAAAACATACTAAGGTCTCCTCTTGAGCTTTATTGAGATAATTCAGTTTTCATTCATTCTTTAATTCATTGAAAGTCTAATTCTCTTTTATGATAGCAGGGTCCTATTATACACAAAAAGATTCAAGGTTGAATTACATCATTTAGACACTTGTTTTTCAGACGTGTTGATCTATCTTTGATAGTCTGTGTAGACTTGTCTGTTTGTGAATTAAATTTCATGACTGATAAAGGCTATTGTGCAGAGTCGAGTGGGCAACAATCTGTGGCAAGCTGATCTAGCTTTTAAAATTCATTTTTTTACTTTTTGTCAGAAGTCCTTTTGTATGGTTTTCATCGGGGACATCTAAGTTTGACTTTGGTCCAAACTTCCTCAAGGAATTTTGTAAAGAGAACATTCTTTTGATAAATTGGAATGGAATAAGAGATTGCTTTATGTCTCATTTGTTGTTGATTATTGACTTGGTATTTTTACTTCTGTCTCTACTAATTTCTGCATCTGTTATATTCAAAAAATTACATAAATATTGAATTTTTCAGCAATCTTTAATTTATAAGAAAAATAGCCTAAGCCTTGGTAACCAATACTTGAGGATTAAGAAACAATCTTTTATGGCTATAAACATAGGGTGATATTCCCGTCTATCTTGCTTTAGCTAAGTAAGATATGAAAATGCTTGAGTAAGATCATTTCATATATTTTCCTTAACATTTATTTGGCGACCATACTGGGGATATATTCAATATCTATCTGGTTGATTTTTATGCTTGATTATCATCAAATATATCTATTTTTCTGATATTGATTCTTTGACTGTTTCATTTCTTAATGACTGTACCTGTTGCAAGGCAGCCTAATATTGAGCCCGATCTTCAAGATCAGACCAATATTGCTTTAAACTTGTTTAACACCATTATAGAAACTTCTAATACTCGGGCTGAGCTTAATCATTCATTGACAGCAATTGAACAAGACATAAGTGCCCAAGAATGTTGGGAAGCTAGATGTAGACAACCTAGGAATTAGCCATAAACTTATTTTTCCTTCAACTCTGACCTTTTTTTCATGTCCTTAGACCCTCATTTTTCTAGGAGAAGAAGAGGCTTACCACCTGAAATTAATCCTATTGCTGAAATAGAAAGAAGGAACATTGTGTTATCAACCCAACAAAGTACTCTAAGGAGAACCTTGTCTGATTCTTCCAGTTCGTCTTTCTCTCCCTTACCTATTATCCACAAGATGCCATCTAGTGGTGGCTCTGGTGGCACTGGAAGTGCTTCTTCATCCCAATCTTCAGCCTCGTCAGTGATTGGTAGCTTATATAGTCACCAAGTCCTTGTCCAATCTACCACAAACCCCACCAAAGTTATTAAAAAGTATGGCCTTTTTCATTTTGAAGAAGATGCTACAACCACACCATGGCATGTTTCCTCTCCTCTTAACCTGGCACCTGCTACTCGTCCACTTCCTAAATTCAAAGAGAATCTTCCTAGGTTTTCAGGGAATAACACTGTCACTACAAATGAACACTTGGTGGCATTTTCTAATTCCTGTCACAACATAGGAGCTAATGATAATGACATTTGCATGCACTTATTTGTCAATTCCCTTGAAGGCAAGGCTGTGGCCGATTTCTTTGACCTTCCTCCTAAGATTCTGTCTATTTGGGAGGAGTTAGTATATTGGTTCAAATCCACCTATGGGAAATCCAAAAGCCCAGCCAAGCAGTTACGGGAGTACAATAATATCGCTTATAAGGATGGTGAGACCATTAAGTCCTTTA
>ML777007.1:1138189-1167866 GCA_009831015.1 Picea engelmannii | reverse complement strand
GTGATCCTTATGAGTATTTAAGATGTGTATGGTGGTCTCTATAATCATAAAAGTTTACTATGTTAGAAATGATGACATTTGATTCAATGTTGTATAGGTGTACTAAGTGAACTATGACATTTGCATGGTATTTTTAAAATTTGAGTAATTCTTCTTTCATTTATCTAGACAATTAGCTCGTACCTTTTGTCATTAGAAGTGCACACATAGTAATATATCAAGAAATTATTTCTTTTCTTAAAACCTCTTTCTCCTTCCCATAGCTAGTTTTCATCGAAGTTAAAATTCTTGCATTTCATTTTCCTCTTGCATGGTTTAAATATTCGAGTCGAAATGCCATCAGTTTCACGACCACTCCTTTGAGTAACAACAACCTAAAATCAAGTGCTAATTAAAATTTATCTAGAAACTTTTCTAGGGCTCTTTAAACCCATCTTGGCTTAAGTGTAAAGCTTTGGAATAGGATTGTGAGAATAACTTTCCAAAGATGCTAAACAAACATAAAGCTTTGAGTTAGGGAGTGAAATCCAGTTGCTATATCACTGACTTTGGGAAGTCCTTCTAACACAAGGGTCAAGCACAAGGTCGCATTGGGGCCGAAAGAGTAATCAACCCTGTGGTTTTGTTCTTGGTGTCGACTGTCGATTGTCCCCCTTCTTCTTTGGTATAGTAGGTGGTACCATAGATGCCATAATATTTTATACTTCCTACCCAAGGTGATAACATAGGGAAGGTGGTGTTGTACCTGGGATTGACATTGGCTAAACTCACTCAGACTCCTTGGAGGGTTTCCCACTACTCGATGAGGTAACTTGCACCAGGGTGTTAGTTCGTTAAGCAGGTTGTCAACGTAACTTTCCCACTCGTCGAAACTCATCCCCTTCGTGCATCGATCCTGCGATGTTGGATTCCATCACCAACTAGCGCTTCTTTGTGAGAAGGTTTGTTTGCATGCTTGATTCTTAGATTAATTAGCGTGTGTTTTTTTTTCTCCTTAGTTGGCCTTAGGATTGAGTCTATTTCTAATGGCATCAGTTCCGGGGTAATTCCTCATTTGATCAATACAAAATATGGATACCATTAAAATAAAAGGGAATAAAGAGGTAACAAATAACTCATACCTAACTTACGTCTTATAATTAGGAAGAGGTTGTCAAAGTAAGTATAATGTTAAGGGAATGTTGGACACCTTAATCCAAGCATATAAATGTTCACCTCTCATCCTCTTTTCATATATTTTTTATTCTAATATTTTAAAGGTTTTTTTAATGTTATTTTTTATTATTTATGTTCATTTTTTTTTATTCATGACGTAGAATAAGTATTAGCTAAAGTATTCGGGGGATATGTCCAAAAACTTTGTTGTGTATGAGAAATTTTCCACCCTACCATGGGCATATACTGTATATTCCACCCCTAAGTAGGGCTTTGAAGAAACAAGAGTGAAGGAATATAAGCTACACGCTCATAACTCACTCAACCCAACCCATTTTCAACAAGATCTAATACCATGTTAAGAAATAGACAAAACAAAACACAAGACAAGAATTGGAGGAAAAGCCATATTCAACGCATGTATTCATCCAATGATATCAATTTATAGTGCATGTATTTGACCACCCCTACATCTAGATCTCACTGACAACTCGTCAGTGGATAAGGATGATACCTTATCAGTAGATAAGAATGAAAACTCATAAGAAGGTGATCTTAGAGTTGGTGATTGTCTAAGGACTCACATTCTAACATTGCAAATGTCATCACCTTTCTTTTTCATATCTTTTGGATCAAAGACAAGGGAACTATATGAACTTATAAGAGGAATTCCCTGCAAATCAAGAACAAAAAATTGTCTCCAAGGAAAATTGAGGACCTTTATTAGTTCAAATATCACACATCGTAGCCCCCGGGGGGCAGCTCAATTGGCAAGTGCCGTGAAAATGAAGTTCCATGAGGTTTTGAGTTCAACTCCCCCCGACTTACAATGTGTGTCGCGTAAGGGGCCTCGTGGGCACACCTGGAGGTTATAGTGGTAGCGGTTGGATAACACGGCCACGTGTAACGTGAGCACATGCCCAACTAGTTGTTGATTCCTCCAGACATCAAAAAAAAAAAAAAACTCACATCGTAGAGGAACATCAATTACATTTCAAAATGCAACTTCAGTTCTCAATGGTTTGACCAAAACTCGTAAAATTAGAAAAAGGCAACCTCCCCTTCAAGTGTATGAAAAATCAAAAAATCCAAGAAAGCAATAAATTGGACCTTGGAAT
This sequence comes from Picea engelmannii, assembly GCA_009831015.1. Classification (NCBI taxonomy): domain Eukaryota; kingdom Viridiplantae; phylum Streptophyta; class Pinopsida; order Pinales; family Pinaceae; genus Picea; species Picea engelmannii. The sequence continues at coordinate 1,165,593 of ML777007.1, read as the reverse complement.
AACAAAAGTAAAGTACTAAGAGAGTTGACTTCCAATAAAGGAATTATTGTAATGTTCAATGGGATGCAAGTTTTTAAATTAGAACAAGCATTCTCAACATCTCTTGAATCTACACCAGAGCGCCAACATTAGGAGTGTCCAAAACCAAGCACAAGACTGAGTTTTGTCATTATAAAAATGTACAGAATAAGAATGTTAACACATGCATGCCAACACAAATTCTCGAACAAACTATTTTCGAAACTATCATGGATTGGGAGTCGAGTGTTAATATTCTCCCTTGAAAGATATGAGAACGGTTCAATTTGCTTCAATTGTTAAGTCCTTGCTATTCAATATCGTTAGCCAATCAAATGGAGCTACAACCTATTGGTCACATGCATGAAGCATTTGTGACCACAGTAGGAATAAGAATTATGCATATTTCCATTTATAAAAAAATCCTACAAAAAACCCATATCCAACTTTGGTGGGAAGACAATGATTAATGGCAAAGATGTTGTGTAGAATTGGAATGAGGGCATCTTTACCTTAGTGGCATAATGGAAGTCAATAACTTTTCTTAAAGTAATCGATAAAATGGATGTGGAATCTATCAAGGATGAATATGTGACCTCCAACATCAGTATATCTTACTTTAGCCCAACTACTTCATATTTTAAGGCTACCTTTTGATGCACCATGCCATGTTACTTGCACAAAATAAACAAAAGGAAATAAGCATGGATGCTTGGACAACAATATGAACAATCCATAACATGGCATACAAACAATCCTCGCTTGTCGACAAATACCTTCACCTTTAATAAAATTCTTTCACATGTAGGCATCTATTGCTAAATGTAGGCATGAGATATATAAAAATATTCTATGGGCATATCATGGGAGATGGAGTGCCACCTCAACTGCACAAGGAGGATTTTCATTACAAAAGGTATCTTAGAACTTGGAGTTGCTTAAGGAGAGAATGGATCATCATGGAGGGTTGGTTAATACTATTATAATAAAAGCAATAGCTAGGTTACTAATGTGGCCACTAATCAATGACTAGTATCTCAAAAGAACACATGCTTTGTCGATTTGTATAAAGATATGGTTTTTGCAGATTGTGGATGCACAAAAAATCAATTTGGTTATATTTCTAGAAAGAATATTGAAGACCACAATCAACATGTTTATAACATTGGCGATGGAAAAGACATATAATAAATTTTTGTGCCCGTGACTCAACTTAATTAACTCCGAGACAATAAGATGAACTAACCTTACCTTAATTTCCCATTTCCTTACCTTAATTTCCCATTTATCCTCCACCTATAGTGGTGGATTATAACATGGTAATGTGAATGTAAATAAAGAGGCGACACTTATCTATGGGTAAAATAAATATCATACAAAAAAAAACAATGAAAATGGAAAAAGTACTTGCAACAATTGTTCAAATTGAAAATGATTCAAGTGAAAAAGGTCTCTAAAAGTAAGCTCAATGGAATAAAATAAGAATTGGTGGCTAGATATGTTGGTTTAGAGTATACAAGTTCTATGACCACCAAATTAGTAAAGGATCTAAAAAAATACACTCTAACTCAAGCCTCAAAACAAGCCACTACAAAAAAAAATAATGGAAACAATTGTTCAAATTAAAAAAAGACTCCAAGAAAAAAAGGACTCTCTCAAAAAAAAGACAATGCACTTTCAAAGGTCTCTAAAAATTAGGCTCATTGACATAAATATGAACTGGTAGGTTAGAGATATGAGGTTAGAACATGTAAGTTCTAGGACCACCTAATTCCGAAGGGAACTACATAAAATATTTCGACTCAGCCTCAAAATGGCTTGCTGCAACTAATTGATTAGTAAGGAGAATTAATTTGAACATATTGGTTTTACTCGTGTTTGTTGTGAATATATAGGACATAAAAGAAATCTAAAATAAAAAATGGTGGAAAAGATTCGCATAAAAAAAACAGAAATGTCCCAAAAATGTGTATCATATATTTTAACTCAAGTTAGCTCTAGCACTATCTAATGCCAATAATATTCAAGATTGAAGTTCATTTCATCTGAGTAAACGTATTAGAGACTTCACTCAATAATTACAACAACTGAACCTCTTACGCATTATCCCACCTCGTGTGGTATCAATCTACGACAAGGAGTGCATCGTCAAACATCTAGCAAAGGCAAAAGGTGAGGAAGTTCATCAATGCAATGATTCTTGATGGATAGTATGAGATTCTTGATGAATAGTATGATATAAATTAGAGCAAGTGGCATTTTATGATAGATATTTTATTGTCTAATGTCATTCCCTTGAAATTTCATCCAAAATTTTTAAGTTGGGATCAACCAATATGCAAGTGGGCCAACATAATTAATATTTGTAAAAGCTAATGTGTCATAAACTTCTACATACTAGTCTTATATTCATATCTTTGCTTGAAATCCTATACTTGAAGAAGACCTACATTTGGTAACAACTAAATAAATGAGTGATGGCCCCTAAACAAGGATATCATACCATTTTTAGATTCTGAAAATGGCAAGGAGAAAATAACTTGAAAAAAAAAAGATGAAACAAAAGGCCTCTTCTAGTGTCATTTCCTTCAGAAATATGACACATGTTCAAATTGTAGATATTTGTAATACATGATTATTCCTAGAGACACATGAGTATATCTAGATCGTGAATCATGGATTTGATTGTCTTTATCATGGATGTGTTCTTTCTCTTTATAACCCATTCTACTAATGGTTTTAGGGCGTTATTAACTCCTCCTTAATTCCTACTTGCTTATAAAAAAGTGTTGAAATCCTCAAAGGTATAACCCTCTCCATTTTTAGAACTTATCATCTTAATATTCTTTCTTATTTGATTTTCTACAAGAGCCTCAAACTCTTGAAACTTCCCTAAGACCCCATCCTTGGTCTTCCTAAAGTAAACCTAGGACTTCCTATAGGAATGATCAATGAATGAAACATACTATATTTTACCTAATAAGAAGTATGGAAAGAATAAATCTTAACCTATGTTTTCTTCTAGGAAAATAATCATTCACATGCTTACTGAGTGAAAATCCCTTGCACTTTACTTTCTTCTTAACCTTGAATTTCAACAATCCTTGAACTATGTCCTTCAAGATTGGCAACACTTCATAGTGCAAACAACCTACCCTCTTGTGTTAAAGCTCACACAAGTTATCATTTTCATGCACTAGGGCTCTCATAGGATCTCTTTGCAGCTTGTACACACCACCCTCTCAAATACCATTGGCCAAAAACCAATTAGGATCTAGGAATCTCTTTCACATGAGGACATGATAATCATCAAACTCAACAATAAATACTAATTTAGTCCATCATTACTAAAATTAAAATGAGATTCTTAGTTAAACTAGGTACATATAAAACACTAGTAAGATCAATTATATCACTTGATGGGATATGCAATGAGATAGATCCCACTCCTACTACTAGATATGTGGCATCATCACGAAGTTTACTTGCATGCATTCCTCCAACTCTTGAATCTCCATTGTCCACACACCATCCAACACCAAAAATGGTGTTAGATGAAAGGGATGAGACAATGGATAAGAGTGTCTCAAGCTTGGATAAAATACTTCTATTGTTTTTTACTTTCCCTTCCCCTTCTTCTCATGATATTGAGAAGCATAGTGGCCAAACATCTTACACTTGAAACACTTGATATGGTTAAGGACCTTCTTTCCCTAATTAGAGGAATATGAATCCCCTTTCTCCCCTTTTCAAACTTTCTTGGGTCCTCCCTTATTGTTTCATTTCTTCATATTGTTGATTATGGTAATATTTTTCTCCTCCTCTATGTTTTTTAAAGGTGGGAAACTTTTATAGTACATAGACCCCTATAAAAAAAGGATACATAGAAGAAAACCCATTTAAGGCTATAGGAACTAGCTTTTCACTCTTAACCCTTTCTGAAATTGTTACAAGATGATCATGGAGTTCAGTAATATTCATCAAGTATATGGCTACAATATCTATATTTCTCTTTTGTGTGGTTTTAAGCTTATTCCAAAATAGACTATTTAAATTCATCCTCTCACTCTAATATAGAGTGACGATATCATCAAATATGTCATTTCTCATGGTCTTTAATTATGTAGGGGATAGTGATCCACTTTGTCTTGGCCATCTTATTTTTATGTTCTACTAACAACACATGATTTGTAGTCTCTACCATCTCCATAGAATACCAAAGATCATGGTCTTCCAACATCATCTATGCTTAACACTTCCATGGGATGAACTTAGAGGTAAATTTAAAATTTGTATTCATATCTAAGACTAAATGTAGCCATACCATTGCTCCTGGAAAAACCTGCTAAAGAAAATATGCCAGCAACCCAAAAGCAACCTATCACAATACCACAATGATATTATCAAGAACACATCTTTAACATATCATCCCTAAAACCTCTCAATATCTCCCTATCATACGTAGCATCCCTACTATACATACACAAATTCCTAGAATGTTTCATTAAATGCACTCTAATACCATAAAACATTTGACCATGTTGAGAAGATTTTGCACTCTAGAAACTAACCTAAAACTATAGATCACTAAAGTTGAAACACTTATCAAAATTTATGTTATAGATTACTTTAACCTACAAACACATGCCATTGATAATTAAAACAACAAACATTCTAATATAAAGACTCAAAACATCATCATTGATTTTATATTAAATCTGAAATAGAAAGATAAACCTATAGCTCAAAACTCAACTATTGGACCATAAAGTGGTTTTCCTTAAGTCCCCTTTATAAACTAGTAATAAGAGAGGTACAATGAATATAAATGCATGGAAAAAAATTATGTAGTGTGAAATCTAACCATAGTGCATATTGCTTGCATGGATAAGTGAGTCGAATTAAGGTGCACCCACCTGGAGATTCATACCCTTCACTAAGTTGGGAATCCACATGCATGAGTGCCCCTACTAATTTAGGCAATTGCACCCTTTAATTGTGCATCCAAAACTAAAGATATAAAAAAATTATTTAGAACTTTGAATATAGAAAAAAAAAAAGTTCAAAAAATGGAACTAGGATGAGGATGGACTACTCACTAACAACATGTGCACATGCCACTGAAGGTACAACCAAACGGGTACATGTCAAATATTTCTTCCTCGAGTGAGGGAAGCTTAGGAAAAATAGAGGGAAATGTGACTGGATCTAGTAGATATGATACGTGAACAAAGACTAGAGGTGAAAAAGTCAGAACAAAATTTTGTAGACGCATGGAATTTTTTCTTGTCGAAGGAGGATCATGCTCTTATGATGATGAGAGCATATGAGACATAGAGGTGCCACTCAAGTATAAGCATCTGGTGAAATAATGGGTACCTAAGGAACTACCTCCATTAGACAATGACTTCATTGTCAACAATAGGACATATCGCATTGCACCATCCTCCTTGCATGGCCTGGGGCTAATTTCCATGGATGGAATAACTGTAAAATACAATACATTAACTAAATTGATGGACTATGTTGGACCATGTTACAATTATAACGATTGGATGTGACTGGTCGGGTACATGCGAAGTATGTGGAGATATGCACTCACCACAAATTGTATACAGATAATAAACAACACACAACCCGAGACAACGAACAAACAACCAAATTTCATATATGAGGGACGTGAAGAGAATGGGGTAGTCTTGTGCACAATAAAAAAGATAGCTCCCGAGGAAGAGTTATTAGTGGATTACCATTTGAATTGAATAGAAACATTGACTAATAGTGTGTGGGTACTTATGCAACACCTCGTTAAGAAACCTCTACTTATTGCATTATATTTTTTTTTATCTTTAAAAATATTTTAAATATTTCATGGTCTCAATTTTATAATAATGTGGGAGGTAGATCGTTGAGGTTGATTTTATTTGGGTGACAATCATTTTTTTTGTTATCGTTAACAATTTTTTAAATATTTGGGGGTTTTAATTATATCATAATGTGGCAAAATGATCGTGGAAAAGAGCCAGCCGCAGAACATGTAAATGATTATCAAATTCAAATTTCATTTTACGTGAATTTTATTATTTGTTTATATAATTTTATTTGTGTGGTGATCAATTATTTCATTTCTTTATATAATTGAAAGATTATTGATTTTTTTGAAATTATATGTAGTCTGCAGGCCATGTTGATCATGATTCTGTCGATGAGGAGGGGTTGTATTCATCCCCTGATCCAATGGTATTAATAAAAAAAAAGGATCATTAAAGCGAACAAGGAACTTGCTAGCTTGTTAGACCGTCCAGATCAAACTCCTGACATCCTAGAAAGGATCAATATGATTATGTCACAGCTTAACACATATAAGGTAATAACCATAATTTAAAGTGTTTTTCTTAATGTACTGATATGTTCAATTATGAAAGTCAGTTTTTTAACTTTTACATTATCTCACGAAATAACATTTTATTTCTTATAAAGATATTTTTGGAGCATGTTTAGCCTGGTGTTGGTAGTAATGGCGTTGTAGAGATGCCACAGAGTCCTGACGCGGGTTGTCATACAGCTACTAGAGTATTGTTTACTTCTCCATCCTCCACACCTAATTTAGATAGGAGACATGACACACACCGCCAGGACCTCACACGACGGTCAGGATCTAGGGGTGGTAACATAGATGAGGCTGATGATGTGGTTGACATGGTTGCATTCCCTGGAGCTAGACGTGTGACCATCACGGGGACCCTTCCGTACATGTTTTTGGTCGACAATAACGGGCTTCCATTAAAAAAATAAGACTCCCAGGTAGTTTTTCATATTTTAATTGTTTCATGTTGTCCATCTCATACACAAATCATCTAAATTATTATTTTTAAATTAATGATCATATTTTTTGTGTGTAAGAAATGACCATTTTTATAGGCACCTAGAGATCAAGGCCTTGTTGATTTTTGGAGAAACCTTACGTATGAGGTGGAATTGCCAAAATTCCAACCTCAAAAATGAACTTATGGATTATCTCAAAGGCCTCTTTGGAGTATACACGTTCAATAAAAAAACAGTCACCTCTGTAGCGGATGAATATTTAAAATATACGCAGGATGTTTATAGACGAAGCTTGGCAGGAAACCTTAGGTATGAGCGTCCTCCCTCAATTCCAGAGAGGGAGTGAAAGGCGATCATTGATGATACAAAAGAAAAGATATTGAAAAAATCAAGAGAAAAAATAACGGGTACCCCAAGGTAAATTACAATATTTTGATTTCAATACCTTTAATTTTCTTTAGATCTAAATAAAAGTGTGGTATATAACATACTTGAAAATTTTGATGATAGGTTGTCTGACACTTCGAAGGAAACCAAATCAAGGATTGTCAAACATGGCCAACACACACTAAGTCAGGGTAGCTACTCAAGGTTACAATCACGAACCATAAGTACCCAAACATCTTAAGAATATTATTTGTATCGCCTTACAACTTCCAGGTAATTGCAGCCAAAAAAATTAAAAAAACATACTCTTATGCAATGCAGGGCGACGACTTCAGAACTGAAACCACGGATGAAGACCTCCAACTTGGTTACAAATATAGCTATAAAGTTGTGTTTTATCGTAGGAAAATCATGGGGCAAACCCCAAGATCTAGTTTTCAGGATAAGGTAAATAAAAATCAGTCCACATTAACCTTTCCTTACTTATAAAATATGTAAATGTTTGATATTGTCTGTAACTTTAGTGTCTTACTTTGTTTTAATCAAGGGAGAAACACTATCAATGAAACCATTAGTATTGGACAACAAAGTGTTGATAGTGCAGCGTGAACAGAAGATCATGGTGCTCCGCAACATCCCCATCCCAGTGGGGTGCAGCCCCAAGATGTTACTGTGACTGAGGCCCACAATGGTAAAATGGTTGTATATTAATCATATACTTAATAATTTCGTACTTATAAATTTTGTACTTCTAATTTGTATTACTTATACATTTACGGTTTTATCATTAAAAATTTTGTCATTTCAATGGAAAAGAATGTCGTAGTTGCTTCTCCTCGACCTGGATATCAGGGGAACAGGGAAGCCATTCCAATGATGCCGACTAGTGGACCAGATAAATAATTACATTGTAGAGGTTTTTTTTAATATTAATGAACTACTTCAATGATATTTAAAAATTGGCCATATAAATTTAATATCTTTTGTTTTTGAAGGTGATGGTCTCTCACAGCAGCCTCCACACCATGGGTACGAGACCATGCATGCTTGACGTGAAAGGACTGAAGCAACATCAACTTCTGAAGAACACCCAGTAAATGAAGACGTGGAGATGAATGAATTACTTAAGAATTGGAAAACACAAAAGAAGACTAAAATAAATTGATGATGTATAATAATTTTATAAGACAAATAGATGTACATTATATATCTAGTAAATGTGTAACATATTTTGAATGATAAATCTAATTTATAAAAACTTTTTTTTATGACATTAGCCTTTGAATGATAAGCCTCATTTATAGCTTTACAATCATTTTTTTAATCAATTTTGAATATTTTAATGTATATTTTTTAGTAGAATATAGATTGGGTATTGGGGAATCGAGAGTGATGTGAGGGGGGGGGGAGGCCATAAGAGCTTCCACCTTCACGTGGTTGGACCTGTTTAGTAGAGAAAAAATTATTGGAGTCGTTTATTCTTGGAGTAAACCTCTCTTGATCCGACGGAGCAACAACATAGTCAATGTTGACTTCATTGTTGCTCCTTCAGATCGAGGGAGGTTTGCTTCAAGATCAGAGGGCTCCAATAAATTATTCTCAAAACTAAGAGGAGATTATTCAGGTCGTTTCATATGAGATGTGTGTGTGTGTGTGTGTGTGTGTCACTATTTAATCTCCTCTCATATGGATTTTACAAAAAAAAAAATTCAATGGTGTTTACTATTTGCAATCTTGTCGATTTTAATTTCTATTAGGATTTATTGACATGTCTTAAAAGTATTTTTTGGTTTTTACTAAAAACTAAACATAATTCTATTTTTATTTACTACAATTTGTAGTTCGCGCATTTTCATATGCTCTAGATGTTTTATCGATGCAATGTTACACATTGGAATATCTAAGATCAGGTATGTCTTGTCTTTTTTCTTATTTTTATGACTTCATAAGATTCATTTTATTTATTTATTTTTACATTACCATCATTTGTGGGTCACTATAGGGTCAGTCATTCTATCTAATGAACCACACCCAAGTATGTAGCATATATGATTCCCTTTAGTTCATCATATCATATGATTCACACAACTAATCTAATACTTCAACTTGGTTTTTTGTGGTTGTGTATAAGTAATCCCCTGGATATCATAGTATAAGCATAACCACGATTATGCAATAGAGTATTTGAAATGAATGAGATATATATACCACTTCTGAGTAGAAGAACATGATATCTCGATGATTGGTAAGGAATAAGAGAAGGACATAGAATCTGTACTAGTAACTCCATTGTATCATCTTAGAGTACTAGTATATCGAGTGTGATTGATTATGGAATATGTACCATTATTGTTTACATAACGTGTTTTTAATGTGCATTGGCATATGCATAGACAATTTAATGTGCATAGACAATTTGGCTATGTGTTTTTAATGTTCATTGGCATATGCATAGACAACTTTCATGGCTCTAGTTTCCACTTTGCCAAGTTTATTTTTCCTTGGTGCTATCAGTTTTCTCTTCTTTTTCTCAAACATTGTTTGTTTTTCATCCTTTAGTTGACTTGAAATATTCATTGAAGTTGTGTTTATGTCTACTTTTGATCTCTATTTACAATTGTCTTGTGCTTTTCATTGTAATAGGCTAGCCTCAAAATTGACCATAGAAAAAAATGTTTGAAAAAAGAATACATGGAAAAGAACATTGTCAAAAAAAATGTAATAGAAAGAAGAAAATAAAAGTAATATAAAATTTGAATAGACTACTGTAATTGTGTTTGATCCCCTCAATTCCCTTCTTAAATAAACAATTTTCAATGGCTTGACATTTGTTTCTTCTCCAAATATTTCAAAAACCTGATATGCTTGTTTCCAATATTTTTCCTTTCTATCATGTAGAGATATTGTTCTTTGACCTTCATTACGCTTTAGTGTTACTTCTTCCGTAGTGATTTTCATATTCAATGTTATGGACTCAAACCATACAAGCATAAAATTGAAGAAGCACACACTCTTGCATGAATCAATTACTTCTGCAATGGCAAAGGATGGAGCCCTCTCACAAGACTTTATTCTTATTGCTCACTTCTTGTTCAATTTTAAAATTTTCTTTGACCTTCATTACGCTTTAGTGTTACTTCTTCCGTAGTGGTTTTCATATTCAATGTTATGGACTCAAACTATACAAGCATAAAATTGAAGAAGCACACACTCTTGCATGAATCAAATACTTTTGCAATGGCAATGGATGGAGCCCTCTCACAAGACTTTATTCTTATTGCTCACTTCTTGTTCAATTTTAAAATTTTCTACTATGATGTATGGGGTTTATTATTCAATTTATTCATAATCTTGTTTTGTATCTATAAGACTTCAATGGAGATATGTATAGAATTCATTTCCTATTTTTGGATATGCTATGTTGGAATAGATCCAATGTTATCCTATCTATGCAAAATGAATTCAGCTCATAATTCCTCCAGGAGTTTCACAAAGTTCATGATCATATGGAATATTTGCAAAGAATGTCCATACTAACATCCACACACCTCATTGATGGTGCTAATGGTTTGTGGGGATATTTTTTTTCATCAAATGGTTATCTAGGTGTTGAAAATTAATATTTTCATTTGGTCCTTTAGAATGGGCACAAGCTATCTCCATTAAAATGCATCAAATCTTAGGTTATTCTATAATATTATGTACCATGATCAAATCCCTACATGTGGACATTACAAGCCCATTGCTCGTTTATAATGTTTGGGTTTTGCACACCTTCCTATTACTAAATTGCTTGTATTTCCTTATTAAAAAAGAACTATGCAAAAGCTTGACCAATAACATGCATAGAACAAGAAATTGTTAGTCTAGAACAACAACTTATATCTCATGAAAAATACATGTTCTATTTCAAGCTTCAGCACTTTTTTTACAATTTTATATGAATTTCTCAATGCTAAGGAGTTCTTTCGTTAATGTTGCATTTTTCTTCTAGTTTAGCCCAATGTTTTCTTGAATTTGTATGTCCATTGTTAAACAACGATCACATATCAATATGGTTGTTGATTGTGCTTATACATGCACCAAAATGTATATTTCCATATATTATCTCCCAATTTTGTAAGGCTTACAAGTTGTACATATAGTTATGTTAATAAAGATATTGGTAATTTTGAAATCAAATAAAATACTAGAAAATCTTAGGATACAACTCCATTGGAGTTGATGTCTTAATAATTGAGTTGGTTTGAAAACTTATAGTAGGAAATTACAAATCATGTATCCCATTTGTGAAAAGAAATTCATCTCTAAACTATGTTATCATGGGTATTCTCATCAAATTTTCTTTCACAGGTTTGCAAAATTCGCATGACATAAAATCAAACAATACTCAAATTTAAAAATGAATGAACCCATTATATATTAAAACCCTTCACATAAAAGAGTATGAAATATGTATTAAGTAAATAATGAGAATATTTACTAACCCATATGATATGGAAATATTGTAATTGATAACCCTCAAAGGCACTCTCTTGCATTAATATTTATTATTATTATTTTAAATAAATATGTTTCGTCACTCTTGCGACGAATAGTTCATCACAAAAAATAGGATAGTTTGTTTCTCTTGTGACGAAGAGGATCATCGATAGTATTGATAGTTAGTCACAAGAACTACTATGGTAGTCGCAAGAGCAACAAACTATCATTATCATCAACGATACCTTATGCTTGAATAGTTCATCGCAAGAACTACTTTGTTGTCTTTCTTGCGGTGAGCACCTTAGGTCGTCCCTCTAGAGACAATATCCCTAGGTTGTCTCTCTTGTGACGGTCACTGTTGCTCGTCTCTCTTGTGATGAGCACCATAGGTAGTCTTTCTTACGATGACCACCGTACGTCATCTCGCTTGCGACGACTTCCTTGGGTCGTCGCTCTTGCGACATTATCCCATGTTCGTCGCACTTTCCATGGCACGTGAAACAAAGTTTGGGGGGGGGGGAATATTCGTCGCAATATCCATGACAAAACTTCGCAAGAGCATTGAAATGGTCATCTCAAAATGACCCAAATTTACTAGTGTTGAGATGCTCTTTTTTTCCACTGCACTCCTTCCCAATCAGAATCAGTATATCCCTACAGCCTCACTTCACCACCTGACACATATCTCAAACCATATCCAACTGTACCACGCAGATACCTCAACACATGCTTTGTTGCAACCCAATGGAAGTGCCTCGACTCAACCATAAACTGGCTTAGGGTTCTCATTACAAAGAAAATATATAACCTTGTGTTAACCAGGTACATCAAGTATCCAATTAGTTTCTTGTACATAGTGGGATCCACCAAATTTTAAATTGAAGCGGAATCACTCAGCTTCTTCAGATTTGTCATCATGGGTGTAGCCATGGACTTGCAGTCCATCATATTGAATCTTCTCAAGATCTCAACTGTGTACTTCCCTTGTCCAAGGAATATCTCACTTGATTTCTACCACACCTCCAATCTCAAGAAATAATGCATCAAGCCCAGATATTTCATTTCGAACTATGAGGCTAACTCCCTCTTGCACTGAAAATGAGTCTCTCTGCCCACGTACGGAACAGATCATCAACATACAACACCTAGATCAATGTCTCATCATCAACAACCTTGTAGTAAAGGTTGGGATCTGCATCACTCTTGGTGAATCCCAAATCATCAAGTATCCATCAATCTGGGAGTACCATGCCCTAGATGTCTGCTTGAGTCCATACAAATCCTTCTTTAATCTGCAAACACAAGACTCCTTCCTATGTATCACAAAACCCTGAGGTTGCTCTATGTACACTTCTTCCTCAATCACACCATTGAGGAACACGGTCTTTACATCCATATGATGTAATCTCCAACCCATGACTAAGGAAAGAGAAATGATAGTCCTGATGGAAGTGTACCTGGCAATTGGAGAAAAAATCTCCTCATAGTCCATTCCCTCTTTCTGAGAGAATCCTCTTGGCACAAACCTCGCTTTGTACTTATCAATGTTTCCATCTACTACATTCTTGATCTTATAGATCCACTTGGAAGTCACCACTGACTTCCCCTCTGGTCTCAGAACTATCTCCCACACATCATTATTCATGATGGACTGATACTCTTCCATCATGGCATCCTTCCAAACCTTTTGGTTTGTTGTCTCCTCATAAATGGAAGTTTCAGAATCAGTGATGTGACTCATTAATGCCATATAACTCAATAACCTCTTAGGTCATTTTCTCTCCCTAAAAGTAACACTAAGAGTTGCATTCCCATTTTCATCTTGCAAAGTGTCACAAAGTCATGTTGGCCTTTTCTTGATCATGGTAAAATCTCTAGTTAGATCCACTGGTTCCACTAACTCCTCCTGACAATCTGAAGGATGAGCAACTAGACTAGAGGGATATGTACCCTCATCCTTTGTAGCCTCCTACTCCTCACTATCAATATCCATATGAGACTCTATAAACCTTTTGAAGGCTACCTCTTCATCAAAAGTAACATCCCAACTAACCTTAATCTAACGTTTTCCTGAAATATAGATTTTTTAGGCCTTTGAAATCTCGTTGTATCCCATAAAGGTACCCTTCTTTCCAAAAGGTTCTAAATTTGTCATCTTCTCCTTGGGCACAAATACCTCATACATTTTTCATACCTTGACAATACACAACTCTATGGCTCGATGAAGACTTTATCTCATCAACCTGCCAAATTTATGAATCCATCTCGTCCATGCCAAAGCACCTGAGATGGACCTATTGTAACTCACCATGACAAGTCACCGAAAGTCCATCCACGGATTTTTCAATCTGCCATACAACATACTGTTGTGATCTGGGCTCTCCACCAATCCATTAGAACTCTGATCTTTCCACACCACCGAGTTGCAATAGTTCACAACTCCTCCTATGGACGTTATACTCAATGTCTCAAACCAAACACCATATAACATGTTTCCACCTACAACCGTCACTGCAGCTCCCTCTCAGAGCTAACTCCTTAGCTCCCTCAACGTTGTCACCTGTGACCTGCCCAAAACAAGAAGAAGAAGAAGAACACTCTAGTTATTCCCTTATTTTCAGATCCCAAGCTCTGATACCATATTGAGTTTTCTATTTTCAAACCTGATAATTATTTCCTCATGAATTCAAAACAGAATTTATGGCATTGTTATCATAGAATAATTACACACTAAAAATCTCAACCAAGAATAGCAGCGGAAACAATAGAATCATTGAAAGATAGCCATGCACAGTAGACACAAGATTTTATCTTGGGAAACCCAAACTTCGGAGAAAACACAACAAAATTTCTTAAAAATAATTACATCCAATAAGTACATCACCATCAATATGAAGAAACCCAACACATAAAGAATTTTTCCCTTGTATGAGGAAGAACCTTCAAAGATAGGGAACCTTAAACAAGATAGCGCACTTCAAAATTTGCGCAACTGGCAACTTGCAACTGCAACTAGGACTTGTGCACTTGATGAAAAGAGATGTGTTGTGTGTCAAAATGAAATGATATAGCCTTTATTTATACAGTTTGAGTCACCTTTAATTTACTTGTGGGGTCGACTTGTACTTTTATCTTCAATATCTTCTTTAATGCTTTCTGGGGTTTCTTCTTGGTATTTGTCATGTCTTCTTGGCATTTCTTCTTTACTAGAAAAGTTGCCCATGAGCCTTGTTGATGGATCATCTCCTCACATGCATGTTTAATCAATATAAATCTATAATGTTGAGTAAACCCAACGAGAAGCCCCTCATCATAAGACGTCTCTTGAGCTTACTTTTTCAACATTAGACTAGACCTGCAAACAATTCAAACTTCCCTATAAAAAATAGATCACTCCATCCTAGAGTAGGAAATGTGAAATCATCTCGAATCTTTATCACTCCTCGTCAAATCAACGTGACTAATAGGAGAAATACTACACCTGGACCATTCACCACTAGCCAAATCAACATGGCCATGTGAGTGAATGTATCATTCTCCCTTGTTCAAACGACACGACCAATTTGGGAGAATGTCTGATCGATGCTGCTAATTGGAGAAACATCAACATCATGGGACATTCACCACTAGCCAAATCAACATGGCCCCATGAGTGAATGTATCATCCTCCCTTGGTCAAATCAGCATGACCAATCTAGGATAATGTCTTCCCAATGTTGAAACATCAACAACCTTACACTTTGGTCGTGCATGGGGTTTGCTTGTGGATGCCATATCAGTATATGGTGACCACCAATCCAGAATTCAACAAGAGATGGGAGTGAAAGAGTGCTCTATGAGTTCGAGGAAGAAGCAAGGAGGCATAAGACCACACTCTCTCTTAAGATAATGAAATCATAATGACGTCTACTTTTCCTTAAATGTGGAGTTATTGTCACGTCTTTTCCTTGAGCTGGCCTATAACATGTTCCATCCTAGTCATTGAGTTCATCATGTTGGACAACGATCAATCATTGTAGCCTTAATGTCGAGCTTTCCACCAATTCCTGAAATTAACTCCTGCTATATTATGAATCTAGCAAATCGTCCTCTTGTCAGCGGCATTAAAGTACCCATATTCTCAAAGTTGGATGAAGTTGATGTGATGTAATTACATGTCATATCGACCATTACTATCACAAATCTATTGTTGTCATCAGATCTTGCAAATTGATGATGACTTAGACAGCTTCTTACATGTATGAGTGTTATTCTCCAGGGGCATCGCGCATGTTTTTGCGCACCCCTGCCTTATTTTCTTCTAAGTTACTTAGTCATAGCGACCCCTCGCAGGTCGCAACATCTCCTCATACGTTCCCATCCAATCATCTTCTGCCATGGAAGCATTGCAGTAGGCTTAGTCGATTATGGTAGTATCCACTGACTAACCAATTCATCTGCACTTATATCCAGCTCATATGTTTTCTCAATGGGGTTTGATAAGGGCAAGGCACTAAACATTATTTCGATTGACACAGATGGAGTAGTCGCTTCCCTCCTTTGCGCACGTGACTTCCGTACTTTCCCCTTGGAGAACCGAGGGTATAGGATGTTTTCTTGGAAACATGTGTCGTGCCTTCAGATATTGGTTGCATGCCTCTCGCCATTGCTTGGCTATCCATTGTCTTTCACAAGAGAACATGCATCGATGAATATCTACATCTATTTTGAATCTTTCTCACATGGATTCTTCCACTGTTTCCAATTCATGGAAAGGGTCTCAATGCACCGCCCACCATCGCGTAGGTATTCCTATGAGAACAGTATCAAGGGCATGAACCCAGTGGTGTTCGAGAATGTGTTGTATCCAAGATATAAACTCATCCACCAGATACGACCCATCAAACCAGTAAGATCCAAATTCTTCCTCACGCATCACGTTGATGATATACATGCATCTCCTTGTCGAAACTTCATACAACTTTTGTTTCCACCTCTCCATGGCATCTTTGGAATTGTTCTCATGGAACTTCATGCTTCACCAACTCAACTCTCCATCTATGGTGGGATTGATATAATGCTCCCTGCGCCTAGTGATCTTGTTGATGTTCTCAATAACCGATCTTTGTGCATCTTCATCCATCGACTCATTGTATATGTCCCCTTCATTCAGATCTATAGGTGTGATCACATGTAGGGTGTCAATAAAAAATGACATTTTCTTCTTCAAAATCAACACCGCATTGTTGTCAAAGGCCCAATCAATGCCAAGCAATGCAGGGTATGGATCGGAGTCATCCATAATCTCTATGATTTCAAAGTCAGAATTTGTTTTCACCCCTTCTATATGCACTTCAAAATGTTCCAGTCAGCTTATAGGGTAGATCGTGTATTAGCTCACCAACTATAACTAGATAGGCAAACAGACCAAATTTGTTTTACCCATCAACTCTCAGGACTTCTTCGGAAGAATGTTCACATCGAAACCCAGATCCAACATGACTCCATCCATTTCATAACTCCCAAGTTCAGTTGTCATTTTGAATTCTCTACCTATGCACTTTTTCTTACTGACCTGACACATATCCCTCTTTGGTAGGGGGGCTGATATAGTTTTCTCCATGCCTTGTTCCCCCGTGAAGATGGCTAACATTTGTGTCAACTTTCTCACAGGATCGGGATAATTTAGCAATCTCAAATAACAACGCAAGAATGTACCTACTTGATTTTCGGTCTTAGTCTTGCAACCCAAGTTGCGCAATTCTTTGTCACGCATTGGGTGCTTCAAATCCTCAAGGTGATTTTTCTCAATCGTTCATTTCTCAGTGCATCGCAACTCTTCTTGTATGCATGCTTTTTCCAATGACTTATGCGTCGCGCATTGTATTTCTTCGTGCACACAAGCTTCCTCTAACGACCTTCGCGTCACGCATTGTAATTTTTCATGGGCGTGAGCCTCTTCTTGTGACATATGTGTCGTGCATTAAACTTCTTTATGAATCTGAGCCTCCTCAAGCAACCTTTGAGTCATGCACTAAATATTTTCACGTTCTTTTTCTTCTTCCATGGCTCTTTGCACGTCGTGTAGAAATGTTTTTTGTTGAGCAGCGTCGAACTTAGGAGGGTGTTGTGTTGCCTTTCTGATCTTCCCCTCCGTCCTTTGACCCAAGCTCTCAGCATGATAAAAGTCCCTCCCTGTCTTTGTTCCACCTCAAGTTATCACCCAGACATCAACTTCTTCATCCTTCTTCGCATGCACCATGTTGCAATGTGCCTTCTTTTCTTCCCACTCCTTCAATAGATCGGGACAATCCTCGGTGACATTCTTGGGGTTATAGAAATACACACAAGAGAGTGTATGGTTTGGTACAAAACCTTGACATGTGACCAATTTCTCCACAATTGAAACAAGTGGGGGAGCTACCACCCCCTCCTCCATATCTTCAGTCGAGATCATGTCCATAGTCGCCTCTGGGACCTCCTTCATATCCAACTCTCTTAGCACCACCATGATAACCACCCTTTTGTTCTTCTTGCACTTAGAATACATCATGGGTGTGGTTTTGCATCCATTGGAGTGACCAACAATGGTTGACATCATGTCCCATGGATTTACAGAATTCATAGAATGAAGCATGATGCGTCTTTTGATACTTGTCCAAACTTGGGAAACAAGGTGGTACATGGAACCACTATGTGTAGATCTCGCACCACTCTACCTAAAGCTCGATCGAAAAGGGAATCGACACACGTGATGCCACATAGTTTCCAAGTACATGTCACTCATCCATGCGATGTCTTTCAAACTGACATGTGGTACACCATACGTGCATGTGCATGACCTTTGCCTTTTCCATATCTTGCAACTACATCGTCAGATTGGCCAATTGGGACTGTATCTACATCAATCATGCCGATGTCTCTACACCTCATGTTGTAGCCTCCAAGTGCATCGCAATCTCCATTGCCTCTACTTGATTCGTCATCTTCTGTTGGGTGAGCGAGACTCGGATATGGGGGAGTAACCCCACAATGAACCATTCTCTATGTTGTACATCCTGGATCTGGATTGTCAACCTATCCAACAAAATCTTGAACCGTTGATCATAATCACACATGGTTTCTCCTTCTTTCTTCTTAATCTCCTTGATCTTCATAATATATTGAGACTCTAACTTGGGATTTTGAAATTCCTTATGTAGATCTCTCTTGATCTCCATCAGGGACCTTGTTTATCCCGATGGTGCAATGGTCTTGTACTTCATGTACCACGTCAAGGCTTTGTCCTCTTCACGGATCATATTTCTTCACACATGAACCAATGTTGTTATGCATCATATTTACCCATTTCATGGAACACGAGTAACCTCGGGGTACTATCTTGATTTTCCATCCTCGATATCGAACTTGGGCTTTTGAGACTTTGACTTGGGATTTTGAAATTCCTTAAGTAGATCTCTCTTGATCTCCGTCAGGGACCTTGTTTGTCCCAATGGTGCAATGGCCATGTACTTCATGTACCATGTCAAGGCTCTGTCCTCTTCACAGACCATATTGCTTCACACATGAACCAATGTTGTTCTGCATCATATTTACCCGTTTCATGGAACACAGGTAACCTCAGGGTACTATCTTGATTTTCCATCCTCAATATCGAACTAACTCCTCTGATATGACTATTGGGTGTCAGGATTCTCAATATTGATACTCTTCTTGGTGAAGTATCACTTACTTCTTCTTCTTCTTCACTCTTCTATCTCCTTCTATTATTTCTCCTACTCTGTCTCCTATTCCAATTACCTGGCTATCTGTTGTTCTTTATTCTTGATTACAAATACGCAAGGGGGGTGATTCAAGGGGGGGTAAGTCCATATTCTTCTAACATTTCTTGTGAGGTGACACGGAGAGTTTCCTACCTATAGCCACGCAATATCATTCACTATCACCAATTCTTCTCCCCCACCACTAGGGGATCATCCATCTTCCTCTCCTTCTCCTATGCCTCTACTATGCACTTCATATTCCTCCGAGGTTGCGACACTCCACAACAGCCAGGGGGTTCGGACTTCATCTCTTGGGATCCTACAACAACAACTACTACTATCGGTATCCCCACTAGACACCCCACTCTCAATGTTGCACCTATTCACGAGAATATATTTGCTTGTGCTCCTCTCTGGCACAACACACTCTTCCTCACTTCCTCCTGGTGTGATCTCCTTTCTCTTCATCATGGGCTTGACCGCTAGTCTCGCGCTCCTTGCTATCTTCTTTCCACCTCTTAGTTTTGATTCCCTTCCTAATTCAACTCTTCTTGCATATCTTTTGGCTCTCTCTCCTCTGCTCCCCTAGATCCATCCCATTCCTCACCTCATCTCAACAACTCTTGGATCCTCCTCAATAGACCCATTTCTTTTCTCATTTTTTCCTTGTATTTTCACCCCTCCCAACACAAGGGGAGTCTACTCAGCCATCCTATTAGGCTCCATACACATTATCCCTTTCTACATGACCAACATTTTTATCTAGAGTGGGATTTCTTCCAACAGTCTTTTCCTAGGACCTTCCATGAACTTTCTTTTAGCCTCATTGAAAGAGTCAATGTACTACATAGAAAATTTGATTATATACCCCTCCTTTACTCGAGCAAACCAGAAATCAATTTCTCAAGAACACTTGTTTTCCAATGCCTTCAGCCTATCGACATGATCCCAAACCATTGGTTCTAGAGGCCACAAAGCAGTATTGGTAGCAGTTTTCCTTTTCAACCATTCATACAACAAACAGGGAAATTCAACAAAGAAAGTCTCATGCATATTAGTGTAGAGATACTTATATTTCCATCGCTTCACATTGACTTTCAAACCTTGAGTTTTATGTTGGGAGAACTCATGTTCTGTTGCAGTTAACCAATCTTGAATTTCCTCCCAAGATGGATACCACCTCATTCTTTGCCTTCATCATTCAATACAAGACTTCCAGGTCCCGACAATGGAACCATTTGTTGGTTTGTTTCACGCTTGCACACATCCTTCTTAACATTGGGGGGTTAAGACCCAAGATTTGTCCATAGGTGACCAACAAAAAACCCAAAGCATCGGCATATCAATCCTCAGCCAAGTCTACAAAAGGTCTCACCCAAGACGTTGTGAGGATCGCATAGACCATTTGGTCTTGGTCTTGTGTCAAAGATGAAGGGATAAACACACAGAGATCCATCTGGGTTGTTATTCATATGGTTCATTGAAAGTTACTTTAACAGATGAAAAAACAAAACATCAATCATACATTCATTCAGACACATAATTGACACATCATAGGTTTAGAATCAGGGAAGCTTTATTATCATCATCATTCCATCATGCACAGGGATACATTAAGCAAATCATATATCAATAGCAACAAAGTCTCATATTCCTTCAGAGAATTTCCCAAATTTATAATACATTGTACCATACGCATCCTTCTAGACATTTCACATATGACAGACTCATGTTGATATTATGGTAGCTTCGGAAGGTATTAACCTCCATGTGTAACCCTGACAAGACTAGAATATTCCAGGAAGCAAAGAAACCCTAAAACGTTGAATAATAACCCTAGGAGGCTTAGTCGGCTCAAGAGAATATTTATTATTGAGTTATTAGTCCCTGGGAAGAGAAGTCATCCCAGACAGCTAAGATGGAGTAGTATAAATATAGGGCGCTAGAACTCATTTGTGACACACACTCTCACAACTGTAGAAAACCAGTTGTGTGCAAGTTTGGAGAGGAGCTGTAGTTGCAGCTGCTGCAACTAAAATCTTGTGGCTTTGGCTTGGAATTTCTCTTGGTTATGGTTTGGACTTTCTGCCTAGTATGCTAGCTCTCGAGAGAGGTAAGCTACCTTGATTGGTTATTGGTTCTAGGGTTTGCTTCCAGAATTATTCTTTCTGTCAAGGTTAAGGTGCTCGGGGGTGGCCTTTGTGACTATGGTTGGGTGACAATATTGTTATATTGTCTATGGAAAAATAAGCACATCCCTTTATTTCTAACAGGTTATGGGCCCACACTATCTTCAGACAGTGTAACCACTAGAAGATAGATTGGAAAGTTATTTTTTAAGCTCGTTATGGTACCAGTTATAGCTGCAGCTAGGTTTTTTTATTATGCAACTGCAACAAACCCTGACCCTTGTGTTTGGGCACTTCTGGTGAAGCATTTGACCTAATTCCTTGACATCCTAGTGAACCCTAGCCTAGAACACCTCTTTGTACTCTCAACCATAAAAAATGTCAGGTTTGAATCTTTGGTCAAAGTCAAAGTCAAAGTTTGACTGGTTAAAGTCAAAGGTTGACTTATGGTCAAAGTTGAAATTTTAGAGTTTCTAGCTTGTTCTAATCATTGAATCTTCTGATTGAGTTTCTAATCTCTTATTGTCAATATGGTATCTAGTCTCAGATTGGAAGACAAGTTGGACAATGCTACAAGGTTTCAAAGGTATACACTTATATATGCTATCTAAGTTATATCATCTAGCAAAATATGAGTGTGTTTGCAGGGAAAGTACTCAAGATATTTTCCAAGATGTAATCTTCGATTCAGTACATTCAGAATAACAAGTGCACCCTCCATAGCAGTTAAGGCTTCAGGTTCTAGGTTTGATTAAATTGTTAAGCTTCAAATTTGTGTATATCAAAGGTGATAGTTACTACATTACAAATTGTGAAAGCAGTCTTTGAAAGATTCTATTATTGTTAGGTGCAATGAATACTCTATTGTTATTGATATATATTCTTATTGTACTTGTTCACAAGTTGAACTAACATCTCCTCTAGATAGATATTCATGTTTGTTCTTGTTGATCTTGTTCCAAGCAGGTACCCTTGTGAAATATGTTTGATGAACAATCCTTGTGGAAGTTGTCATAGAAGAAGTTTATGAGGATGACACAACTGCCAAATGGGCATCAATCAGAGCAGATAGAAACAAACTTAAAGAGACTCACAAAAGTCAGACTCGAAGGAAGTTAGAAATCAAAAGGAAACCAGAACAGGCTTGTGACACTTTGTAGAAAGCAAAGAGAGATGCAACAAAAAGAAGCATGGACTCTCTCAGATGGAGGGAGTTGATCACAGAATTCCAAAAAAAAAAGCATGCATATTTCTCATTCAGACATGAAGTTGAGATTAGGAGGAAGTTAATCCCCAACGATATGATCCATTGAAGAATCCATGAATGCCATGAAGTATTTGTCCATGTTCTTCATTGGAAGTAGCAGCCATGATAAGCAACACGTGTTCAATTTCCTTGGTTGTCCATCTACATTTATGTTCCTATGGTAGAAGCTTGGAGCCTTCAGGAAAGAAGGGAATCTAATTTGTAGAAGATTCCATGGACTCCAACATTGAAGATAAACATGAGGAAGAACATGAAGATTCCAAGAAAGAAAGAAAAGTCAAAACAACCAATTGACCAATTTGAACCCACTAGAAGCAGTCAAGCAGAACGAATGGAAGGAAGTTGTGATGAAGAACAATGTATGTGAGAAATTGTGAAAAAGACTTAAGCATTGATAGATACAAGGCAAGACTCGGTGATAGACGGTTATCCCAGTAGGAGGGAGAATACTGTGATGACAACTTGTTCTAGTAACCAGATATACCTCTACTTGAGCCATTGTATCTCCTGCAGTATCCATGGGTTGGAGTTTACATCAGATGAATGTAAAGGTTGTTCTTCTCAACAAAGTAATTGAAGAAGAACCCTATGTAGAGAAACCTCAAGGTTTTGAGGTATACCAGAAAGAGACCCTTGTATGAATATGGAAGAAGACCTTGTATGGATTCAAGCAAACTTGGTGCAGAGCCTCTCATGTACAACAGAAGCGTGGTGAAAACTTCCTATGACAAAGGAAGTATATTGAAATGGTTCTTCAAAAGTCTGGGATGATGGATTGCATATCCATGGAAAACTCCCATGATGACAGATATGAAGAAGTTGAGAGACTCTAATACAGTAGACTCGTCTCTGTATCGACAATTGATTGGCTCGTTAATGTATTTGGAGAATAATCAGTCAAATATTTGTTTTGTGGGACGTTTAAGTTATGATAAGCAGTTGCATGGACTTGTCAATTCAAATTGGGCAAGGAGTGAAGATGATAGAAGAAGTGGGCCAGTAGGAAACAAAAGTTTGTTGCACTCGGCACTGCAGAAGAAGAGTATATAGGAGTTTGTGATACTTGTACAGAAGAAGTGTGGCTTCGTAAGTTGGCTTATGAAGTGACTGATCAGGTGTTGAATTCGACCATGATATATTGATCAGAGTTATGTTAAGCTTTTAGAGAACTCGGTGTTCCATGACAGGTCGAAGCACATTGAGATCAAGCATTATATTCTCTATGATAAAGTCCATAGGGGAGAAGTGGTTCTCTAGTATATCTCCATGGATGTGTTAATGTTTATGCCATTATTATAGTTCTTTGCATTTCAATAGATAAGAGCATCATAAGCACAAGATCACTGAGAAATACACATTCACAAGAGACACAACATTTATCCTGGGAAACCCTCTAGGGGAAGAAAACCCAGCAAAAACTTCCTTATCATAAATAGCTTATACAATGTTCAAGAGATAACTCAAACCAATACAGATATTCCTCCCCAAGAGATGCGCCACTCTTCTCCCTCTCTCCAACTAGTAATTACAGCTTGCCTCATAAGAGAATAAGCAAGTGAGTTGTGTGTTAGAAATGAGGCGCTAGCCTCTTATTTATACAAGACTGGCACGTGTGAGAAGGTTTCACTGGCAGGGTTGACCTCTCACTCTGGGTGGGTAAACCCACCTTTATTTAATTCTGGAATACAGATATTCCTCCCCAAGAGATGCACCACTCTTCTCCCTCTCTCCAACTGGTAATTGCAGCTTGCCTCATAAGAGAATGAGCAAGTGAGTTGTATGTTAGAAGTGAGGCGCTAGCCTCTTATTTATACAAGACTGGCACGTGTGAGAGGGTTTCACTGGCAGGGCTGGCCTCTCACTCTGGGTGGGTAAACCCACCTTTATTTAATTTTGGGTCTTCAATAATAACTGTTGGGGCCGACTTCTTATTCTACCCTTTATAATTGTCCGATGACCAATCCGCAAAAGGGAATTTGGTCCTTATACAATTATCGACATGATTAATCCACAATGGGGATTAATCCTAATAATAAAATAACAATAAGAATAAGAATGCTCTTCGCAGTTACATTATTTCAACACTCCCCCTTTAACAAGAAGGGTATTCTTCATCAGCATCAAGCGAGAGAGGTCTACATCATCAGTGGCATCTGGAGGACAGTATCGTCAATATCATCTTGAAACATTGGCTAGCATATTTACGAGTCATCGGAAGTTTTCTTCATCAACAACATCATCATTCTCAAAAGAATGTTATCATCATCTGCATCAAATATGTATCAGTAAAAATGATACCTCATCACAGCACTAGGCTGGCACATCACAGTACTACACTGGCTCAATGTCACAGCGGTTAAGTTGGTAGCTCAGTGTCAGTCACATCTTGCTTTACGTCTAACAACTAGGTCAGAAGCAAGGAACATCATCATCTCACTTTACGTCTAACAACTAGGCCAAAAGCGAGGAATCACAACGTCATGTTTTACGTCTAACAACTAGGTCAGAAGCATGACTCATCTTGCTTTACGTCTAACAACGAGGTCAGAAGCAAGGAACACATCAACATCTCACTTTACGTCTAACAACAAGGTCAGAAGCGAGGAATCATCTTGCTTTACGTCTAACAACTAGGTCAGAAGCAAGGAATCAATGGTGTCATGCTTTACGTCTAACAGCGAGGTCAGAAGCATGACTCATCTTGCTTTATGTCTAACAACGAGGTCAGAAGCAAGGATCACATAGTGTCATGCTTTATGTCTAACAGCGAGGTCAGAAGCATGACTCATCTTACTTTACGTCTAACAGCGAGGTCAGAAGCATGACTCATCTTACTTTACGTCTAACAGCGAGGTCAGAAGCAAGGATCACATAGCGTCATGTTTTACGTCTAACAGCGAGGTCAGAAGTATGACTCATCTTGCTTTACATCTAACAGCGAGGTCAGAAGCAAAGAATATATATACTCCCCCTTTCAGGGAGGGTCCTTTTGGACTATACCAAGCTTATCTCGAAAGTGTTCAAACTTTACACGAGATAGAGGCTTAGTCAACACGTCAGCAACCTGTTCATCCGTGCTAATGTACTGGAGCTTCAAGGCTTCTCTCTGTACTATGTCGCGGATGAAATGATAGCAGATCTCTATGTGCTTCGACCTGTCGTGAAACACAGGATTTTCTGTCATCTTTATGCAGCTCTGGTTATCACATAGAATCGCGGTTGCTCTCATCTCCAAGTCAAATAGGCCTGTCAGCAACTTTCGAAGCCATATAGCTTCGCAGCTAGCAGAGCATGCGTCAATGTACTCTGCTTCTGCTGTGCTGAGAGAAATACTGGATTTCTTCTTACTTTGCCACGAGATCATGGCTGATCCCAAACTGAAACAGCATCCGGAAGTGCTTTTCTGTCTGCAACGTTTCCTGCCCAATCTGCATCAGTATATCCACTCAATGTGAAGTCATGATCTCCATCATAGCTAAGACCATAATCCATTGTACCTTTAAGGTACCTCATCACATGTTTTGTAGCCACTAGGTGAACACGTCTAGGCTCTTCCAGAAACTGACTCAAGGTGTTCACTGCAAAACAGATGTCTGGTCTGGTGTTCGTCAGGTACATCAGCGATCCAATAATCTGTCTGTACAGTGTAGCATCTATCAAATCTGACGAAGTATCGACCAACAGCTTCAGCTTTGCTTCCATGGGAGTATTCATGGACTTGCATTCTAGCATGTCGAATCTCTTTAAGATTTCGACCGTGTACTTCCCTTGGTTAAGGAAAATTCTTTCTGGACTCTGCCATACCTCAAGACCTAAGAAGTAATGCATTAGGCCAAGGTCTTTCATTTCAAATTCTGCGGCAAGTCTCTGTTTACATTCAGCGATGAACTTTTCTTCTCCATTTAAGAATAAGTTATCCACATACAGTAGTAATATTACTGGTTCATTATCCATAATTTTGAAGTAGAGATTTGAGTCTGCTTTACTCTTGGTAAAGCCTAAGCTCGTCAAGAAACTGTCTATACGGCCATACCAAGCTCTGGGAGCTTGCTTCAATCCGTATAGGGCTTTCTTCAATCGGCAGACATGAGACTTCATGTCTTCAACCTCAAATCCTTGGGGTTGCTCTATATACACTTCCTCTTCGATAACACCATTCAGAAAAGGTGTCTTCATGTCCATTTGGTGCAACTTCCATTTCATCTTGGCAGCAAGAGTTATAATGGTTCTGATCGAAGTGTATCTGGCCACAAGAGAGAATGTCTCTTCATAGTTGATACCTTCCTTCTGGGAAAAGCCACGAGCGACAAATCTTGCTTTATATTTCCCAATACTTCCATCAGCAGCATGTTTTATTTTGAAAAGTCATTTTGATGATACCACATCCTTACTATTTGGTCTGGGAACCATTTCTCATACATCATTCTTTATTATGGATTGGTATTCCTTTGTCATGGCATCTACCCATTCCTTCTTTTGAATGGCCTCTTCAAAGCATGTAGGTTCTTCATCAAGTAGATTGCACATCAAAGACGTGTAACTGGAGAATGG
>ML777007.1:1120449-1131989 GCA_009831015.1 Picea engelmannii | reverse complement strand
TATATCATAACTCATACCATTACCCATCAAACAAACTTGGGTCCATTACCCAAACCTGGGGTCTCCAACTTCTCATGGCCATAACTCTCTAACCGTGAAGAATTATGTGACGTTCCACATACCACCGAAAATGACATGACAAGCATCATCCATCTAGGATATTTTCTCTGACAAATTCACTTTCCTTCATCTCATTATTCCATAATTAAGCATGGATTATCTTACTCCACAAAGCGTCTTCCCGTGAGGGCTTTCACCATAAGGGGACCACTTTGGAGTTCATCCATATTTACTTCTTATCAACAATGAAAAAAAAATAATGAGTCATATTTACATCAAACAATATTGGGTCCATTACCCAAACCTTTGTGCGACGAGTCTTCCTTCAAGGGTGGACATCAATGACAACCAACCTTAATCAACAAGGTGAATGGTCCAGGGTCAGAAATCAGGGATAGTTATTTTTCTATGCTTGGGAAGAATAGCCTAGATAGCCCATGGCTGATGTTTTACTTCCTGAGGGAATATGCTCTTCTAGATCTCACAGATGTGAGTGGAAGAATGGACCAGATAACTCAGTTTGTATCATGATATGGTTGATATCAGATGATATGATTGTTGTGGACACTGTATGTCTCTCGACAGTAGTTGTGTGCTATTGTGGTGGATGTGATCCACTGGTGGTGACTGTGTGTCACTGGCTAGTAGTCGTTTGCTACCAGGTGTGGTTGTGATGGCATTGTTTTGATTTCCATGGAAAATATCACTGGTGTTGGAGATGATTTTTAGCTAGATGGATAGTCAGTATATTGATGGTCAGACATTCTCAAGGCGAAGAATGGTCCAGGAAGGACTGATTACTGGTGGACAGACATTCTCCCTATGGAGAATGGTCCAAGTTGACAGATTGTTAACGTACCATGGACAGTTATTCTCCTAGGACATATGTTTAGACTAGAAGAATGGTATGTCTCCCTAAGTTCACAATAGTGACCAAAGTGGAGAGATTTGTACATAACATATATTTTTCCCTGAGTTCACAATAGTGGCTGGAGGGAAAATGGTCCAGGACAGTGATTATTCTAGGACATATGTCTGGATTAGAAGAATAGTCCTTGTATCCCATTGCGTGGCTTCTAGCATCCGTTGGAACAATTATTCTTCTAGGACATATGTCCGGATTAGAAAAATAGTTTTTGTATCACTCTGTGGAGTGAGTGACTTAATCAACACCATGCCTGATTACTCAGATGGAGTATGCCTTTGAGAGATGATGTAGTTGATTCTATCAAATGATATTGATAGTGATGATGTTGCTCGTGAGTTGATCTACGTGATCATGAGATAGTCTGTGTGGTTATGATGATGCTACCAGTTGAATGGTATGTTTGTGCTCAAGACCATTACCTTTAATACCTCCCTAGCTAGGAGGGAGTGTTGATATTATGGTAGTTGCGGGATGTATTAACCTCCATGTGTAACCCTGACAAGACTAGAATATTCTGGAAAGAAAGAGAAACCCTAAAATGTTGAATAATAACCCTAGGAGGCTTAGTCGGCTCAAGAGTATTTATTATTGAGTTATTAGTCCCCAAGAAGAGAAGTCGACCTAGATAGCTAAGATGGAGCAGTATAAATAGAAGGTGTTAGAGCTCATTTGTGACACACTCTCACAACTGTAGAAAACCAGTTGTGCACAAGTCTGGAGAGGCATTGCAGCGGCAGCTACTACAACTGGAATCTTGCGGTTTTGGATTGGACTTTCTCTTGGTTATGGTTTGGACTTTCTGCCCGGTACGCTAGCTCTGGAGAGAGGTACACTACCTTGATTGGGTATTAGTTCTAGGGTTTGCTTCTAGAATTATTCTCTCTGTCAAGGTTAAGGTGCTTGGGGGTGGCCTTTGTGCATATGGTTGGGTGACAATATTGTTATATTGTCTATGGAAAAACGAGCACATCCCTTTATTTATAACAACTCAGAAACAAAACCAAATCCATTACAATACTACAGAGGCTTAGAGTGAGCTAATGAACTAGCCCTTGAACAATGAAAACCTAGCAGCAACCTAGTGAATCAACAAAGTGGGTAACTTTGTTTATGTTGTTGTTGCTTCATTTTATATCCTTCTCTACTATGGCTCTCTATCGCTTTCATTTCTGCTCCACTCACTCTACCGACTATCAGTCTCGCACGCTTCTTTCACCTGCCTGCACTCCACGTAGTCTTTCTGTAATCTAGACAATCTTAACTACCTGTCCATCTCATCTTCTTTCTGCTCCACGTTTTCTCGTGCTGCAGGCAATAATCATTCGTGCATATTTGTTGAAAACTATTTTATTGATTCTAACATGCAAGCATTGTCTTCTTGATTTCTCGCATGCATCACAAAACACAGACCGACATGTATTTGGTAGAACTTGGACTAGCGTGCAATAACAAAACTCATTTTGGCACGCGCACTATCACATACCCAACCCCTTAAAGGGACATCTAAGGGATGGGGCGTCGAAGTTTTCGCTCTCTCTTGGTTCATATTTGGTCCCTTACTAAGAAAAACCCTCCCCTTCTACTTATCCAAAGTTTACATCTCATACTAAGTGCCTAAGTCAGTTAGCGGAATCCTCCTTGTGACCTCGGGTTGAAGACTGGGAGTTAAAAGGTCCACTTAGCGAAGGTTTCAAGACTTCGGATCTCCCGAACTTCAGGAGTTCCAATAGTGTTGCATGACGATCCACCCGAAGGCCAAATTCTCGGATCGCACAACAGCGGAGGAAACCAACGGTCCTCATCATTCGTCGAGATCCTATGGTTGAAAAGGGGCTTCGGGTCTTCGGGCTTCGGAGATACTTCCTGCTCTACCACACGATATCCTTGGAGCGTCGAACTGGCAAAGTTACGAAGGGGCTCGAGATTTCTCCATGTGGCCAATAGTTGAGCGGTCACGATTTATCCCAGGACTCTGAGCTTCAAGAGTCCTAGAGGGATAACACACTCACCCCTCTGGAGCACCGGACTAGCAAAGTTGTGAAGGGGGGCCTAGATTGCTCCACGTGGCCTCGGCCTTCGGGTCCTTACACAGATCTAAATTTTATATTCCAAACTTCCGGACTCCCGGAGTCTGGACTGCTGAAGTTGCGAACACATCACCAACCACATTGGCCAGGTGGGCACGAACCAGAAGCTGACACACAGCGAGGGTCAATGGGGATGACACATGTTCTCCTTAGGGGGTGACACATGTCATGCTCTAACAGTGATAAGGGGTCGATGAATCGGCCATATTTGGGTGACACGTGGCATACGTAACATGGGCCCACAACCTTGAGTGACGTCAGGATGCCATGTCATCTTGGACTGATCGTCGCCCAACCCTTCGATCTCACGGTCAGTAAGAGTCCACATAGTCCTTCGATCTACAACCTTCGTTACTTTGGGCTTCAACAAGTTAAGTTTGATGGCCACGGTTGAATCGATTGAGAAGATCGATGGTTAGGAAGGGTTGCAGGGTCTCGACTAGAGTGATGTTTAAACTCGTAGTCGAATTCTGCAATGGAAGATGCACGTTGGCGTAGGGACAAATGTGTATCATCAATTTGTGGACGAGTGGGGATTACAGAACCACAACTTATGTGATTGTTAATTCAACCTTTAGATCTCGCAATGGCTCCCCGCTATTGATTTGTCCTTACTGAGATCCGACGGTCAGGACTTAATCGGACATTGATCCGACGATCCTTCTCTACAACTCCCAGATCTGATGGTTGTGGTGGCTTTGGTGTTAAACCACCTCTAATATCCTAAAGTGGTCAACGTCGGATTGACCTCGGCACTTATCCAATAGTCAGGGAAGCTCCTGAAGGATCCTTAGATCTACGGTTCTTGTTACTTCGCAACTCCAGACTTCGAAGGTTGCCAACTCCGCACGTCGCGAGTTCCCAAAAGAGCTAAGTCTCTGAACTCTCTAATCTAGCGCCAAGTGTCATTATCCTACCAACGACCGAGATTCATTTTGGCGTTCGCGACTTTGTAGGTTTTCACATTCGGTAGGTTCTTGGCCAGGTTCCTCCGGAGTACTAAGTCTCTGGACTATGGGATCACTTGACACATGTCCTCTCATCCGACAGCTCTAATTCGATGGACAACCTTAGACAAGGGACAAGTAGGGGCCACGTGTTGTTCCACGACGTGTTCCCGATCGGTCGGGTAATCGAGGGGGGCTTCTTAGATCGATGGCTGGGAGGAATCCCAAAGGATCTGAAGGTCGATGGTCCACATCACTTCGGAAGTTCGGCATTTGGGGGTTCGGCGTGTATCTCCCAGTTCTCTGTATGGACCACGTCGGATCTATCGCCACATGTACCTAGCATCCACGACCGTGATTTACTCTGGCTTGCAGAATTCTGGGGAAACTCGCGCATCCCTAAACCACTGAATACCCCGACTTCCGGATAACACTTGATCTGTGGACACGTGTCCCTCCATTTTCAATGGCCTTGATTTACTCTGTGACTCTGGCATTCAGGAGTTTCGGAGTTAGACCGCTCGTATTCTCCCGAAGTAGGACTTCATCGAAGCACTTAACGCCTCCCTTCCTAAGTCCGATCTAACGGCTAAGAGGGATCCACACTGGGTTCCAAGATCGACAACCCTCGTCAATTCACGACTTCGACCTTCGGCTTTTTTCAAGGATTGTGGAGTCACAAGTCTCAAAGCCGGAAGAGCTATCTCCTTTTGGACTAGTGCAGGGTTCCTAGGCCCAGTGACATGGGTTCTTTGAGAAATCTCATGGTCTAAGAGATAATCTTTTTAGAAGAAAATGGGTTAAGCACATGTGCATAAGCCCTCGGTCAGATGGGTGGATAGTACGAAGGGAAAACTCCCTTCTCCCACAGAGATGAACTTGACATTCCCGCTAAGGTGAATTCAAATGATCGATAGGACTTAGATGTTTCAGTCAATCCTACCCCTAATATCCTACGGATTCACATCCCATGACTCTCTAGCAGCTAAACTGAGATAATTCAAGGATCATAAAAATATAACAGTTTATAGAAGCCAAAAAGCATTTCTAATAATTGTTCAAATACTGAAGGACTTAACCATAAACACATACATTCATCATCGCATCCAATACACACACACACACAGTGTGATAATATTTATTACAAATGGAGAATGTGAAGTGACTACTGAAAGGGGTGCATGTTTCCTCCCAACCATAGGCACATCCACTCCTATCGGATTTACCACTGGCCACCCCCGAGCTAGACCATGATGCTTTGAGAGAGATTATTTTTCCTTGCTCCACGACAGTCAAGGACGAAGGTTACTCTCCTCCTCCCACAAGAAATTGGAAACTTGTTTTCTCTACTCCAAGCAAGGAGGTCTATACGAGTACTTCCTCAGTCACTCGTCAACCTCATTTATCAGCTTGTAGCCAAACCCTACTCATGGCTTCTTTTTTTCGAAAACGAGTTTATTTCTCAACTTTTCCTTTCAATTCCAGAGTCGAAGTATGCTCACCTCCCTTCTTGGGAGAATGTTTTTGTTTTCTACTCTGCTTATCTTGTTGATCTGTCTCTATCCCCCAAATTACCTTCTTTCTTACCTCCCTCGGCAAGGTTGCGTGGGTTCGAATCCCCATTCGTGGTCAAGCCTGAAAGCCTTACAGATGGGAACCCTGTCCCATCTCCTCATTAATTCTTAAGGATGGCCTTCCAACTACCAGCCTGACTGGTAATTCATTTCTAGGTCAGAGGACTGTTGAGCAATTACACCCAGTAGGCACTGGTCTGATGAGGGTCATCTCAACCGTTCTTGGTTTCCCTTCACCATCTCTCTCATAGCAAGCATGGTCTATCTTAGCAAACTTTCCCCCTTTCAGCAGTTGTGCAACACATATCAAATTTCTATTAATAACAGAGAATTCATACATTGACCATTTTTATACAAAGGTTAATCAAATCAAACATTCACACACACACACACACATTTAGTCCTCCATAGTCTCTTGGCCAGTTATAGTTATATTTACAAACTGGGGGAAACATGGGTATTACAATCCCCTTACCCTCAAAGGAGCATCATCCCCAATGTTCTCTCTGTCGATATGCTCTATATGTACAGAAGTAAACAAAAACGAATATGCATGTCTCATGGCATCCTCCATTTCTCATGTGGCCTCATCTGGGCCAAAGCGTTTCCACTGCACCTTGACATGTGCAATGGTTATGTTCCTGAGTGGGGTTTCCTTCCTGTCTATTATGGATTGAGGTTCTAGTAGGAATCCTCCCTCGAGTTCCACCTGAATCACAGACCATTCGATAATATGATTAGAATCACGTACATACTCCTTTAATAAAGAAACATGGAAAACATTATGTGCCTTCACTATGGGAGGAAGTGTTAGTCGATAGGCTATTGGTCCCACTCTATCCAAAACTTCAAAGGGTCCACAATACCGAGGTGCCAGCTTGGCACAACCTCCCATCCTCAAAGAGTTTTTTCTGTGTCGAACTCAGAGATACACATGATCTCCTGCCTTGAACTCTCTAGGAGTCATTTTCATGTCTGCATAGCTCTTTTGTCTTTCCTGAGCTATCTTCAAATTTTGTCTGATCTAAATTATTTGTTTTTCCATTTCCTTTAGCATATCTGGCCCAATTGTAACTTTGTCTACTAGGTTATTCCAACTGATTGGGATGTTGCATTGCCTTCCATAGAGGGCTTCAAAGGGGCTCATTTTTAATGACTTTCGATAGCCATTGTTGTAGGAAAATTCTACTAGTGGTAGGTAGTCCTCCCACTTCTTGGGTTGATGCATCACATGCATCCTCAACATGTTTTCTAATACTTGGTTTACCCTCTTTGTCTGCCCATCAGTTTGAGGGTGATAGGCTGTACTAAAGAGTAATTTTGTTTCAAATCCAACAAACAAATATTTCCAAAAGTTTGAAGTAAACTTTATATCTCTGTCAGATATAATTTCCTTAGGCATGCCATGCAGTCTGAATATCTCTTTCATGAAAATGTTGGCAATATCTATTGCCTTGCAAGTGGACTTGACGGGTATGAAATGAGCAACCTTGCTCAGTTTGTCCACAACTACCATGATGGCATCGTTCTGTTTGGTTGATCTTGGTAATCCCGTGATGAAATCCATGGAGATGGTTTCCCATTTCCATTCGGGAATTGGTAGGGGCTACAACAGCCCTGCTGGGTGTTGGTGCTCTGCATTGACTTGTTGACATTCTAGACACTTAGTTAAGTAATCAACTATGTTTTTTTTTAGTCCGGACCAATAAAATAGTTTCCTAGTGGTCGTGATCATTTTTCGATAGCCAGGATGACCAGTATATGGTCATTTGTGTAGTTCATCCATTATGAACCTCTTCAAGTCGACACAATTTGGAATATACAATTTGCCCCTGTAAGTCACCAGGCCTTCATTAAGTATCTGATAACCTTCGTACTTCATCCTTGTGGGATCTTATTTTAGGTATGATGTCACGGTCTTGAAAAATGCATATGTTTCTTGTGCGCTTATGACTCTTTCTTTGATGTCTGATTCACTGACGCTTATAACTGCCAAGTGAACCAATTTCATACTTCTACTAAGGGCATCAGCTACCCTATTCTCTTTTCCTTTGATATGTTTGATTTCAAAATCAAACTCACTAAGGAGAGCCATCCACCTAGCTTGTCTCACATTGCTTTTTGGTTTGTCGAACAAATATTTCAACCCATTATGGTCTGTCATAAGTACAAATCTTATACCTAAGAGGTAATGCCTCCACATTTTTAAAGCATATATTATGGCAGCCAATTCCATATCGTGGTCACATAATTGACATCATGTTCATTCAATTTTCTGGATTCGTAGCAGATCACATGTCATTCTTGCATAAGGACTCCTCTGATCCCTTTCGAGCCCTTCCGAGCAGGCATCTGTACACACAAGGAAGTCCTTGTTTGGGTCTGCAATCTTCAACACAAGCGCATTGGTTAGAAGGTATTTCAGCTCTTGAAATCTTTCTTCACATTTTGGTGTCCAAATGAATTTAACCCCCTTTTTTCTGAAGGGAGGTGAATGGGCAACCAATCCTAGTGAATCCTTTTATGAATCTCCTATAGTATCCTGCTAGGCCCATAAAGGATCTAATATCAGATACATCATTTGGGGTGGGTCAATCCATGATGGCTTTAATCTTTTCAGGATCAACTGCCACTCCTTCAGATATAACATGGCCTAAGTAATGGACTTGTTTCTAGAAAAAATCACACTTACGAAGCTTAGCATAGAGTTGATGTTCTCTTAGCACTTTGAGTACTAGCTTGAGATGTGTTTCATGCTCTTCCCTATTCTTGGAATAGATCAGGATATCATCAATGAAAACCAACACAAACCTATCCAAAAACTTTTTGAATACATTATTCATTAAGCACATGAAAGTGGTTGGTGCATTGGTAAGCCCAAATGACACCACCACAAATTCATAGTGACCATATCTTGTCTTAAATCTTGTCTTGTGGATGTCTTCATCTTTAATTCAGACCTGATGGTACCCAGACCTCAAGTCAATCTTGGAGAATATTGTAGCACCCCTTAGTTGGTCAAACAAGTCATCGATCATTGGCAAGGGATATTTATTCTTGATGGTCATCTTATTGAGTTGTCTATAATCTATGCACAGTCTGAGAGTGTCATCTTTCTTTTTCACAAACAAGGCTGGTGCTCCCCTTGGAGACACACTAGGCCAAATGTAGCCTTTGTCCCACATCTCCTTCAGTTGTAGTTTGAGCTCAACTATCTCTGGTGTACTCATTCTATAGGGTGTTCTAGACATTGGCACTGCTCCTGGTACAAGTTCTATTGAAAAGTCAATATCCTTTCTTAGAGGTAGACCTGGTACCTCTTCTAGGAATGCATCTTTATATTCTCTCAATATGGGATGGTTCTTTAGGCTGGGTTTGTCATTCTCAACAGAGTTTAGTACTTGTATTGCATACAAGGGACATCTCTTTCTGCAATACTTTTTCACTTGGAGGGTCGATATTTGTTTCACTAAGACAGGGTTTTGAATCCCTTGTAGGGTTACCCTTCTTCCTTCTTCATTTTCACACTCCAAAGTTTTACTGTAACAGTCCAATTTGGTTTTGTGGGCAGCCAACCAATCCATGTCAATCAGCAGGTCATAAGATCCCAGAGGAAGTATGTTTAGGTTCGCTTGGGTGGGCAATCCACTCATAACAAATTGGCATCTTGGTATGACTTATGTTACTTTTCTTTTGGTTCCAATGGCTAGTTGTACCAGCCATGATTTAACATGTTTAATTCATTGCAATTTACATTCCTCAGCAGTTTGAGGGGCAACATAACTCAAATTAGAACCGGGGTCATTTAAAATGGAAACAGGATGGTTGGTAATCGTACGTTCCATCTCCACCACTGAAGCT
This sequence comes from Picea engelmannii, assembly GCA_009831015.1. Lineage (NCBI taxonomy): Eukaryota > Viridiplantae > Streptophyta > Pinopsida > Pinales > Pinaceae > Picea > Picea engelmannii. The sequence continues at coordinate 1,122,532 of ML777007.1, read as the reverse complement.
TGGTGGTCAGCTTATCTATTATCCAAGGTTGCATAAATTTATGGTAGGCTCCTAGCCACATCATTGATTGTGGTAGCCTCTTGGATTTTGTAGACCCTCTCATTGTTTTGTTTCCTATGTGGATAGTCCCTCAGCAAATGTTCATCTCCACAGCCCCAACATTTCAAGGGCTCTCTCTTCGTGTTATCAATCTTACTTAGAGTTGTCCCAAAGGGTTTATCTCCACGCTGAGAGGGGAAATTTTGTTGGTATACACTTTTAGTAGGGAGGCTCATCCTAGAACATTTCCCATAGCTCTTGAATCTTGAGGGTTTAAACCCCTTTTTCTTGAATCCCGAACTACTCTTCTTCTTCCAGTCCTTGTGAGGTCTGGTCTTGTTCTCGAACTGCTCATAGCAATACCTTACCTTCCAGATAGTATCTTCCAAGGTCTTTGGCTCATCAAACTCAATTCTGTCTCAATAGGACTGAGGTAATCCACTAATAAATCGTTGCATCTTTACTTTTTCATCCTTTATGTAGGGCACATACCTCATCAGGTCAAGAAATTTATTGATATATTCATCTATTGTGAGTTGTTCGAGCTTGAGTTCATAGAACTCCTTGGTCTTCCCATCAAAGTACTTTTCTGACAGATACTTCTTCTTGAAGTATTCCTCAAATTGTTTCCATGACAAGTCCTTCTCATGGATTCCTTTCACGTTCTAAGGTCCTCCCACGAAATGGAAGCTTTCCCATTCAGGTTGAAAATGTTTATCCGTGCATTTAAGTTTTTATAGTCATCGACTCTGAAATACTTCTTTAAGCCAAGTAGCCAAACTTATGCTTCTTCCCCTTCTTGATTTCTCCATCAAAGGTGGGTGGTTTGGCTTTCATGAACTCCTCAGGGTCATGACTCTTGGAATGCTTCCTCTTCTTTCCTTTCTTCTGGGAATGTGTACTAGTTTTGCTACTAGAAAATCCCTTGGAGTTGTCAGTTTCTTCACTAGAGGATTCCTCCGTTGAGTGTCTCTTGGCTCCATGTCAGGCCTTCTTTGAGGTGCTCCTTCTAGTGTGGTCACTTTCATGACCATGCTTTCGTATCTCAAGTGGACTCTAGGTTTTCTTCATATGATTTATGTCCCCCTAGTTGACTGTTGGTCCATGTTGTAGCTATCTTTGTATGTCTGACAAGATTTGCAGTAGAACTGCATTAATTTTCGTTTGTTTTTCCTGCTCTTTTATCAACCTTTCGTTGTCAACCTTACAACTCTGTAACTCTGCCATGAGGCTTCTTACAGTTTCAACCAAATCTGGAGGGGTTTCCATTGCCCTCCTATCATCAGATTCTTCCTCTCTATTGTGGGAGCTCTCCCCCAACTCCTGATGCATCACCATCCTTTACGTTTTAGTTCTCCTGTTGTTTACTGACTGCTTGAGTGCTGATAAAACATTTTGTTAGTTACTAATATACCAATTCATGAACAACACATATCATTGCAAGGTGAAGTCAGTTATTTATTTGGAAACATTAGCAACCTACAGTGCAAACTTCCAAAATATCTATTAACAGTAGAGGGTTTTGTTCCTCTCTTCATTAGAGGTTTAGACAAGTTTCTTATAGAAGGGGGTAAGGTAGGGTGTTACGCCATAAGTTCTCTAATAATATTTGTGTTAATGTTTATGTCATTATTATAGTTCTTTGCATTTCAATAGATAAGAGCATCATAAGAACAAGATCACTGAGAAATACACATTTACAAGAGACACAACATTTATCCTAGGAAACCCTCTAGGGGAAGAAAACCCAGCAAAAACTTCCTTATCATAAATAGCTTGTACAATGTTCAAGAGATAACTCAAACCAATACAGATAGTCCTCTCCAAGAGATGCGTCACTCTTCTTCTCCTCTCTCCAACTGGTAATTGCAGCTTGCCTCATAAGAGAATGAGAAAGTGAGTTGTGTGTTTGAAGTGAGGCACTAGCCTCTTATTTATACAAGACTAGCACGTGTGAAAGGTCACAACTGGCAGGGCCGACCTCTCACTCTGGGTGGGTAAACCCACTTTTAATTAATTCTGGGTCTTCCATTATAACTTTTGG
>ML777007.1:1051958-1117499 GCA_009831015.1 Picea engelmannii | reverse complement strand
TTGATCTTGTTGAACACTTCAAATATATCCAGGTCTTTTACGAGAATAATCATTAATGAATGATACATAGTATACATACCCATTAATGGAGGATGATGGCATTGGGCCACATACATCTGAATGAGTGAGTTCTAGGACTCCTTTTGCCTTGTTGTCCCTCTTCGGAAACGGGTTCTTGACGTTCTTCCCTTGCACACATCCATTGCATATGCCTTCTTGATTAACCTTGAGTTCTGGTAAACTTGTGACAGCTTTGCATATGTATGGTAGCACCTTGTAGTTGATGTGAGCTAATATTCTAGAGTTCACATGGATTCTTCAATAGCGTGGGTCATGGCATCTTCTGAGTGACCCACCTTCTTCTTTTCCATTGATGATTGCTTCATTTATGATCTCTCCTTTAGCACGTTGCCTTCTACAACCTTCGCTATAGCTTCCTCATGTGACCTGGAGCAAGGTCAACAAAACAACAAGCAAGAATAATATCCTTCTTGATAATATAAAGCAATAGCAYGAACAATCATCATAGTAGCTCCTTTAGAGCTATCACTTATAATTTATCTGAAGTAAAGATTAAAGGTAAGGAATACAATACGAAATGAGGTCAATACTCTCATAGTGTTGTGACCAAGCATTCTTCCATGGTAACCTGGAACTAACACACGAGGTTTCTCCTAGAGGAGGTGTTAGTCATATCAGACAAAGTATTCTCACATGTTATCAAGTATAATACTTTACGACCATTGTTATCTCAACTAAAGTCATTAGTTTGTCATGTATACCTTTGAATCTTGATTAATCAAACCTGGAGCCTTGTCTTCAAGAGTGAGTGCTTGCTTTTCTTCCAGGTCTCCTTCACTCAAGTGAAGAGTACTTTCTTCAACCTGTCTGTTGTACTAAGACAATATGCTATCTTGACAAAAGGTTAGGTTAGAGGATAAGCTCTATGATCAACTTTCAATCCTTCTAATAATTTGATCATAGCTTCAACATGCAACACTGATAATGTCAAAATAAATGTATATCAGAATAATCACACCTGGGTTGCATCATTCATCTGAATGTGTTGGATCTTGAGATCCTTCTGGATCTATGGCAAAAGATCCCTTCTCCTACAAATACTCTTTAGGGTTTAACCATTAACCATATGTGAGTACATACCTCGAATAGCATTTGCAAGTAGTGACTCAATCTAGTAGCAGCGGTAATCATTACCAAAAACTTCAAGAGTGATTGCAGCGGGTTCTACGGCTGCAACTGCAACTGCAACTGCAACTGCAGTTGGTTCTGAGACTGCAACTGCAACTGCAACTTAGGGTTTTATGAGGAAACCCTAATTTTTCAAACTTCGAATTTTGAAATTCTGATCCAGGGGATAGATGCGCTGGGCTGAGGTGAGTTACCTGGTGCAGTCGGAATTTCAAAAATCCAACTTTTACCCCTTCAAATCTGATCTACGGATTTATGGGCTGGTGCTTCTGGTTTTCTGGTACTTCTGGTACTCTGGTACTTCTGGTACTCTGGTTTTCTGGTACTTTGTGAAACTAGGGTTTCACTTTCCGGGAGATCTAGCCACTGAAAAGGTGCACTCTAAGTGCCAAAATGATCCTTGGGGGAGGGCACAGCTTTCTAGGAGGTTAGGGAGCTAAAAATATTCACTTTTGCAAAACCCTAATTTTTGGGTACGGTAACAGTGACGTTTTTCCTCTTGCAAATAATGTTTTCTTCAGGTTGGCTCTGAAACCATGTTAATGTTTATGCCATTATTATAGTTCTTTGCATTTCAATAGATAAGAGCATCATAAGAACAAGATCACTGAGAAATACACATTTACAAGAGACATAGCATTTATCCTGGGAAACCCTCTAGGGGAAGAAAACCCAACAAAAACTTCTTTATCATAAATAGCTTATACAATGTTCAAGAGATAACTCAAACCAATACAGATAGTCCTCTCCAAGAGATGCGTCACTCTTCTTCTCCTCTCTCCAACTGGTAATTGCAGCTTGCCCCATAAGAGAATGAGCAAGTGAGTTGTGTGTTTGAAGTGAGGCGCTAGCCTCTTATTTATACAAGACTGGCACGTGTGAAAGGTCACAACTGGCAGGGCCGACCTCTCACTATGGGTGGGTAAACCCACTTTTAATTAATTCCGGGTCTTCAATTATAACTGATGGGGCCGACTTCTTATTTTGTCCTTTGTAATTGTCCGATGACCAATCCGCAAAAGGGGATTTGGTCCTTATACAATTACCGACATGATTAATCCTCAATGGGGATTAATCCAATAACAATAATAATAATAATGACATGATTAATCCGCAATGGAGATTTAATCCAATAACAAAATAATAATAAGAATGTTCTTCGCAGTTACATTATTTCAACAATTTGTACGTGACTCGTGCATGAGCCTAAGCAGGCCAAGTGTTGTTGCCATGCTCTGATACCAATTTGTCACACACCCAACCCCTTAAAGGGACATCTAAGGGATGGGGTGTCGAAGTTTTCACTTTCTCTTGGTTCATCTTTGTTCCCTTACTAAGCAAAACCCTCCTCTTTGCTTATCCGAAGTTTACATCTCATACTAAGCGCCTAAATTAGTTAGCGGAATCCTCCTTATGACCTCTGGCTGAAGACCGGGAGCTAAAAGGTCCTCTTAGCGAAGGTTTCGAGACTTCGGATCTCCCGAACTTCAGGAGTTCCAACAAGGTCAACTTCCCAGATCGTCGAACAACGAAGGAAACCAATGGTCCTCATCCTCCGTCGAGATCCTACGATTGAAAAGGGGCTTCGGGTCTTCAGGCTTCGGAGATACTTCCCGCTCTACCACACGATATCCCCGGAGCGTCAAACTGGAAAAGTTACGAAGGGGCTCGAGATTGCTCCACCGTGGAAAACAGTTGAGCGGTCACGATTTATCCCTGGACTCCAGGCTTCGAGAGTCCCAGAGGGATAACACACTCACCCCTCTGGAGCACCGAACTAGCGAAGTTGCAAAGGGGGATCGAGATTGCTCCACGTGGCCCCAACCTTCGGGTCCTTGCACGGATCTAAATTATATATTCCAAACTTCCGAACTCCCGGAGTCCGGACTGTCGAAGTTATGGACACGTCACCAGCCACATTGGCCAAGCGGGCACGAACCAGAAGTTGACATGTGGCGAGGGTCGGTGGGGGTGACACATGTTCTCCTTAGGGGGTGACACGTGTCATGCTCTAACAATCATAAGGGGTCGGTGAATCGGCCATATCTAGGTGACGTGGCATACATAACATGGGTCCACATCACCTTGAGTGACGTCAAGATGCCACATCATCTTGGATTGATGGTCACCCAACCCTTCGATCTCACGGTCAATAAGAGTCCACGTAGTCCCTGGATCTACGGCCTCCATTACTTCGGGCTTCAACGGGTTAAGTTTGACGGTTGTGATTGAATCGATTGAGAAGATCGATGGTTAGGAAGGGTTGTGGGGTCTCGACTAGCACGATGTTTAAACTCATCGTCGAATTCTGCAATGGAAGATGCACGTTGGCGGAGGGACCAATGTGTACCGTCGATTTATGGACGAGTGATGGTCAATGATCGTTGGGGATTGTGAAACCGCAACTTATGCGATTATTAATTCAACCTTTAGATCGAGCAATGCCTCCCTGTCGTTGATCTATCCTTACTGAGATTCGACGATCGGGACTTAATCAGACGTTGATCCGACGGTCATTCTCTGCAACTCTCAAATCTGATGGTTGTGGTGGCTTTGGCGTTGAACCACCTCTAATCTCCAGAAGTGGTCAACACCGGGCTGACCTCGGCGTGGATCCGACGGTCAGGGAAACTCTCGAAGGATCCTTAGATCTACGATTCTCGTTACTTCGCAGCTCCAGACTTTGAAGGTTGCCAACTCGTCACATTGCGAGTTCCCTGAAGAGCTAAGTCTCCGGACTCTCTAATCTGGCACCAAGTGTCCTCATCCTACCAATGGTCGAGATTCATTTTGGCGTTCCAGACTCCGAAGGTTTTCACATTCGGCAGGTTCTTGGCCAGGTTCCTCCAAAGTACTAAGTCTCCAGACTATGGGATCGTTTGCCACGTGTCCTCTCATCTGATAGCTCTAATTCGACGGACAACCTTAGACAGGGGACAAGTAGGGGCCACGTGTTTCTCCACGACGCGTTCCCGATCAATCAGGTAATCGAGGGGGGCTTCTTAGATCGACAATTGGGAGGAATCCCGAAGGATCCGAAGGTCGACGGTCCACGTCACTTCGGAAGTTCGACATTCGTGGGTTCAGTGTGTATCTCCTGGTTTTCCCTCCGGACCACGTCGGATCTATCGCCACGTGTACCTAGCATCCACGGCCAAGATTTACTCGGGCTTGCAGAGTTTTGGGGAAACTCGCACATCCCTAAACTGCCGAATACCCAGACTTCCGGATAACTGTTGATATGTGGACATGTGTCCCTCCATTTTCAACGGTCTTGATTTACTCCACGACTCCGACATTCGGGAGTTTCGGCGTTCGACCACTCCTATTCTCCCAAAGTAGGACTTCGTCGAAGCACTTAACGCCACACTTCCTAAGTCTGATCTAACGGTTAAGAGGGATCCACACTGGATTCCCAAATCGACGATCCTCGTCAATTCGCGACTTCGGCCTTCAGATTTCTTCGAGGATTGTGGAGTCACAAGTCTCGAAGCCAAAAGAGCTAGCTCCTTTTGGACTAGCGCAGGGTTCCTAGGCCCTGGTCACATGGGTTCTTTGAGGAATCTCATGGGCTAAGCCCTAATCTTTTTAGCAGCAAATGGGTTAAGCACATGGACATGAGCCCTCGGTTGGATGGGTGGATAGTCTGAAGGGAAAACGCCCTTCTCCCACGGAGATGAACTTGACATTCTCGCTAAGGTGAATTCAAAGGATCGACGAGACTTAGACGTTTCAGTCAATCCTACCCCGACTCTCCTGCAGATTCACATCCCATGACTCTCTAGCAGCTAAACTGAGATAATTCAAGGATCATAAATATATAACAGTTTACAGAAGTCAAAGAGCATTTCTAATAATTGTTTAAATATTGAAGGACTTAACCATAAACACAGACATTCATCATCGCATCCAATATATACACACACACACACACAGAATGTGATAATACTTATCAGAAATGGAGAATGTGAAGCGACTGTTGAAAGGGGTGCCTATTTCCTCCCAACCATAGGCACAGCCACTCCTATCGGATTTACCACTGACCACCCCCGAGCTAGACCATAATGCTCTGACAGAGATTCTTTTTCCTTGCTCCACGACAGTCGGGGACGAAGGTTACTATCCTCCTCCCACGAAAAATTGGAAACTGGTTTTCTCTACTCCAAGCTAGGAGGTCTGCACGAGTACTTCCTCAGTCACTCGTCAACCTCGTTTATCAACTTGTAGTTGAACCCTACTCGTGGCTTCTTTTTGTCGAAAATGAGCTTACTACTCAGCTTTTCCTCTCAATTCCAGAGTCGAAGTATGCTCACTTCCCTTCTTAAGAGAATGTTTTTTTTTCTACTCTACTTATCTTGTCGATCTGTCTTTGTTCCCCAAATTACCTTCTTTCTTACCTCCCTCGGCAAGGTTGCGTGGGTCCGAATCTTCATTCGTGGTCAGGCCTCGAAGCCTTACAGATGGGCACCCTGCCCCATCTCCTCATTAACTCTTAAGGATGGCCTTCCAACTACCAGCCTGACTGGTAATTCATTTATGGGTCAAAGGACTGTTGAACAATTACACCCAGTAGGTATTGGTCTGGTTAGGGTCATCTCAACCATTCTTGGTTTCCTTTCACCATCTCTCTCAGAGGATGCATGGTCTATCTTAGCAAATTTTCCCCCTTTCAACAGTTGTGCAACACATATCAAATTTCTATTAATAACAGAAAATTCATACATTGACCCTTTTATACAAAGGTTCATCAAATCAAACATTCACACACACACACATTTAGTCTGCCATAGTCTCTTGGCCAGTTATAGTTATATTTACAAACTGGGAGAAACATGGGTATTACATGCACCTCCTTTTATTTTTTGCACATTGCTTGAGCGCGGACAAAACTGGAATAGGCACGCACAACTTGATTTATGCACACGTGCGATATTAACCCAAAACTTTGTGTGCCAACATCTCCAAGCACCCAAACATGGGACTCCTCCCATCACTTGTTGTGGGCTGCAAGATGCAAGAATTGGATTTGTCTCGAAACAAAGATAAGTAGTGTTTCATTCACCCGCATTTATATTTTGCAAGTTAAGAAAAATTAAGACTTTAGATTAGTATTTGGATAAATAGGGTTTAACTTCAATGATGCCCAACATTAAATCACTTAAGACTTTGAAAGGGTACCTAGGCATTAAATGGCTTAGGCAACAAAACTTATCTGGGAATTAAGGACTTGATCCTAACTCGAAGTTATCCCAAAAGCAAGTTCACAAAGGGCTTAGATAATTGCCCAACTATGTTTTGACCCTTAAAAAGAGGGAAGTGGTTATATCGAGACTTTGTGCTTCAGGGGGTCTAAGTAGAAATGAAATTTAGGGGAGTAGATCCTTGAGACAATTTTCAAAATTTCAAGTGGTTCCAAATGCAATTTGGATGCAGTTGGACACGACATGCCCCAAATGCCAACACAATAGATTGTACATGTAGATGGCAAATTGAGGCCTAATTTAGCTTGGAATCTCACTTTACCTTGTTGTATGTATGCACCGTCTAGAGCTCAATGCTAGCATTGCTAACATTGGACCGCACCTAGGTATTGCAAATTGAGGACCAAAAAAGGTTGGGACTCGATTCAACATTTCAACATGCAAGGTGATTGTATGTTGTCATTTACAATAAGCAAAATTTACACTCGAACAAGCTGATGCAAAGGTTGATTTCTAGGTAGATGTTCGTACTTCACGAATTCCTTGATGATCGACACTTGATTTCTAAGTAGATGCAGATGTTTATACTCGATCAACACATTCTATACCAAAATAGAGAGGTAGGAGCCTTTTGACATGAACACGAAATAATCATCCCATCTTTAAGCACAACTACCCTTGGTTTTTACTTCTCACATGCTATGTAATGAAGTTTTACACATAACAATAGCATAAAAGGAAGATCTCTATAAAGGTTATTGAGATATAATTAGCATAGACCCATGTTCACCCAGATCTATTAAACTATAGTTAAAAAGAAAGCAAAAGCTGTATTTTCTTGTGCAACCTTCAAAACCTCTAGACCTGCATGTTCACATTTCTTGCATAATTTATAAGATACAGCAATTTCTAACCAAGAGTATCCATTCACTACAAATGAGATCAAGGACTTTCTTGCCTTCAAGCATCAATGAAAATTACCAGCAAATTGAAAGCCTTCATGCAACTTGCATTTAGCATGCAAACTGAATGCCTCAAAATTACCTAGCGTGAAATAGCTGGTGCACAGCTGCAATAACCTCACAGGTCTCCAGTAAACTCAGCTGAATGTATTAAAATGACAATATATGCATGTCAAATGGAAAATCAACAGCTGTATTATATTGCCTGATTAACATCATTACGGTTGTACTATATTTCCTGACTAACACGGTTTTGTGCACAACCTCATTGGACAATTGCTCATACAGAAGCTCCAATTCCCTTAGCTTTCTTTTCCTTCAAAAGATTGCTTGCTTCTTGATGTCGACCTGATTTGCTACAAACCTTAATCAAATGTGAATAGATAAATAAATCCAGTTTGGGATCCTTACCACACTGCTGGGTCAGGAATGAATGAGCTTCCTCAAATCCTTTGATTAGGAAGAGTCTGTTAAGGAGATTCGAGTAAGTAGCATACAAAGGGTTAATTCCTTCTTTTTTCAGTCTATCAAAGAGCTGAAGCGCACCTTGGATTCCCCCTGTCTTGCAAGCAGCACGAATCATTATATCATATGTAAAGGCGTCCAGTTTGCAGCCCATATTAACCATAGACTGAAGCCATTCAGTTGCCTCTGCAAATTGTTTCCTATTACAAAGTTCTTTTAAAACAGTATTATAGCAGAAGGAATCTTGAGGATAGTCTTTCATCATCTCAAAAACACCCTGCACCTTATCCATCTGGTTGTTCTGACAGTACACTTGTATAAGTGGACGATATGTCGACATTCTCGGAGCACAATCAACACTCGCCATCTTTTCCAATACCTTTAAGGCTGCATTGACATGATTCTTTTCACAGAGAGTCACAATAAGCCTTTCGTAAGCTTCTCTTCTGATAGAAAGCTCCAACTTGTCAAACATTTCCATGACTTCATTCAGGGTATCTGAATCATCGTGCCACATAGCAGCGAACGAAAATGTTTTAGCGAAATTTTTGCTATGAGAACCAGATCTCTCTGGCGAAACCCTCAGCAGGGTTTCAAAGTCCTTAGAACGGCCGAGAATATCAACAAGCTTGTCATAAGTTGCAATGTTAGGTTCAAAACCTGGTTGTGCGTTGGCCCATTGAAAAAACCTCAGAGCTGAATTTGGGGAACTTGTCGTATCCAATACCGTCTTTACAAGTCGTGGAGTTAGCTGAAACCCCAATTGAGTTAGGGTCTCTTCCATGTCTTTATCGCCCTTTTCAAGGACTTGCCGTATTTCTCTTATAGCATCCCTCAGCTTCCGTTTCTCTTTTTTGGGGGTTTCCAAAGTTTTGGTCAATTCAGGCAAGGTGTCTTCCTCTTCTTCGTTGTTTACGTCTCGTAATTTAGGGTTTTCGTCCTCGTCAGAGGTTGCTTGAGTTTTCCCAAGGATTTGAACCGCGGCGGATGCATCCGTTGAGTAAAATTTATGACTAAAAATGAGTTCATGAAAATGAAGAAAACTCTTACCGTTTTCGACGGTTTTGAGGGCCGTGGAGTACAAATTTTGGGGCCATTCTGGTGATGCAGAACTCCATTGTTGAGGGCACATCTGGTTTGTTGAAAATGCTCGCCTGATAGAGGCCAGTGCTGCACGACGCGCACAGGCCATGGCCTGCATTTGCAAGGAGTTGTTTGTACTGGAGAACTTTTCCCGTTGGATGAAATGGGAGTTTGGAAAATGTGGGGGTTGGGGTTTTGTTATTGCTAGGGTTGAAGGGACGTAAGGTTTTAACGCCATGAGTTGAGGTATTAACATTTGGATTGGGATAATTAATAAAGCTTTCGATACAAGATATTTATCCTCCAACATCAAATCCTATAGCCTTTGGAATATAATAGTCCCATTTTTTCAAATTTTAAAGTTTTAAGAATATAATATTACTATTTTTAAATTTGGGAAAAGTAATCATATTGCTAAATTAGTTTTATATAATAATAATAATAATCTATTACATATCCTATCCCCTCTGGATTTGAACTTGTGAGGAAACACATGTTCTTAACCATTAGGTCCACTCACACTGTATGGAGTAAGCTAGAAAGCTTCATTTGATTACTTTGTGTTGAATTTGATAGAATTTTCAAGTATGGTTAGAGTTTTACAATGATCCAAGTTTTATGTTTCAGGAAATTTTACTTGGAGATTTTGACCCATTTAAATTAATCCATATGCTTGAAAAATCAATCAAAGTTCTAGATCAATAGGAACTTTGACTTTTTGGGTCACCTATTCTAGTAGATGGAGGGATGTTTGCTACATGTTTACTCAGTTCATATACCTTATTGTTGAGATTAAGAATGGAATTTTATGTTGACTCTTAAGTTGTGGTCCAGCGGTAAATTGGTGGGAATTTTTCACTATTGATCCAAGTTCTAATTTGTAACATCCCTCCTTCCCACAAGGGTGTTACTTGCTTAAAAGAAAAAAATTCAAACAACTAACTCAATCTCGATCTAATCCATTCCAAACAACGAGTGTGACAATGCAACATCTTAACTAGTAATCAATCCAATTATAAGTACATCTAGGTAATACGTCAAGCAAATAAACTATAACAGTAGAAAATACATTAAGTACCTATAGGTATTGCACCTCGTCGAAGCCCAATCGTTGATCTAAACTAGTACTCCACAAGATGACTATCAGTTTGTGGGGGGAATCGCACCCAAGGATCGATTTTCCACCCAACCAATGTAATCACTCAAACCAAGTGTTGCCCCCCAATTAAGGCTCAAGCTCAATAAGGAGGGGGATAATAACACAGAGCACTCAATAAATGGCTCACTCTATTCACAAAATAATACAAGGGTCAAGCATATACTAATCAACCATAGTGTGGTGGAGAGACTCCTAGACTTGCAAGAACACCACTTCCAACCCCCAATGAGTACCCTTTGTTAAGCAAGTATCATACACATCAATGATGAACCTCTATAAGGATCTTACAACCACCCTAACCCCCAATGAATACCCCTAGTTAGGAAAGTATCCTACAAGACAATCGCATCCCATGATCCCAAGAGTAATAATTGCCAGACACAAATGAGCATGAGTACCCCTTGTTAGGCAAGTACACTTCCAACCTCTTTATCCACACAAACTAAGTGCGAGCAGCTGCCAATTTTCTCCTAGTATATCACAATCCAAAATTATATTTATTACTCAAGGTAGAATCCTCCACCATACTTTCCATACCCAACCTCCTCAAACAAGGCTACACTCTCAATTCCAATCTCTCAAGGGTGTAACAACTCCCTCTTAAGAATGTCTCTTATCCTTATCATTCCCTACTAGATTATACTTGGGTGAAATTTGGCTTGGGGCCAAAATTACCAGTGTCAAAATGTGGGTAAAAGGTAATTTACAGATTATTGCCCTTGGGATTTTTACCCTGGTTAACTTTGGAAGGCCTTTTTCAAGTCCCCCCCCCCCTTAAAAAAAAAAAAAAAAAATTCCCTAGGTATTAGGTTTATTATAGATATAAGGTGTACTATGTAATAAAGTCACTTTATGACCTTAGAATATGTTAATGTTCACTTTTTGTGTAAAGTAATCTATCCCACATTCATGAGTGGAAATTATTTGCTTAATGAACATTGATATATAAGGAGGTAAATTCATTTGTAATAAGTGCATCAGTTATTCATTGATAATATCATATGGTGTTATTGTGAGGATCTTTATTTGAGCTTAGTTATGTGACTCAACCCTATCTAGAGTTTCCTCATTTAGTGATATAGCTCATTTTGTAATATGGTATCAGAGTAGGAAGTTGTATCAATATTTTTGAGCCTTTGAAAGACAAGGTTTCCACTCTTGCGACTTCAATAGACTAAGAGACACAAAGTGCCACAATTCAAGAAGTTGCCACCATGATTTTCTTTCAAATTCTCCATTTTATCTAGATCATATGTGTTTTATCTAGGAGTCGGGCAACTTGGGATTGCTACTAGGGGGGAAGGAGGATAACACGACTTAAAAATAGCATTGGAATTCATCAATTTCCCATCAAATATTTGTCAAGTGGAACTCAAACTCATCATAGGGATTGAGAAACGTCTTTGAGGTTTTAACCTTTTTTAAGTGGAAATTTTGTTGAGAATGGACAACAATGGTGTTAAGGCAACAAAATAAGTTACGGTGATCACGTATCCCTCTTTTACAAAATGAACTTTGATGAAGATTTTGATCCTCCTTTGTGTTCAGATTGTCGATTGTTAAGGGAGTCTGTGTAGATAGAAGTCGAAGCCACCAATTTGGTTAACGACGAACACATTGGGAGGTTATCACAACATCCACCAAGAGCATCGATGATGGACCAGTTGGTTCCTGAAATAACGACACATGCTCTCAATTATTTTGATTATCCGAGTTTGTGATGTCTCTCCATGACGAATTATTTTATGTGGCGGGTGGCCAACAATGATAATGGGTGGAAATCATATTATGCAGCAACAAAATCTATTGTAGATGTGAATGCAAACTACTACAATATTTTAAGGGCAAACAATGTAGTGGGTATTCGGCCTTTGTGGGAGGACCCAGGAAATCACAATGGTGGAAAGTGGATAATTTGGATGAATAAGGCTATCTCAGGCAGGTTTTGGGAAGACTTGGTACTAGCACTGGTAGGATATCATCTGGATTATGGTGGTATTGTATTAAGTGTTCTTAAGGGAAAGGTCAAAGATATACATATAGTGAATGTAGTCATGATTGAAGATCCACCGGATGTTGACGATGGTGAAGAATCTACTAAAGAAAAGGGATTTTATGCATTTTAGGAAGCTCGTGATTTGAATACAAGAAGGGATCATTTAACATCTCAAAATGGATTGTTTCCCAATTAGTTTAGAAGTTGTGGATCTAGGGAAAGATCCCTCATTAATTGGAAAGACATGCATGTGGATTGCAATCTACTAGTGAGGTTACACGACATGCATGTGGATTGTTGTCTAGTAATTGACTTCGGGAGATTCGGGAGTTCGGGGAGGTGGAATATGGGAACTCGATCATTCAACTTAGAAACCACACCTTTACAAGGGTTATGAGGAAGCTTGATGGAGCTCAAACTGGTTCAGGAATTGTGTTCAAAGAAGAAGCTTCTAAAGGATGTTGTTGATGTTTAGTGTTCAATTTATGTGTTTTACATTCAGTATATGTGTTTGATTTCGGTTTGTTTTAGCACTGTACACCTTATGGGGGGGTATTAGAGATATAAGACTTACTATGTAGTAAATTCACTTTATGACTTTGGAATATGTTAATGTTCACTTTTTGTGTAAAGCAATCTATCCCACATTCATAAGTGGAAATGATTTGCTTAACAAGCATTGATATATAAGGAGGTAAACTCCTTTGTAATAAGTGCACCAGATATTCATCGATAATATCATATGGTATTATTGTGAGTATCTTTCTTTGAGCTTAGTTATGTGACTCAACCCTATCTAGGGTTTCCTCATTAGTGATCTAGCTCATTTTGTAATAAGGTTTAGGTGGCCACCCTCATTGAACATGAATCCCTAGCAGAAATGTGATTTCCAACCTCTTCATCAATGTCTCATCCTACAACGAGTTAGCCTTTTCCAACAATACCAATAAACATATAAAACATGAACCATCATAATAATCATTCAATGGAAATGCATCATAAGATACGGTAAAGGTGTGTGTGTGTGTGTGTGTACGAAAGAATACTCATGTGCCATAAAAAAGATACTCATTAATCTTGAAGTAGCCACATATATCTCAATGTTTGATATAAGTCAACATCAATAAAAGTAACCAACAAGGGGTTGGCCTTTTCAAACAATACAAACAAACATATGAAACATGAACCATCATAATAATCATTCAATTGAAATGCATCATAAGACAAGGTGCATCATATATATAGAGAAAGGTAAGAATTAATACTCAATATTATTATGAAAGAATACTCATGTGCCATCAAAAAGATATTCATATTAATCTTGAAGTAGCCACATATGTCTCAATGTTTGATATAAGTCAACATCAATAGAAATAACCAACAAGGGGATAATGAATCCAAAAGATAATCTCCTAATGAGTATTCTAAAGTTCGTAATAACTAACAAACAACCATAATCAAGATCAATAGAACAACTATCATGTACAAGGCATGTTACAATCCCCCTCCTCTAAAAAGGGTTATGGCTCGAAGTCGAGTCATCATTAAACAAATGAGGATAAATCTTCCACATCACTAATTTTAATTCCCAAGTGTCAAAGATAAAGCTCATTCTTAGAATAAACCAGGATTTCATCAATATATACCAACACAAATGTAACGTTTCCTCTGTTATGACTAGGAAAGCAAAGCATAAAAGGTAAAAAAAAAAAAAGTATTTTGCATTAGGAAATTAACGGCAACAATATAAATCATAGTAGCACAAAATCAACGACATCATAAGTAAAAGCAGTACCATCTACTCATCATGGAAATCAATAGCGACACATTCAACACGTCAACAAAAGGATAGTGACACATAGACATAAATAGTGTAGTCGATTAGCACATCATAATCATCTTGAAACAATTTACATCAATGATCAATCAAATAATGAATATAAAATGACTACCCGCCCAACCTACCCTACAAGGTTAGGACCTCCAAGACACATACGAAACGCTCAAGCCTAGGTTCCAATTGATTTTGACCATTTAAGGTCTCAAGGATGGCAACTGTTCCGAGGAACAAGGAGGTGTTTACATCCCACTAACAATCAAGACCACATCAACTAGATCAATCATTCAATCATAATCATCAATTAATCATGGTGCAAGGGTAATCATCGTCTTTATCAATCATACATCAACATTTAAATAATCGTTGCACGCGAGAGTAAACAACTCTAGAAAAATCATAGGTCAACTTAATTAATGGCGCAAGAGAAAACTAGTTACTAAATTAGTCACATATCGACTTAAATTTAAGACACAAGATTAAATAGCAACTTATTCATGACGCAAGAGTGATCAACATTAAATTCAAAGGTGCAAGAGAATAATTACGAAGCAATCACACGCCCACTTAAATTAAGGCGTGCAAGTACACTTTATTACTAAACTAATCATACATCACTATTATTGCAATGCACGCGAGTATTCTAATCAATTAATCCATCATTTATACATCAACATACTTCCATGGCTCAAAGAGATTTAATAAAAAAATGTACCCTGAAATCAATTGCCAATTCACACCTCTTTAGATCCATAGAGAAGGTGAAGATTTCTTAGTAAGTTCATAAGGGTCAAGTTAAAATATATATCCAATGGGATCCATAAGACGTTCAATCTGCTTGGCCATGCATAAAGGAATTTACACTACTTAAGTACCCCTTTTTTTTAAACTATAAAAAGGGATCAAGCCATTAAAGGATTCATATTACTTATTGACAGTAATCATTTAATTACATTCTTGAATTAAATTATAATTAAAACTAGAACAACATTTAAACTCCTTTAAATAAGATTTACTTCAAAAGATCATGATATGAATGTCCTTTAACAAATAGAGAATTACATTTGTTATCTCCACATAAGTAATCACTCATTAAATTTCATAACTGGTGCAGAAATATACAATTCAAAAATCAATAAAACATCCCGATGTGATTCTTCCACCAAATCCTATTGTAATAATATCTTAGCTAAGTCCACTCATTTGAGATGATTTGAAATCTTAAAAATTAAGTGATAATCTTATGACAACAGGATACATATTTAATGGGCCAGGAAGGGAATATCCAAATCTCCCACCAAAGTTTCTGACGAGGAGATCTGTTGGCGACTCCCAGCGATGATAAGGCAGAGGTGACACCTTAAGCGCTACAAGAAGCTGACTACGACTAGACTCCCACATGCAAATCTAATTTCCATTAGGAACTGATTGTTGACCCTAAAGAGTCACTAGACATAAAGTTCACACAACCAGGTAACTAGGTTATGTCCCTAGTCCCACAAACAATGGGGTCTCATACACCAATTTGGCCTATATAATATTGGTGAGTTGAGTAGATAAGAGTGGCAGCATTAGCAACTTCAAGTAGGTCTGATGGAGTGTTTTGTTTCTGCATTGAGGGCAGTGCAGCCCCCCACTCAGCAGGGACTAATATTATTCCAGAAAATGTTAGGTTAAACAGATAAAGCACTTCAGGTCACTATGGCAGAGGAAAAGCATAATTCAGTATTGGAGGAAAGTTTGTTTCTAAAATATACAAAACAAAACAATGGAGTGACCATTAAATTGGAGTGAATTGGGATTTCGTGATTGGTAATGTCTAAAAGTATGTAAGTTTTCTATACTTAACTTGTCATATACAATCGAAAACAGTTAATGGTAGCTCGAAAAGAGAATGTTTGGTAATAATTTCGTAGATCCATATTGATGAAGAACCACAAAACTTGGAGGTTACACGGCGCTTCCAAACTGATGGTCATCTACACATACAACTACCAGATAAGAGAACAGGTCATAATTAATGCAGAAACTGTACATTATATACCATGATGGGTTGTGCTAATATATTCGGAGAATTGCACTTCCAATTGCATGATAACAAGAAATAGGCAGGGACATGAAAATGTTACTCATCTACGAGGAGGAAGAAAGGACGTCCAGTCGACCCATCATTTTAAATCTATCCACAAATACCAAGAGCAGCGAAAAACACGAGGCGTCTGAGGAATCCCACAGTAGAAAATCAAAATGAAGTCTAAGGAATATCACATTGGATAATGAAACGAAATTTGAGCCTAAATTTACAAATTCTGAGTATAGAAATGCTGAGTAAAAAGTGTAAAATCCCCAAGATAACAAAAAGAAAACGTAGAGATTAAATGAGAATCTGGCTCTGGTAGTTTACAAACCCATAAAAAAAATCGCAGAGATGCACCCAGAGGAAAATCGCTAGGTAGAAGAAACGATATGGCAGAGGTGAAAGAGATTTTGACTCTGTTAGTTTGCACATCAACAAAAAAACATAAATGCACCCAGAGGCAAATTGTTGGGTAGATAAACGCTATGGCAAGGGTTAAAAGAGAAAATCTGACTCTGTCATGGTTAAACACTAGTAAAAATCGCATAGTGCACTTAGAGGAAATCGTTGGGTAGAAGAAGGTAAGAATTGTTGAGCAATGCAGATAAATTCGATGTGAAAATAAAGTGAAAATCATTGAGCCAAGGAAGTGAAAATTCATTGTGTAAAGAAGGTAAGAATTACTAAGTTTTATGGGAACTAAATCACTGTGTAAAAATAAGAAAATTCATTGAGTTTAAGGGAACTAAATCACTGTATAAAAAGAAGAAATGCAACACAGACCAAAAGATTATCTTACCTACACAATTTTATGATACAACGCAGACCAATTCCATTTAAATTCATAGCTTGGGTTTCACCAGGGAGAAAATGAATTAGATTAAGCAAATGACCAATCCATTTAAATTTCAAAGCATGGGTTTGCCAGGGAGAAAAATGAAATCAATTAAGCAATGGTCCCAGGAGATGAACGAATAAATTTATACAGTTTAATATTTAACAAAATGAAGACTCGATTAATCAAATATCGTAACCAATAAGGATGTTGATGTCGAGATAGGTGGTTGTTGGTGTTCTCCGACTAAACTTGAGCTTATCCTTACTTCAACTTGTTAATCGTTGAGACCTCATCGGTACCTCCCAACCAACACTAGGGGTACTCTTCTTCCCCCTTAGCCCCCTGAGCCGCAAAGGGACCACGCACAAACCAAACCAGAACTCTCTAGCTCCCATCTCACCTCTCAAGGTGGAGATACCACTCCCTCACCCGAGCTGGGTATCCCAACTCTCACAAGTAAAACCAATCAGAACTTCAGTAGCATAATCTTACTCTTACAAGTCATGATCAATTCCTCCTCTCAGCCATTTCTTTTAAAGAATTTTTTTTAGTGACCACTTGCCTTTTGCACATTAAATTTGTTTTTTTTTTTTTTAATTAATTAGGAATTACTCCCCCCGTACACTTGTCACTCGTTCCCTTAGTTGCACCAATAAATCCACCATTTAATTTAATTAAATGTCAATTTCTCTCACCCATCCTAAAAGCACTCCTAAAATTACTCTTAGTTGTCCCTTTATTCCCTCTATTTCCCTTTTAATGACTCACGCCCTTCTAAAACTTAGTTGTGTTTACTTCAGGAAAGTTCTTTAGTTAGACTAAACTAGATACATTTCTATGCTTACACATTTATGCTTTATTCCTTTCTCAACTAAAATTCTAAATTAGTGTTTACTTGCACAAGTGTATTAGTCATTCCTTAGGATTCATTTTTATTTTCATTTATTCTTAATTTTATTTATTTAATCCCCTCATTATTTAATTTATAAGTTAGTTTTAGTCTTCTTACTCACTTCAGACTTAGGCTTAAATTTTTAAACTAGGCTTAGAATTTTTAAGGAGATCTTATAATTAATAAAAATTACCCATTTAATAATTATTTTAAGTCTGACAATGTCAAAACAAATTATTGTTTTCTAGACACCTAGGTTCATTGAATCAAGTTTTATTTTTATTTTTTTCACTGTGATGTGTCCTTCAAGACGCACAACATGCTCCAAGGGTACCACTCGCCTTTGATTTAAATTTTAATTACACGGCGTGCCCTTTAAGACGCACTATGTGCTCCAACGGTGTCACTCGCCTTTGACTGGTTTTGGTAGTTGTCCAACCCTTGGAGTCAATACTCCATTCAGGCGACCTTGTGAGAAACTAAGGGCCTTTAAGGAATAAGGACCCTGCCTTATTATGCATCCTTTTGAATTTCTGTGAACGACTGTTTCAGTCTACCCTCACGACATCGTGGATCTCTCGAACTAGGTAATCATTAACCTACAATTCGAGCCACGAAAAGAGTGCTAGTAGGTTGTGGCAGGGTTGTTTCCACACCTCTCCCTCAATATTTGGTTGTTGTGCATGGCCCCTTTATTCCTTATGTAATTCTGATTAGCAAGCAATCGTCAGCCTACATCCATCAATGAAACATTGTCAACGATCCATAAACAACATCATAATATACCCGATCATATGCCACATATGCATAAATAGAAATACTCAAACCATATACAGTCCACTCCTTGACTCGATCCGGAGTCCAAGGAGGTCCATTGATGCCATCGACATCCTCAACCTGTCAAGTGTCTTGCACACTCAGGGGAAACTCGTCAATAGCATTTGTTAATACATAGATATCAAATAACATAACATCACAATCATCAACATCATCATAAGAATCCATAAGCGAACAAACAACCATATACTAAAACTGGATCAATTGCACACAAGTGTCCTCAAAGAATAAGTCAAATCATGTGTGTGCAAGAGAGGGATGTTACAACAAACTAGTCTAGATATTTCTAGAACACATTGTTCATTAATCTCATGAAGACTATGAGAGCATTCGTTAATCTGAAATGGAAAAATAGAAATTCATTGTACCCATATATGGTTATAAAGGGGATCCTTGGTATGTTAGCTTCTTTGACTCTTATTTGATGATACATTTGGTTCTGAAGGTGATCCTTGGTATGTTAGCTTCTTCAACTCTTATTTGATGATACCCAAATCTTAAATCCAATTTTGAGAACACCTTCACTCCCTTGAGTTTATCAAATAGTTCATTGATCTGAGGCAAGGGGTACTTGTCCTTTATTGTTACTTTTTTCAACATCTGGTAATTGTTATGATCCAATGCCTTAAAAATGATAAAAAGTCAATGAATATAGTCCACTTCAAGGGGGAAACCTCCGTTTACAATATATCCAATTCAGAATACAATACGAGATTATATCATATGATCCTAAGACTAGATATTTTTGGTGTGTGTGTGTGTGTGTAAGAGACAAAGGGGTACAATTATTATGAAAGGGTACAATGAAGGGTTCTAGACAACATATAATCATAACACTAGAAATGCATTAATTCAATTTCTAGGGCTTAATAAGGGGTTGTATACTTAACACATGGCTTTGTTTAGGGTTTAACATGCCCCTCCCCTTCAAACAAGTGTTGCCCTCAACACTTGACTAACTCTGGGTATTTCTACATGAAGAACTCATCTTCTCATGTCACATCTTTCATTGATAGGTTGTTCCATTTGACAAGGTACTTAGTAATTGCTCGATCTTGCAGTTGCTTAATCCTTGTTTCAAGGATTGTTTCTGGTTCTAGTATGATTTTCCCTTCTTCATTGATCTCTGGTAAAATAGTTTGGACTAGGATCTTGTCATCAATTACCTTCTTTAAGCAAGAAACATGGAAGAATATATGTACACATGAAGATGGAGGCAACTCCAATTTGTAATCCATACTTCCAATTATTTACAATGCCTTATAGGGGCCATAATATTTGGGTGCTAATTTGTTTTCCTTATTTTTTTGCTTAAGGGACATCTATTTATATGATTGTAGCCTCAAAAAATATTCAATTCCCCACTTCAAATTCCCTTTCCATGTGATGTTGATATGCTTGTTGTTTCATCCTATTTTGTGTCATAACCAAGTTGTCCTTCAATAGTTTGAGAACCTATATGTGGTGCCCTATGTGGTCCTCCACTGCTTGACCTTTGTATTCTCTTTCAAGGGTGATGTGAAAGATTGAGGATGATATAGTGCCAAAAATGGGGACATTTTTGATGAAGTATGGAAGGATGTGTTGTACCACCATTCTACCAAGGGTAATCACTTGACCCATTGTGTATGTTTATCAGATGCAAAGCAATGAAGATAACATTATCGACATTTATTCACAATCTCAATTTTCCCATCATATTGAGGATGGTAAGATGAGTTGTGAGCTAATTGAGTTCCCAAACAGGAAAATAATTCAATCCAAAAAAAATTAGTGAAAATTGGATCTCTATCACTTACAATAATCTTGGGGACTCCATGTATATTTTGAATTGTTTCCATGAATGTTGTGGCTATTGTAATTGATTTAAAAGGATGATAAAGAGAGCAAAAATGGGCATACTTTGTCAGCTAATCCACTACTACCATGATGGCAGTCTTTCCTTCAAATTTGGGTAAACTTGTAATAAAATCCATTGAAACTTCTTCCCAACGTTGACTCGGAATAGCTAATGGTTGTAGGATACTTGGTGTCTTGATTGTCTCTCCCTTTTTATGTAGGAAGACCACACATTCAGACACAAAATTTTGAACATCATTTTTAAGACCTTCTCAAAAAAGTCATTCTTGATATTACGGTAAGTTTTCAAAAACCATGAATGTCCTCTTATAGAAGAAGTGTGTAATTCTAGAAGGACCTTTTGTTTGGGTTAGGAATTATTACATAAATATAGGCGATCATGATACCATAGAAAATCATTCTTCCATACAAATTTATCTAATGAACTGGGGTCCTCTTGTATATGTTGAATGATCTTGCATACCTCTTGATCTTGATTCCATTATATCCTTGCTTCTTCCACCCAATCATATTGATGAATAGAAATAGAACACAATGAACCTTGTGTTTCTTCTTCTTTCCTTGAAAGGGCATTTGCCACAGTATTATGTTTTCATTTTTTGTAGATAATTTCAAAGCCATAACCTAGCATCTTTGTAACCCATTTTTGTTGCTCTTCTGAAGATAATTGTTTCTCCAAGAAGTACTTCAAACTATAATGATTTGTTTTTACTTTGAAGTGTCTTCCTATTAGGTAAGGGCGCCATTATTAATTGCATGTATTATGGCCAACATTTATTTTTTGTAAATGGGTCTGAGTAAGTTTTTCCTTTAAGTTGGCTACTTTAAAAGGAAAGGGGCCTTCATTCTTGCATTAAAATTGCACCAATGCCATAGCCTGAAGCATCACACTCCACGATAAAAAATAATGTGAAGTTAGGTGTGGCCAGGACAAGAGTTGTACACATAGCCTCCTTAAGTTTTTCAAAAGATTTGTTTGTTGCTTGAGTCCAAGAAAATGATTCCCTCTTTAATAATGGTGTTAGAGGTGCTTCTATTTGACCATAGTTCTTGACAAACTTGAGGTAATAGCATGTCAATCCTAAGAATCCTCTAAGTTTCTTGAAGGTTTTGGGAATTGGTCATTCCCTCATTGTTTTAATTTTGTTAAAGTCCACTTTTACACCTTCATGAGATATAATATGAACCAAATATTCCACTTCTTGAACCCCAAAGGCACACTTGGAAGGATTTGTGTAAAGTTGTAATACTCTGTAAACATGTTGTACATGATCCTCCCAAGATTTGTTGTAGATTAGTATGTCATCAAAAAATACTAACATAAATTTTCTAAGGAAGGATTTGAAAATAGAATTCATCAAGCTTTGAAATGTTGAAGGTGCATTAGTAAGTCCAAATGGAATGACCAAAAACTCATAAAGACATTCATGTGTTCTAAAGGTTGTTTTGAGAATGTCTTCCTGCCTCATTCTGATTTGATGATATCCTGAACTAAGATCCAACTTAGTAAAGAATGTCACTCCATGCAATTCATCTAATAATTCATCAATGACATGAATAGGAAACTTATCTTTGATGGTAATTTTGTCGAGTTTCCTATAATTTGGACACATACGCCATGAACCATCCTTCCTCGTAACCATCACTATTGGTGAAGAGAAAGAACTTTGGCTAGGTTGAATATTTCTCGTATCTAACATTTCTTGGATCATACACTCAATATCACTCTTTTGTGCATATGGATACACATAAGGCCTAATGTTAGGTGGTACACTTCCTGGTTGCAAATGAATAGCATGGTCATGATCTTGAGGAGGTGGAAGACCCTTAGTCATCTCTCCAAATACCTTGGAATGGTTGTTGATAACTATTTGGAGATCCATTGGAGTAGTGGATATAGATGTTTGAACATCTAGTGAGCATAATTGTGCAATTACACACTGATATCCTTTTTTGAGTAATTTTGTCATGTTATTGGAGCTTATCACCTTAAAGGGTTTCCCTTGGATACCTCTAAGCTCAATTTCCTTCCCTTCTGAGGAAAATCTCATGAAAATACATTTAAAATTAAGGGCCATTGTTCCCAATGATTGTAACCATTGAACTCCTGATACAACATCAACGCCACCCATTTGGATGGAAATCATGGGACTATCCAATAAATACTCCCCCATATTGAGAGATTAATAATATTTCACTTTCATCCCTCAGGGGGTAGCTCAATTGGAAAGTTTCACGACATGAAGTGTTTTGTTCGATGAGGTTTCAAGTTCAAATCCCCTCGATTTACCCATGCATGTGGAAGGGGAATACGTATGGAACCTGGAGGTTATAGTTGTAGCGGTCGGAATCGACCCCGTGTCATGTGAGTATGCGACCGAACAATTGTTGATTCCTCCAGTCATAAAAAAAAAAATATATATATATATATATTGCACTTTCCATAACAATTTATGGTACCTCTATCTACAATCAATACTAGAAACTTTGGTGCTGGAAAGAAAAAGCAATTGAGATCTTTTGCTAATTTGTTATTGATGAAGTTATGGGTACTACCAGAATCAATCAACATTGTTACATTTTTCTTTTTGATGTATCCTTATATCTTGAGGGTTTGAGGAGTACTGATGTCGGCCAATGCATGGCAAGATATTGTTTGAGTATTTTCTTCTAGATCTATCTCTTGTGATGATTCCAATTCTTGATCTTCTTCCTCTTCATAGTTAATATATAATAATTTCTTCTCAATGCCTTTATTGCCTTTACTGTACTTGTTTTCACAATTGAAACGTAGTCCCTTTGCTCTTCTTTCATCCATATTTTGAGGTGTCAACCTTGTTGGTTTAGGAGAGGGAACATGGTGCTCCCTATACTTATCAATGGCCACCCTTCTAGTAGTCATATTTTTGTTTTATACTTTCTTTTCCATACTGAAATATTTCTCTAGGGATTTATGTTCGAAGAGACGCACCTCATTTAAATTTCCCATAAAGATATCTGACAAATTCTCCTCAGGAATATTATTTACCCTGAAACTGAGGTTTTGGAATTGTTGAATGTGATCTATAATTGGACCTTTTTGTTGATGATTTATCAATTGAATAAATAATGTATTACTCTTAATATCCCCATAATGTAAAATCAATTCATCCATAAAAATGGACCAAGAGATAATATAATTCTTTTTTCTTTCACAAAGCCATTGATACCAAACAAATTGATCATTTTCTAAATACAAGGATGCAATAGGTACCTTTTGTAATCTTGGTGTTTGGTGTAGCGCAAAGAAATGCTCCATATAGAATATCCATGTTATAGGATCTTTACCATCAAACTTCCTCATATCGATATTTGGATTGAAGTAGTTCCTTGGTTCTACATTGAAACCCTAAGGATGTGGATCTTGAAGTGATGAATAATCATGATGCTAGGACTCAATCTTTATTTCCTCTACATTTTCATGATTTCCTTGCATTTTGATATCTCCTATAGGGAGCCTCTCATCTAGAGCATGTAAAATTATGGAATACATGGAATTTTTCAATTCTAACATATTATTTTCCATAATTTTTTCCACCTCCTTCCTATTTCCATCCATCTTCTTTCTCATCTTTCCAATCTGGTGAAAACATTTTTCTCTTTCTTCTTGAGTCATGGTTGAGATATTTGGAGGTTTAGTTGGTGAAGTAAATTTTGGAGGAGCCTTTAGAGACATGTGAGAAATTACTAATTCTCCTCTTTTTCCTCTTTTTCAAAAATTTTGAATCACCAAAAATGGTTCTTCCAATCAAAAGTTATGCCAATTGTAAGTTATGTACCTTTCAAACCCTAATTTTTGGAGTATGTTTGGATGGCTGAACTTTGTCCTGATATATCTATTAACTTTGAACCCTTATGAGTATGAAATTTCAGCTTGTAGTACTCTAATATGACTTTTTAAACTCCTGAAAATTTCACAATCTGAACCTTCATTGATAAAAAGTTATAGCGTAAATATCAAAATGACTTGTTTAAGACTAAATTCAGGATTAGTAAAAATCCTCAAATTCCAAAAGATATATGTCACAAACTATAATGATTCAATTTCTAAAAATTTGTCCACGTGTAATTAGCTATGTATCCCCACGATTCTGAAAATTTTAGAGCCTAAAACTTCACCAAAATTCGTTTATAGTGAAAATAAAAAGATGGATTGTTTGAGACTAATTTCAAAATTAGTCACAAACCCCAAATTCCACATAAGATATATCTAAAATTGTAACAACCCAAAACCTAAAATTTGGACCAAACATACTTCACTACGTTGTCTCGGTCTCCACAATGACACTTCTCAGAAAAAAAAGTTATAGTGAAAATCTCAAGATAACTCCTTTAAAATTGATTTTGGGATGAGACAAAACCCCTATATTCCATAGGATATATATCCTAAAGTATAACGAACCAAAACTTGAAAGTTTTACCAGACATACTTGTATATGTCTTCTGAGGAACCTCTAAATTTCACTATTTTAATCCTTCCATAAAAAAAGTTATATTGAAAATTCCAAGATGAATTACTTGAAGCAGCAAAACCCTAGGATCAATGCTATGATACCAAATGTTATGATCCAACACCTTAAAAATGACAAAAATTCAATGAATACAATACATTTTGAGGGGTAAACTTCCTTTTACAATATATCCATTTCATAATACAATATGAGATGAGATAAGATGATCTTAAGACTAGGTCTCATTGGACCTATGTGTGTGTGTGTGAGACAAAGGGGTACAATTATAATTGATCTGTAAAATTTCGTGGATATTCCATTGGAACAACTCATCACAACAGATCTAATAAATAAAACTAAAATCTACACTATAGAGGTTAAATTCCTTTAGATTCTAGAATATTTGGTTATTGATTTTTTTCTTATGCATGAAATAGATAAAATGCAGAAAATAGAGAACAATAAAATACAATCACACACCATCCATAAGATAACACAAATATTTTCTCTGGGAAACCCTTACAGGAGAAAACCCAACTAGAAGGTGAGGATACTCTGCTCTTTTTTTTGTAGTATAGAAATAATGCAAGTACAAATGAGAAGAAACTCTTTATGTAGTTACCTAAGACCTATGGCATGTTAGGATGCTACAGAACATTAACCCCCTCTTTTTTTCCTTCTAATTTCCCACTCCCAGTTGTTCTGCTCTTTTATGGAACAAAATACAATAACATAGAATGGAACCATTTCTCCTCTTGGTGGCCCAGTATTTAATATAGCTCGATAGCCATCTAGGGGTAGGATTTTGACTTCATCAACCCTAATTTGTGGTAGGGTTTTGAACCTTCTAGA
The DNA here is from genome assembly GCA_009831015.1 of Picea engelmannii. NCBI lineage: Eukaryota > Viridiplantae > Streptophyta > Pinopsida > Pinales > Pinaceae > Picea > Picea engelmannii. Next base: position 1,091,741 of record ML777007.1, on the reverse strand, counting down.
ATATTCTTGAAAATCCTCACATGGATATCCCCATATGCATGAATAATGGGGGTTGATGTGGCATTCTCTTGTACCATGGTGATCAACATGATAGGTAAACTTGCAAGAGACATGACTTTTGCATACAAACTTTGATTGATGCACAGTCTGCATTGTGGGAAAGATCTCAGACAGTAGACATTGTCAAGGGGGTGGACACAAGTTTTGAACACTAGAACCCAAAAAAATGTCGTTTAATACCTCCAAATGGCTCTGGAAGGTTTCAGACCCCAATTTTCCAAACTGGGACCTGCCACTAAAATGACTTTGCAAGTTGATTCCTCCAATTTTTTCCACTCTGAAAGCATCAAGATAGATGAAAAATAATATAATGATCCAATATGGATTAATAATGAAAGGGTACAATGAAGGGTTCTAACCGACATGCAATTATAACACTAGAAATGTATTAATTCAATATGTTGGGCTTAATAAGGGGTTTTATACTTAACATGGGGTTTTGTCTAGGGCTTAACAGTAATTGATGCACATTCTAAAAGTTCGATCTTTCTTTTTAACAAACAATACAAGATCTCCCCAAGGTGAATCACTTGGGCATATGAATCCCTTGTCTAGAAATTCTTGTAACTGCGCCTTAAGCTCACCTAGATTGTTAGTCCCCAATCTTTAATGTTCCTTTGATATTGGGGTGGCCCGGGGCACTAGGTCTATCTTATAAATCACTTCTCGGGTTGGTGGCAACCTTGGTAATTCTTCATAGAACATCCAAAAATTCCTCTATTATGGGTAGTTGTTATGCTTCCATACTTGTTTTGTTGTGGCCTCGGTGATATGAATGAGATACCATTTACAACCTTTTTGCATAATGAGGTTGATTTGCATGGTTATTATATGTCTTATTGATACAAGGATATTTTCTCCTTGTATGCTTCTAACTCTTCCTTTGTCATCCATGCATTCAACCCCTTTCTTATAGTAGTCTACCTTGGCCTTGTGGAGTTCCAAACAATACTATCCAATTATCCCATCATAGGTTTCCAAGGCCAGCTCATGGGAACATATAGTGTTTCTCTATCCTCCCAAATCCACCATGCATCTATCAATTGCATGTTAATCCACTTCTTAGCACCATTTTCCATGTACACCTTCCATGGGTCTTGGAGCTTCTTAGTGTTGAACATACCATTGGCTACCATCATAGGGAGCATGAAACTAAGTGTACTTCCAGTGTCAATAAATAAGGTATAGGGTTGACTAGAGATACTACTTCTATCTTGTATGAAGGACGCATTATACTTTGCCTATTTACTATCCATTGTTGCATATATCTTTCCTCTTACTGCATCCCCTATAGTTCCTTCTAATTCCAAGTGGTTCACTATTCCTTTGGGTCTGATTTTAAGTTATCGAGAACTTGTGTGCCTTGTTTCTAAACCCTCCACACTCAAAACATTTGATTCCAAGATGAACATGTCCCGCATTATCTTATGCTATGTCTTCTTTATTGAGCTCTGGAGGCTATGTTAGGTTAAAATTTTGTTGATCGTACTTTCATCTCCAAGTCTTCTAGCGATTGATCCTCTGGTTATGTTGGCCACTCAATTCCTTTCTTTGTTGAGAATTTCTCTACATAACTTAGCCCTTTGTATCGCCTTTTTCAAGGTCTTTGGAATGAAGGTTATAACCATGTCTTTGATATGATCCTTGAGTCCTGCAATGAATCTCCTGACTTGATACTCTTCACTGAGCCCATGGGAATATTTTTCCAACTCCACAAAATATCACCCACATTCCTCCTCTGTCATGCTACCCTACTTTAGTGAGTAACGCTCATTTTTCTTCTTGCGGTAGTACATCTCACCCAGGTAATTATCCTCAAAGTGCTTCTTGAATTGTTCCCATTCTATATGCTCCTCGGCTACTTTCTCTTTCTTCTTGAGATGGCCCCACCAAAGGTTTGCATCATTAGTTAGTTGGTAACTAGAAAACTTGGTCTTTTCTAAGGAGTTGAAGTCATAAAGAATCATGTGCCTCTTGATTTTAACCAACTAGGCCTCTGCCTTGTTCCCACTCATAATAACCCACTGAATGTGGGATCCTTCTACTTCCTTAACTCATAACCCAATTTATGACACTTAAGTGGCTCCTCCTAACTAGGATTCTCATATGATGGTGATCTCTTTCCCTAATTTTCTAACTTAGACCTTAGGGATCCCAACGTTCCCTTGATCTCTTGGATGTAAGAGTATTGCTCATCTAATTGGCTCTTTAATGTTTGATCTTCTAGACCAACACTTCATGGCTTTGGAAATCATTGAGGGGAACATGACCTTGGTTTGTCCCCTTATTCGCACTCTAGGTTTGTGAACTAGAGGTGCCATACCTAGTCTTCATGTAGTAATCACAAGATTGGTCCATTAGTTATCAACAATAGCCTATGCCTTGGGTGCATGCGCATGGTCAAACTCAAGGCCATTATTTATAGGTTCATCATGAAGCAATGATGCACAATCATCACTAAATAAATACATAGAGTAGTAGTCTCGTAGTCATTAACTGAAACCTAGGACTAACTCCCCAAGAAAATCGTTGTTTTCATAACTTACTAATGTTGGTTCCACCCTATCTAGTGTATGTTTGTGTTGCACTCGAGTTAGTCATGGGGAAGCGACCGAGAACTCACAAACTTATAGATGAACAACGGATATGAAATTTATGGAAGTCTTCACTTAAAACCACGATGGGCCTCCTTATTTCTTCAACCAACAACGTGGTCTCCTTATATTTGTGATTCCCCCAAACTGTTAATATACTTGAAGGTATGTGCAACAATGTACATCGATGGTGTTGTTTTTCTTGACATGGGTGAAACACATAGTAAAACCCATATAGGTTTTCATGTGGGTAGTAATAAAAATAATAATTAATAATAATAATGAAAAAGGAATAAAGATAAACTGACATGGAATTCTATGCCAAACAATGCCATGAAATTTACTTGCTTTAAGAAAAGAAAAAAAATCGTACATTTAATCTAAATTAATTAAAATCAACAATTCTAATCTAAAAATTACATTATGCATATTGAAAATAAAATTGGCACAAGATCAAAAGAAAACTTGAAAAATCCTTAAGTAGGGGAAACATACATTATTCATATCTATGTTGAATTCATCTCATGTCTTCTCGGCATAGTTATATCATCTAGGGTTGATGTTTCTACTTTAGATGTTGTAACTTTCATTCATAGGTCATGTGCATAAGTGTATGTAAGAGTGGCTCCATCCATTCCCAAGTATCACATCATTGGCCATTATACATATGTGGCCTGTTGTAAATGTGTGTGTCAGTGTGTGTTCATACACAAGTTGTTGTGTTTACAAGACATATATATAATTCCCTATACATAGACTAAATTTTAACATGCATGTGTGCAATACCCCTTATGAGAATATGACCATATAGTGTAAGTATTAGTATGAAGTGGGTAAGTGCATTATCATTTTTTAATAGCCCATTAGGGTGTTACATTCACAAAAAAAAAATTCTATGATTATATATATACATTAAGTATGCAAGATATGAAATCATTCAAGCACATGCACAAAAATTTAACTAGTACACAAAATGAGGGGCATGCCCTAGATCCTTAGAAAACATGCAACTACACCATAATCCAAGTAAATATCAATGCACAATTAAATACTTAAATACCAAATACCTATAACCTATATCTCACAGAAGTCCAAGGCTTGACCAATTGTGCTCCAACTCCTACAAGCAGTCTCCGACAAGATCTTGTGAACTAATCTTCAATAAATAGAGGGAGAAATTGCACCAAGGGTCTATTTTCCACCCAACCAATGCAACCATCTTCAAAGGTGTTTCCCCCTAAGCAGGGCTCAATCTCAATGAGGTGAGGAAGTCACAAAATCACAATACTCTCCAGAATCCAACCGAACTACTCAGGAAACAATCAAACAAACTTACAACAATTTATCCTAGGTGTGGTGAAGATGATCCTAGACTTGCAGGACCTCCAAATCCCATGAGATTGTATCATGTAGGGGTCTTACTACCACCTTCAATTGGTGGTCACAATCACAATAACAATGGTTCCCCCCTTCAAGCAAGAATATTACTACCACCTTCAGTAGGTGATTACAACCACCACAATAGTAGCATCCTTCTCTGCAAGGATCTTACTACCACATTTAGTCAATGATCGCAACCACAACAACAATGGCATCCTACAATTTGGGCCCAAGGAAAACAACACAAGGAGACATGCATGTTGAGCTTTAGTGCATCCTCGTGTTGTAGGCACACTCCTAGCCCCTTAATCCACACAGACACAATTATACCCAACTCATCATTATCATAACACAAGTGCATCAACAATATTGAGTTCCACAAAGTATTTCCTCATGAGCCAACCAACCCCAACAATGGCCAGGACACTTCTTTTATAATCCATATGAATGTAACATCTTCCCAATATTTGTCTTGAGGGTGAATTTACAAGTGTTCATAATAGGGTAAAAGTGAGTTACAACCCATTCCCCTTCTATGCTTTTACCCAAGTTAACTTTGGATGTCACTTTCACAAGTCTTTTCCCATTTCCAAAGCTTCCTAGGCACTAGGATAAGATAGTCATACTCATTGAGACAATATCTCTTCCCTTGAGTGCACTTCCCCATTGTCCGCCTAGTCTCCACCTATAACAAGTTAGTCCATCCAAGATACCAATGTATATGCAACATGAAGTATCTCATTAATGAGGCATTAAATCATAAATCATATAACATGAAGTATCTCATTAACCATGTATTAGATCATAAATCATATAACATGAAGTATTTCATTAACCATGCTAAATCATAAATCATATGACATGAAGTATCTCATTAACTAGGCATTAAATGGGAAAGTATCCAATGCATGTGTACATCATCAATCATCTCATAACAAGGACAAATCATGGTGAATCATCATCAAAGGTCATCATTACTTCATAGCCATCATCAAGAATATTTAATGTTATCATTAAGAAATATCGGTACTCATCACAATATAGACAATCACATAGGAGTCCAAGTCCATCATACTCAATCATTAGTAGAAGCAAGCACAAGGGGATTCTAAGTCCAGAACATCATCTCTTATTAGTCAGACTATAGCATCAATGTATCATAATAGCTTGTCTTATAAGAATCATATTAAATAAGGGTTACTCATAATAATCCATTAAGGATATATTCATCAGGTTACACATATGTTTCCTAGTAAGTGAAATATCAACAAGGGATAATCCTAAAAGAAGGGTCCAACTATCAATATAAGACACTCAAATTCTAGCCAGAGGTTAGCTAGCACATAATACAAGGCTTAATAATAATTACTGAAAGGGAACACATCACCCATTATCAAGGTACAATTTATCAACACCTATCCACAGAGTAAATAAAACTCCCCCATTATCCATGAAGGATGATAGTTGTAAGCATTGGTTAGAAATAATCAATGAAGAGGTGATCATCCATAATCAATAACAACATCCACCATCCCAGACTAATGGAAATATATTAGTAACCACATGCGCCAAGGGGTGTTACGATTCTCTCCCTCTAAATAGGGCTATGACCTCGAAGCTAATTCAATATTTTGAAACCAAGTATGAGAACTTCTTTAGTTCCAAGTTCTAAATCACACATCATCTTCATCAATGAAAACCAAGTTATCGTCTTTGAATGATAATCACTTTGAATTCAATCATTATTTGACTATCATCCTCATCATTAATGAATATAGGTCATTAATATTATCTAGATCCTTAGTATCATTGGCATTCTTGAACCAAACTCGCAATATAACCATCGATTTATCATGAATATGATTGAATCATAATCGTCAAGGACTTTGAATAATCCATATCAATTCTAGTCTTTACAACATAACTAAGGTTCTACTTATAACAAGGTGGAGTGGTTACTCATCCTTCAAGGTGCTTCTAGGTGTCAAGAGTCCAAAGGTAAGGACACTACCATTCGTATTCAACATATAAGAAGTAACTTCCAAAATGAGATGATAAGTAAGGCATAGTGTGATGTTGTATCCTTTTATCATATATTTGTCATCCATAATCACATGTTCTCAAATAATCATCCTTTGAGTGACCTTAGCATTCTCAGTGTACCACCAATATTGTAGGATTAATAGTTTGAAATGCCACACCGATATCTTTAAATTTTGTTAGTTTCAAGTCATCAATAGCGTCAAAATCATGAATGTTATCAAATCCAACATTGAATCATCACCGTTAATTCCAATTGAATCTCCATCAATGAACACCATCATTATTGAGTGAAATTGTTGATTGACCAATACTATCTATAATACCAATTATGTGAAGCATAGTCATTAAGAAACTAATATCATTAGGGTCATCAACAAATCATCGACATGATCAAGATTGTTGACTCAATATCATTAATATCCACACCTCATTATCAATTGATCAATTTTAGTGTTGTCGATTCATGGTTAACTCCACCATATCATAATTTAAATCACACATTTGACATCACCAATTTTCAAATTGATCATTCATTATTGATGCTACCCACTTATCAAATTTTTTCACCATTCTTCTATCTATTAACATTTCCATGTATTCTACATTAAGATCACCATTAACCAAAAATGTAACATCCTTGTTTTCAAACCCCAAACTAGCGATGTATATTGTAAATGTAATGTATGGTCGAGGGGCAAGTGATGTAATATGTAAATGATGTAAATTGAATATAATGAATAAAATGTATCGTTCGTTGCAAATGAATACAAATGGAGATTTGGGGTCTGAGTTTCCACAAGAGAGGGAAGGGATCCAAGGGGGAGAGTTTACCCATGTCTATTAAATCCAAACCCATTCATTTCTGAATTATCCTTACTTTGAACCTTCTATTATATGTTGAGTGTTCTAAAGACGAATCATTGAATTCATGTAAGAGAGTGGGTGTGAGAAGTCACATCCCATATTTATTGAGAGAATGGGGGTTGAGTACAATCATCTTAGGGTATAGTGCAAGTCAAACAAGCAAGAGAAAGAGGTGAAATTTGTATGGGTAGAAGACCATAATTACACATTCACGTTTTTGCATGGAGAGTTGTTTTTACATGGAGTTTTCTGGACAACAAAGAAGTTCTAAGTGTTGAATCTTAAAGGCATCTATTGTGGGCATGTTTGAAAGTTGTTTGGAGCTGAAATTTTGTGGAGAAATAGGTTGTGGGCCTATGAGTAACGTTCTGATCGAAATTCGTCAAAGGAAGCACGCATTTTGCTACTAGGCGAATTTGTGTTGCAGTTGTAGAATGTCTGAGGTCCCAACAAAGATATTTCCTATCCAACATGTGTTGTAATCCATAGAGGGGAGTGGAAAGGTATGAGGGACTCTAAGCAGTGAAGGGGGATTCCATCCCTTGGGTTGTGCAGGTTGTGGGAAAGAGAGTTGGAGGACTGGAATTAGTTGTGAAAATTGATTGTTGAGAGGGGAATATTATCCAACCTTAGGGACCACCACCTCTCATGGATTCATAGCCCCATCTCAGGGGTGACTTCTTGTTGAAAAATGGAACATCAAGTTTACAGTTAGGAGGAACGTTCGTCCTCTACAACGGGTTGCACAATTCTTAAGATACATGTTCTTATTTGTTATGTTTATTCATGTTAAATGTTGATATAGTTATTGTGCATGTTACTCTGAGTTATCTTGGTTATTGCTACTTGTGAGTAGATTAATGCACATGAATCTCTATTTTTATGGTTGAATGATGGTATATGTATTTCACTGTTGTTGTACACATTTAAAGTAATTGCATTTACATTTTGTATTCGGTATGGATAGATGCTTGAGTTAGAATCTCATGCTATGTGTTATTTCGACATTTAGATTTGGTATCATAAGTTTTTATTGAGTCATTTTAGCATTAGCATGACCCAACTTTTGGTTGGGTAGGTTAGAGTAGTATCAGAACTTCTGGTTCAATACTTGACTCGTATGGGCCAATAACTGGTGCGAATTTGGGAAAATTCATTGTTACATATTTTGTCTATAACAAATTTGTGGAAAAAAAAAAGAAAACTAGAGTGAAATCCCCAAATTTTTGAGCAATTTAGAGCGGATTTGCCTCATAGCATCGAGGAAAGGTTTAATGGCGTCAATTTGCAGAGTTGCAGAGCTAAATTCGACTTACAAGGTCAAAATTCATGTTTTAATGGCAGTCGAAGGCGCTGGGAGAGTTTGATGAATCAACGAATGAGATTACATTTGATCTCAAGATCAACAACCGAGATTAATTTTAATATATTTAAAAACTTATAATTGTTTTGAAGTTAGCAAGGTCGAGCAAATCAACGGCCGAGAATCATTTTCAACATTTGGAAAAATGAGGCAAATCAATGATCTAGATTCATTTTCGGCCATTAGGAAGTTGGAGCAAATCAACAGTCAATATTATTTTGAATAGTAGATTGATGGCCTAAATTCGTCGAGAATTTGGTCGAAATTTTCTAAGTGTTGGGGTTCACCAAAAGAATTCGCTAATGGTCGGGGGTCAGCAAAATCCGAAAAGTGTTTCAATAGACCAAGAGAATTTGTTGATGGTTGATGGTCGGGTCGGTCGAATTGGTAAAGTGTTTTAGTCACCAACAGAATCCCCGATAACCAATGGTCGTGTTGGCCATTTTAACAAAGTGTTTTGATTGAGCAAGAGAAAGTATCGATTGTCAACAACTCATAGTCATGTTGGCCATTTCAGCAAAGCATTTTGATTGAGCAAGAAAAAGTGTCAATTGTTGATGGTTGATAGTCAGGGGTTGGTAAAATTGGCGAGGTGTTCACTTCACTCAAGATAAGTTACTAATTGTTGATGAATGAGGGTGATAATGTGTCATACCATGTCAATGTCCATGTGTCATGCCACGTCAACCAAATTGACACCTCAATATGATGTGTCATTCCATGTCAGTATTCACGTGTCATGCCACATCAACACAGTTGTCACGTCATCCAAGAAATGACCAATGGTCAATGGTCGGGTCGCCTGAATTGGAGAAGTGTTTTCATATGCCAACATGAATGGTCGATGGTCGGGTTGGCGGAATTGATAAAGTGGTTCATCCGCTAAAGAAAATCGCCAACGATCGGTGGCGAATGGTCGGGTCGGTTGGTTTAGTGATATTTTGAAAATCAGTTTCCAAAGGAAAGGGTTGATGGTTGACGATCATGTCGGTAGTTTTTGAAAAGTGTGCGTCCAAAGGAAAATGTCGATCGTCGATGACATTTGGATCAACGGTCCAAATTGGTACAAGATGTCGATCGATGGTGGAGATTGATCAACGGGGTTTTGAAAGGATTAGCGAATCAACGACTTAGATTTTACTCGATTTGAGATTGAAAGATCAGATTAAAAGAGTGTTAAAATAGTAAAAACAGACAATTTTATATGAAATTTTATGATTTTTGAAGGTCATTAACTTGCAGATTGATTTTGAGGGCCTAAACGACGTTTTTAGGAAATCAAAATCTACATAAAAAGTGTACCTTAAATAAAATAACTCGGAGAAAGCTTTCCAATGAGATACTCCATGTGCAAAATAGAGCTTGTATGAGAAAGTTACAGCAGAAACAATTAAGATAAAATTTCGGCACCAGTGTACTTCTAGAGGGCATAACTCCTTGCTCAGAAGTTCATTTGAGGCACAGGAACAGTCTATGGAAAGCTTATGAACCACATACGACAACCATGGAGCTAGATTTGGAATTTAAATATGTAAAAAATGTACAAGAAGAAAAAAAAGACACATGTAGCATACATGAATAAATTTGGAAAAACAATTTAAACCTCTCCATACCATAACTTTCAACTTGGAGCTCAAATTTGAGTAGACGAATAGTCGTTGAAAAGGTGTTGAAGAATAAAATACATCTATCCACCCAGAATTTTGAATTGGACGCTAAAAGTTCTCAGAAGTAATAAAGTAAACTCTGCAGTAGTAAGTGGAGAATCGTCGCTTGTGAATATTCTATTTTTTCACTCAAAACTGAGAATGAAGCATGATTACAATCATTGGAGAGTTGTTTCAAGGAAGAATGTGTCTAAGGAATTAGAATTTGACTTGGTGCATTTTGTTCTTCATAAATTGATGTGAAGAATAACATGTATTCTAATTAATGGAATGTTTATAGTATGCATGTGCTAACAATAATTATTGCAAGCACATTTCTTGCAGAATTAGAGGTACAAGAAAACAATTTTGGTTCTTATATGAGGATTGGAGTTATGGAAGATGCACAATGGTCTTACAGCCACGAAGAAGAAATCAAAGGTCTGCATGACAGCATGGGAAATGTTGAAACCCAATCTAATGGAAGAATAAACATGCATGAGCCTGTAACTATGAGAAGCTTGCAAAGGGAAGTGTAAAGCTATAGGGACGATAATGAAAAGATCATGAAAGCTGAATATGCTACAGAAGCAAGTCAATAAAGATTCTGGCACAAGACAAGAAGCTAGTGCAAGGCAAGTAGAAGTTTATATATCTCATGATAGGAGAGACGATCATGAAAGATTTATATAGTCAAGGAGTGCTAACAAGCATCAAAATCATTATTTTCCATGGAACTTGACCAGAAGAGCATATGTACGTTCAAGGTCGGAGAGCAGCGCAAGTATATCTCATGTCAGACATCAAAGGATGAGACATGGATAAGATAGCTTACAAGGGGAGCCGAGGAAAATCAAGCCACCATCATTTGATGGAGAGAACAAGAAAGGAGAAGATGCAAAAGCATGGTTGTTGGGAATGAAGAAATATTTCTAGTTGCGTAATTACTCATCAAATGTAGAAGTTCAAATTGCAGCCTACCACCCTCAAAGAAATGCATCTATGTGGTGGGATCGACTGAAGCATGTTAAACATCTTGACGAGAAGAGAATTTTTTGGAAGCAGTTCAAGAAATATTTTCAGCAGCAGTACTTGTCAAAGCAATATTATGACAAGAAGATGCAAGAGTTCTTTGAACTCAAACTTGGGAACATGACCATGGATGAATATAAAAGGAAATTCTTGAAACTTCTCAGGTATGTGAGTTTCATCAAAGATGAGAAGGTCAAAATTCATAGGTTCTTCAGTGGGTTGTCATCCTTCTGCATGGATACAATTCAGTTTGATGAGCCCAAGAATTTAGAAAAATCCATAAGAACGACTAAGTATTTGTATGAGCAGAACAGAGGAAGACCAGCTTTCCAAAAGACTTGGGATGACAAGAAGAAATGCAATATGAGTCAAAAGAAGAAAGGATTCAAGCCACCTTTCATCAGAAAATAGTTCTCAAGCATATCAATGAGGGCAGCCATCTCAAGGCGATCAAAAAATGACAGAGTCCTTGGGAAAGAGGCCAAGATAACAACCCATAAAGTGTTGGGGATGTGAAGGAGATCACATGTATAAAGAGTGTCCTCACCGAGGAGATAAAATGAAGACTATGAATAGCATCAAGCAAGAAGAGACAATAGAGGATGTGGGCAGAAGCATGCCAATAATCTATGCAGACTTGTACAATAAACAAGTAGACTATCAATCCCACATGATTGAAGTGGAAGCTAAGATTGATAATCATCCCATAGTTATTTTGATTGATTCTGGAGCTAGCCATAGCTATATAGATCCAAATATAGTTGAAATATTTAAATTGAAGAATTGTAAGCATGGAAAGTCTTGGTCAGTTCAGCTAACTACTAAAACCAAGAGAAGAATTAATGAGCTTGTTAAAGAATGTCTTATAAACATGAATGGAATGAACACTAAGAAAAATTTGAATATCATATCACTTGAGTCTTATGACGGCTTGATTGGCATGGATTGGTTAGAAAAACATCATGATGTCTTAGATTGTTATAACAAAGCTTTCACATGTCTTGCTGATGAATGAAATTCAAAGAAAGTGCAAGGTATTCCAATGCCTATATATGTTCGAGAGATTTCAACATTGCAGCGGAAAAAAAAATTTAGGAAAGAGTGTCAGATATATGTATCCCATATGGAAGAGCCAATGAAAGGTAAAGATCCAAGTCTTAAAAATTATCCAGTCTTGAAAGAATATGAAGATGTGTTTGGGGAGATACTAGAATTGCCACCAAAGATGGACATTGATTTCTCTACTGATTTAATACCTGGAGCTTCCCCAGTATCCAAAACTCCCTAAAGAATGACTCACACGTCAGAGATAAAAGAGTTGCAAATGCAACTAGTAGAGTTGTTGAAGAAACAATATATATGTCCACGTGTTTCTCCTTGGAATTCCCTAGTTCTTTTTGTCAAAAAAAAATGGAACATTGAGGTTATGTATTGACTTCAAATAACTGAACAAGGTTACAGTCAAGAATAAATATCATTTGCCGAAGATTGATGATCTTTTTAATCAGATGAAATTAGCAAAGATAATTTTCAAGTGCGACTCGAGATCAGGGTATCATCAAGTGAAAATCAAAGAAGAAGACACTAGCAAAACAATGTTTAGGACAATGTATGGACACTATGAATTTGTAGTGGTGCCTTTTGAGTTGACAAATGCACCCATTACAATTATGTGTCTGATGAATGGGGTCTACAAATTTCCTGAACAAGTTTTTCATTGTATTCTTGGATGATATTTTTATCTATTCCAAGGCAGAGGAGGAGCATGAGAAACATTTGAGGATGGTGCTACAAGTGTTGAAAGAGAATCAATTGTATGACAAATCAAGTAAATGCACTTTTTGTCAAAAACACATCTATTATTTGAGTCACATTGTTTTAGAAGATGGCATAGCAGTGGATCCAGAGAAAATTGAAACAATTAAAAGTTGGTCAGCGTCAACAAACATTTCAGAGGTTGGATCATTTATGGGTCTAGTTGGTTATTATAGGAGATTTATTGTGAGATTCTTCAAGATTACCCACCCAATAACATCTTTGCAAAATAAAGGAGTAAAGTTTGAACGGAGTGCTAAGTGTAAAGAAAATTTTCAGTACTTAAAGGATTTATTAACTAGTGCACCTATTTTAAAAGTTGCAGATTCAGATGAAGATTTTGTTGTGTGCACAGATATATGCAAGGAAGGGCTCGGTGGAGTCCTTACACAAAATGGACATATAATTTATTATGAGTCTACAAAATTGAAGGAGCATGAAATAAATTATGCCATACATGACTTAGAGTTGGTAACCATAGTACATGCCTTAAGGATGTGGAGACATTACCTTATGGGAAGGAAATTGAATTAAGGATTGACCATAGTGGTTTGAAATATTTGTTTGAAAAAACAACACTAAATGTCAGACAAATTAGATGGTTGGAATTTCTTAGTGAATATGACTTTGACATCAAGCACATAAAGAGAAAAGAGAACAAGGTGGTTGATGCACTCAACAAAAGGGTGCATAAAATGCATGCTACAACCATTAGTATGTATATGACATATTTAAAACATAGAATTCTAGAGGTTGTAACAACATACCAACATTATGTGCAAGTCAAAGAAAGCCTACATCAACATAATGTATAGCAACATAGTGATTACAAACTAGAAGATGATGGAATCTTCTTATTCCATAACAAATTTTATGTTCCTAATTATCAGGAATTGAGAAATTTTGTCTTAAAGGAGATGCACAAATTACCATATGCTAGACATCCAGGATACCAGAAAATTATTGCAGTTATAAGAGGCCAATATTTTTGGCCTAGTATGAAAAAAAATGTCACTAATTATTTGGCTAGATGCATGGAATGTCAGATGGTAAAGGCTAAGCACAAACATTCAGTGAGATTATTACAGTGATTGCCCATTTCTAAATGGAAATGAGAAGTTGTTACTAACAATTTTCATTACCAAATTGTCTAAGACAACAAGACAACATGATTATATCATGGTAGTGGTGGACAAGCTTACAAAGACTACACATTTTATTCATGTAAAAGTAACTCATAAGATAGCCAATATTGCATAAATTTATATGAGAGAAATCACTAGACTACATGATGTGCCTAACACATTAGTGTCGGACTGAAATTCCAAATTCACTTTCAATTTTTGGAAAGAGTTATTTTAAAGAATTTGGGATCACTCTGAATTTCAGTACAACATATCACCCAGAATCTGATGGGTAGACAAAAATGATTAATCAGTTAATTGAAGATGTGTTGAAAATGCATGTAATGGACAAGTCTTCTAGGTGGGAGGACTATATCTATTTAGTTGAGTTTGCTTACAATAATGGATATCATGAATTATTGAAGATGAGCCCGTTTGAAGCATTATATGGTAGAAAATGCAACACACCAGTGAGTTGGGATAACCTAGCAGATAAAATCATGATTGGGCTAGAATTGTTAAGGAAAATGGAAAAACATATGGTAAAGATCCGACAGAATTTGAAAGTTGCACAAGATAGGCAGAAGACTTATGCCGATAAAAGAAGAACACCGAGAATTCAAAGTGGGAGATCATGTGTTTTTAAAAATTAAAGCCAAGAAAAGCTCCTTGAAATTAAAAAGTTGGCAAGGGGATATTGTAGGTTTTTTGAGATCTTAGAAACGATAGAGCCAATTGCATACATGCTAGCATTCTCTGCATCTATGACAATTCATAATGTGTTTCATGTGGCTTTATTAAATAAATATGTACTTGATCGTAATCATGTGATTGATTGGAATGTGATCCAGGTAGAACACAAAAGAGATTTTCGGGTATGCATCTTGGATTGAAAGATCAAAGTGCTCAGGGACAAAGCCATTGACTTGGTAAAGGTTCAATAAACCTACTACAGTCCTGAAGATGCCAAAAGGGAGCACAAGGAAACCATGTGGGAAACATACCCATAATTTTTTGCAAATTTTGAAGAAAACTAAATATACATTTGTACATAAGCGAATGAAGATTCCATTTTGGAAGCTAGAATTCTTGGAGCCACAACTCTGAGATTTTCTTGTCCAACCAATATGTGAGTTTAGGGGAAAAGAGAGTTGTTGGTTGGAATTGTTGCGTGAGTCATTAAGTTACGGAATTATCAAGTATTATGATGTAATGTTTTATATATATGCCAACGTGTAAATTGTATGGTTATGTGCATTGAAGACAAAGCAGTTTGTAGAGGGAAAGAAATATAACATCCCTCTTTTCAAATGTCAAACTAGCGATGTATATTGTAAATGTAATGTATGATCGAAGGCTAAAGGATGTAATATGTAAATGATGTATATTGAATATAATGAATAAAATGTATCGCCAACTTTAAATGGACACTGAAGGCTTAGTTTCCACGAGGAAAAGGGAAAGGAAAAGCGTTTACCCATGTCTATTAAACTCAAACTCATTACTTTCTAAATTATCCTTACTTTGAATATTCTATTAACTGTTGAGTGTTCTAAAGCTCAATCATTGAATTTATGTAAGAGGGTGGGTGTGAGAAGTCACATCCCATAGTTATTGAAAGCATGGGAGTTGAGTACAATCAGCTTAGGAAAGAGTGCAAGTCAAGCAAGCAAGAGAAATGATGCAGGAGCATCGCTCACTCATCAAGCGAGCCAGTGCGTGGAGCAGAAAAGACAGCTGGACAGCACCAGCACCAAAATTTTGAAACACCTTGAAACTGTTGCGCAAGACATTAATGTATTGATGTGATGAATCGCACTTTGTATATTGTAAATGGACCTTGAGCCTTTAAGCTCTCGTCCTTAGTAGATAGGAAGGCATTTAATAAATTTAATGCTGTTAGATAGGAATTAATTGTAGATTTGATAGTTGTAGAATTCGAGAGGGCAAACGGAATATAGGCACCCTCCTTTGTACATTGTAACAGATTAAGAAACAGGAGCAAGAAGAGAAGAGCAAGCAGAAAACTTGTGGAGAACACCCATGTACAGATTGAATTAATAGAAGAGAGCCTTTGATTCAATTTCATGGTTTGTGTTGTTTCTCTGTGTTGATATTATGCTCATGGTTGTTTGCTTTCTGTCATGCATTTGCTTTTGAATATGCTGTGCATGTGATTTCAGAGGTTTAACTGAAGTCTGTGAGATAAGAGAATGAGTTTCAATTGTTTCTCTGTTTGAGCCAGGAGATTCCTGCATAGAGTGCAGTCGAATTCATCCGTACAGAGTGCGTTGATGAGGCTCAACAGTTAAACTCTTATTCTCGTTCACCCATAAATCGATTGGGTTTAATAGAGTCGTGCAGAAGAAGTGCACGCTGAATTTGAAGTCTCAGTGGCTAGTCTAAGTAAAGAGTAGGCAGGGATTACTATGGCTGCAAGTGCCCAAAGTCTGGAGGACTCAACACTTTGAGAGTTGTTGAAGGTCGAGCGCGAGCAGTGGGTGCAAAGTCTCTGAGGGAGTCGGAGTTGACAAGCTCAGGAGGAATAGTTCCTTCGTGAGTCCTGGGAGAAGGACCCAGGAAAAGGTTCGAGCCGGAAGAAGCTTGAAGCGGAAGAATTCTCCAAGGAGGAGAATCGACGGCCAGGATTCGCAGGAGAGGTTCGCGAAGTCCCGCCGACTGTCAGATCTGGGGGAAGCTGCGAGGAAGTTAGCCTTGGCGCAAAGAAGGAACCGGCCATCGGGATTCGGCGTATCGGGTTTCCCGGAGGCAAGTGTTTCATAGCTGTTGAAATCGCGATTAGCGATTTCCCAATTCAATCGGAGCCGTCGATCGCTACGGGGACACGTGGTACCGGATCCCGAGAGGTCGGGGTTCGACGTTCGGGGTTTTCTAATACAAAGAAATTGCGATCCCGCGATCCCCGATATAACGGAGGGAGAGGTGACGTGACCGGGAGGTAGCGCACGTGCCATCGGAGTTCGGGGTTCGGAGAGTTGCGGGATGAGTGAATTGCGACATCACAATTGTCGATTTCCCGATAGGGAAATCCCTGACAAGAACGAAAGCATTGACCCTTTGACTTATCGGGGTTCGGGGTTTTGATTTGCACGAAGTGCTTGCTCGTAAACTTCGCGATAACGCGAAGCCCGATTTCTCGAGGAGACAGCGGGAGATCGTTAGAGTATCCTGTGGGTGACCTAAGGTCCCGATATGGGATTTGGAGGGCATATTAGCTCTTCAGGCCCGAGTGAAAAAGAAGGTCCTAGTGAGAGCGGTCGGACCGTGAGGGTCACGGCTTGCACCAGTGTGGTATCAGAGCGGGAGAAGAGCTCTCTTTGTTTTCAGTAGCAGAGAGAAGAGATTTTCACCATGCCTCCGAGAAGAGGTAGACAATCACCCAATCCAGAGGGGGAAAGGGAATTGTCCAGAGGAAGAGAAATGTCCAGGGAAGGAAGTAACCATGGACAGAATGTGGAAATGGAGAAAGAATTACGAAATCTTTGTGCCAGAATGGAAGATATGGAAGCGGCACATAGGCGCGCAGCGCATACTGGAGAGTTCAGTGATTCCGAAGTTGAAGAAGAAGTTGGACGTGAAGAAGAGGTTGCAGCAGAAGATGCATCAACCGAACGATTGATTAAAGCCATTTCCAGGATGAGTTCCAAGACCAAAATGGACATTCCAGTCTATGAAGGAAGCCTGGATGCAGAAGAGTTGTTGGATTGGATCCGAGCTCTTGACACCTACTTCGATTATGAGGATATCAAAGAGGACAAAAAGGTAAGGCATGTTGTTACCAAGTTGAAGGGACATGCAGCCTTATGGTGGGACGAGCTACAGGCGGATAGACGTTCCAAAGGAAAACAGAAGATTAAAAGTTGGGATAGGATGATCGCTAAGATGAAGGCGAAATTAATCCTGAGAGACTACCAGATCACTCTGTTCAGGCGAATGCAGAACCTGAGATAGAAGTTGATGTCGGTGAAAGAATACACCGAGGAATTTTATAAGCTCAATATCCGAGCAGGTCATCGGGAGAGCGATGATGAGAAGGTGGCGAGATATCTGAATGGTCTGATGTATGACATTCAGGATGAATTGAGCATGGTTACCATCCGAACAGTTGAGGATGCGTACCAGATGGCTCTAAAGGCCGAGGAGAAGCTGAGCCGTAAGCAGGGACAGCAAGGGCGAGGCAGGAGTCATCCCAGAGGCAAGGCGGTTGCCCAAGAAAGAACACAGAAGCCCAAGGAGGAATGGAGGAAGCCTCAGGGTAAGATGGAAAGGGGCGGAACCTCACAGAGGCAGTAATATGCTGAGCCGAGGAGGCAGCATACAGAGCAGGGTGGCGGTTATGTTGATGCCAACACATTTCCTCGTACCAGAGGTAGAGGAAGAGGGCGAGGAGGAATCATCACATGCTTTACATGTGGAAAGGACGGACACAAAGCCGTTGATTGTCCAGACAGGAAACCGGACCGAGGAGAAACTCACATCACTGAGGCGCAGAGGCGTGATACTCAGAACGAAGATGCAGACAGCGGAAGATCGCTTGGGATGCATAAAATCCTTTTGACACCTGAGAAAGAGGTGGAAAGCTCAGTGCAGAGGAGTAGACTGTTCAGAACAGCTTGCACAACCAAGGGATGGAAATGCAAAGTCATTGTGGACAGCGGGAGCACAGATAATTTCGTTTCAACCGAGATGGTGGAAAAGCGGGAGCTGGAAACAACTAAGCACCCGAGTCCCTATAAAGTCTCGTGGTTACAGAAAGGACACCGGATAAGTGTTACGAAACAATGCTTAGTTAAATTTAAGATAGGGAATTACCATGATGAGATTCTGTGTGATGTTATTCCCATGGATGTATGTCATATATTGCTGGGTAGACCATGACAATATGACAGAAATGTGGTTCATGACGGAAGGATGAACACATACACTTTGGAAAATGATGGAAGAACCCATAAATTGTTTCCGATAAAGGATAAAGAAGTGAAGCCGGAAGTAAACAACACCATACTTCTTATGAGTGGGAAGGAGCTTCTCACAGAGATGGAGAAGAACGAAGATTCACAATTCTTTGTTGTCAGGAAGCCAAGAATTGTCCTGACAAACACAAGAGTGGATGACTTACCAGACGAGATTCAGGAACTGCTGGGGGAGCTCGCTGACATCATCGTGGACGAACTACCTCGTTCGTTGCCACCGATGCGGAGTGTGAGTCATCACATCGACCTCATACCCGGAGCAAGTTTACCGAATAAAGCAGCGTACAGGGTGACACCCCAAGAAAATGAGGAGGTCAAAAGACAGGTACAGGATCTGCTGGACAAAGGACTGGTCAGGGAGAGTCTGAGTCCATGTGTTGTTCCGACAGTATTGAGTCCGAAGAAGGATGGAGGCTGGAGAATGTGTACAGACTCCAGAGCGATAAATAAAATCACCATCAGATACAGATTTCCACTGCCGAGAATGGATGATCTGATGGATTGCCTGAGTGGGGCAAATTATTTTTCAAAGATTGATCTTAAGAGCGGATATCACCAGATTCGCATGAGGGAAGGAGATGAATGGAAGACAGCATTCAAGACAAACGAAGGTTTGTACGAATGGTTGGTCATGCCGTTTGGCTTGACAAATGCGCCAAGCACATTCATGAGGCTGATGAATGAAGTCCTGAGGGAATTCATTGGGAAATTTGTTGTCGTATATCTGGACGATATATTGATTTTCAGTAAGACGAAGGCTGAGCATTTGAAGCATTTGGCCATTGTGATGAGAAGACTGCAGCAGGAGAAGTTGTTGGTCAACATGAAGAAGTGTTCCTTCATGAAGACGGAACTCATTTATTTGGGTTTTGTTATTTCGACTAATGAGTTGAAAATGGATCCTGAGAAGGTAGAAGTGATAAAGAATTGGCCATCACCGAGAAATGTTTTCGAGGTGAGGAGTTTCCATGGACTGGCTAGTTTCTACAGGAAATTCATTCGGAATTTTAGTGGAATTAGCGCAGCAATGATGGACACAGTGAAGAAGCGGCATAAAGTTTTTCATTGGACAGTCGAGGCTGAGAGGAGCTTCAATCTGTTGAAGCGGAAGATAACAGAGCAACCAATTTTGGTGTTGCCTGATTTCCAGAAGACATTTCAAGTGAAATGTGATGCGAGCGGATATGCCGTAGGAGGGGTCTTAAGTCAGGATGACAGGCCAGTTGCATATTTCAGCGAGAAGCTGGATGAAGCGAAGCTGAAATACTCCACATATGATAAAGAGTTTTATGCCATCATACAGGCATTAAAGAAGTGAAGGCATTACTTGATACCTAAAGAATTTGTTCTGTACAGTGATAATCATGCATTGCAGTTTGTGAGTCAACAAGATAAGCTGAACCAGAAGCATGCAAAATGGGTAGAGTACATGCAAAATTTCACGTTTGTGATCAAACACATTTCAGGGACTGCTAACAAAGTAGCCGATGCTTTGAGCAGGAAATGTTTGCTGTTGCAGGAGTTCCGAGTCAAAACATTGGGTTTTGAAAATCTGAAAGATATGTATGCAGGTGATGCAGATTTCGGAGAAGCATACGAGGCAACTGAGAATCCAGTTCTCAGGGATCGGAGCCCGTGGTTAAATTATATGATCCAGGATGGATTGTTGTTCAGAGGCAATCAACTGTGCATTCCGAACTGCTCCATGAGGGAGAATTTGGTGAAGGAAAAACACAGTGGAGGCTTAGCAGGTCATTTTGGACATGACAAGACATTCGCGAAGCTAAGCGAATTGTATTTTTGGCCAGGGATGCGAGCAGATATAAAGAGGTTTGTTGACAGGTGCCGAATTTGTCAACACTCGAAGGGCCGAAAACAGAATGCAGGATTTTATCAGCCATTGCCCATACCCGAGAGACCATGGGAGGCAATTAGTATGGATTTTGTGTTAGGTTTGCTGAGAACGCAGAGGGGAGTTGATTCCATTTTTGTGGTGATAGACAGGTTTTCTAAGATGGCACACTTTATTCCGTGTCAAAATACCAGCGATGCGACCCACATCGCAAATTTGTTTTTCAAAGAAATCGTTAGACTGCATGGATTACCGAGAAGCATAGTCTCGGATCGGGATACTAAATTCATAGGTCATTTTTTGAGGACGCTATGGAAAAAACTAGGAACAAACTTAGCGTTTAGTTCAGCTTATCATCCACAGATGGATGGACAAACAGAGGTGGTCAACAGAAGTCTGGGGGATCTGTTGAGAAGCCTGGTGACCGAGCACCACAGTAGCTGGGACAATGTGTTGCCACAGGCGGAGTTTGCGTACAACGATTCGGTGAATCGGAGTACAGGAAAAAGCCCATTCCAGATTTTATATGGGACACAACCGAGGGGAGTTTCTGAACTCAGGGAGTCAGAACAGAGTGCGACTAGCAGTGCTAGCGCTGAAGAGTTCGCTGAAGCGATGCAGGAACTTCACAGTCAAGTGAAGCAGCGACTGATGCAATCAAATCAAGAGTACAAACGCAGAGCCGATCAGCGGAAGAGACAACTTCACTTTGAAGTTGGTGATTTGGTCCTCGCACACTTGAGGAAAGAAAGGTTCCCAAGGGGAACATATAACAAGCTCAAGATGAAGAAAATTGGGCCATGCAGAATCCTGAAGAAGTTCGAAGACAACGCCTATGAGATCGAGTTGTCGGATGGCATCGGGATATCTCCGATTTTTAATATTTCGGATTTATACCCATACAGGGCTGGAGAAGCAGACACTGGAAACGAGGAACCAGTGATCCAATGGCATAAACAATTACCAGTTGCAGAGAAGACGCAGATGGAGTGTATACTAGACAAGCGAGTGGGAAGGAAGACCAGGAGAAAGCAGTACTTCGAGTACCTGGTGAAATGGAAGAATCACCCAGTGGAGGACGTCAGCTGGGAGACTGAAGCAGTTATTCAGAAGCATGGGCAGACTGTGCAGGAGCTCATGGACAGGAGCCCATGAATATTTTCAAGCCGAGGAGTATGATGCAGGAGCATCGCTCACTCATCAAGCGAGCCAGCGCGTGGAGCAGAAAAGACAGCTGGACAGCGCCAGCACCAAAATTTTGAAACACCTTGAAACTGTTGCACAAGACATTAATGTATTGATGTGATGAAGCGCACTTTGTATATTGTAAATGGACCTTGAGCCTTTAAACTCTTGTCCTTAGTAGATAGGAAGGCATTTAATAAATTTAATGCTGTTAGATAGGAATTAATTGTAGATTTGATAGTTGTAGAATTCGAGAGGGCAAACGGAATATAGGCACCCTCCTTTGTACATTGTAACAGATTAAGAAACAGGAGCAAGAAGAGAAGAGCAAGCAGAAAACTTGTGGAGAACACCCATGTACAGATTGAATTAATAGAAGAGAGCCTTTGATTCAATTTCATGGTTTGTGTTGTTTCTCTGTGTTGATATTATGCTCATGGTTGTTTGCTTTCTGTCATGCATTTGCTTTTGAATATGCTGTGCATGTGATTTCAGAGGTTTAACTGAAGTCTGTGAGATAAGAGAATGAGTTTCAATTGTTTCTCTGTTTGAGCCAGGAGATTCCTGCATAGAGTGCAGTCGAATTCATCCGTACAGAGTGCGTTGATGAGGCTCAACAGTTAAACTCTTATTCTCGTTCACCCATAAATCGATTGGGTTTAATAGAGTCGTGCAGAAGAAGTGCACGCTGAATTTGAAGTCTCAGTGGCTAGTCTAAGTAAAGAGTAGGCAGGGATTACTATGGCTGCAAGTGCCCAAAGTCTGGAGGACTCAACACTTTGAGAGTTGTTGAAGGTCGAGCGCGAGCAGTGGGTGCAAAGTCTCTGAGGGAGTCGGAGTTGACAAGCTCAGGAGGAATAGTTCCTTCGTGAGTCCTGGGAGAAGGACCCAGGAAAAGGTTCGAGCCGGAAGAAGCTTGAAGCGGAAGAATTCTCCAAGGAGGAGAATCGACGGCCAGGATTCGCAGGAGAGGTTCGCGAAGTCCCGCCGACCGTCAGATCTGGGGGAAGCTGCGAGGAAGTTAGCCTTGGTGCAAAGAAGGAACCGGCCATCGGTTTTCGACGTATCGGGTTTCCCGGAGGCAAGTGTTTCATAGCTGTTGAAATCGCGATTAGCGATTTCCCAATTCAATCGGAGCCGTCGATCGCTACGGGGACACGTGGTACCGGATCCCGGGAGGTCGGGGTTCGACGTTCGGGGTTTTCTAATACAAAGAAATTGTGATCGATGAAATCGCGATCCCGCGATCCCCGATATAACGGAGGGAGAGGTGACGTGACCGGGAGGTAGCGCACGTGCCATCGGAGTTCGGGGTTCGGAGAGTTGCGGGATGAGTGAATCGCGACATCACAATTGCCGATTTCCCGATAGGGAAATCCCCGACAAGAACGAAAGCATTGACCCTTTGACTTATCGGGGTTCGGGGTTTTGATTTGCACGAAGTGCTTGCTCGTAAACTTCGTGATAACGCGAAGCCCGATTTCCCGAGGAGACAGCGGGAGATCGTTAGAGTATCCTGTGGGTGACCTAAGGTCCCGATACGAGATTTGGAGAGCATATTAGCTCTTCGGGCCTGAGTGAAAAAGAAGGTCCTGGTGAGAGCGGTCGAACCGTGAGGGTCACGGCTTGCACCAAGAAACAGGGGAAATTCGTATGAGTGAGACCAAAATTACACATTCAAGTTTTTGCATGGAGAAATGTTTTTACATGGAGTTTTTTTGGACAACAAAGACGTTATGAGTGTTGAAGTTTCAAGTTGTCGTGGGCACATTTGGCAACTATTTGGAGCTGAGATTTCGTGGAGAAGGAGGCCACAACCCTGTCAGTAACATTTTGTTCAAAATTCATTAAGGGAAACACGTGTTTTGTTGCTAAACGAATTTTTGTTGCAAATGTAGAATTCTTGAGGTCCCAACAAAGAGATTTATTGTCCAACCTGTGTTGGACACCCTGGAAGAGAGTGGAAAGGCCCGAGGGATTGTGAGTAGTGAAAGAGGATTCCATCCCTTGTGTTGTGCAGGTTGTGAGGAAGAGAGTTGGTGGACTAGATGTGAGAATTCATTGTTGAGAGGGAGATATTAGTCATCTTTAGGGACTGTTGTTTCTTATGGATTCATAGCCCCAACTCGGGGGGTGACTTGTTGCTAAGAACTGAAACATCAAATCTACGGTTGGGAAGAATGTCTGTCCTCTACAACGAGTTACATAATTCTTAACATAATTGTTCTTATTTGATGTGTCTAATCATGTTAATGTTGATATAGTTGTTGTGCATTTTACTCTAAATTATCTTGGTTATTGCTACTTGTTGTGAGTAGATTGATGCACATGAATCTCTATTTTTATGGTTGAATGATGTTATATGTATTTAACTGTTGTTGTGCACATTTAAAGTACTTGCATTTATGTTTTTATTCAGTATGGATAGCTACATGAGTTAGAATGTCATGTCGTGTGTTATTTTTGCATTTAGATTTGGTATCAAAAAAAAATTATTTGGTCGTTTTAGCAGTAGCGTGACCCAGCTTGGGGCTGGGTACGTTACAAAAAATCAGTAACGAGTCATAGCGCCATCAAATCACTTCTTCATCAAATTTAATCTTTGAGATTACAATCAAAATTGAGCATAATTTATGGTTATCATCAAATTGAATCATACTATCGATGTCATTATACATCTCTGTTACAATCCTCAATTTACCCATATCTTTAGTCTTAGTTCCTCCATATCACCTTTGTTATCATGGTCATATCAATCAATAAACATCCATGAATTGATTCGTCGTTGGATAAAATTACACATCATTAGTCAATGAGTTCTCCAACCCTCATTGTGTTATCCAATAGATAAGTGTCTTGTAACACTAACCCTTTAATAAAAATTAACATTAGATTGGTGATTTCTATGATGAAATTCCATGGACTACAAGTATCCATTATCATTGATGGCATCCCTTTATTAGAGGGTTATTTAGCCTATATATCATGTTTGAGTAGGCATTAACCTATTATACAATAAATAAAATATAGTCTTAGCCATAATGACAAATACATAATGATGCGTATGATTGGAGTCATGGCCACATGTACAACTTCACCAATAATTCCGATGATATCTTCTTAGTTACCTCATTTGTAAAGCCTATTACATTCACCACCTAACAATAACATTAGCTACATGTTCATCACATGTTAATAACACAACACTCCAAGTAACTATCCAACACACATTGACCACTAGAAATGCATACATTTCAATTTGAGTGTTGACATTATTCTGACAACCTTACTTAAGATTTAATATTAGTTCTAAAGAAATTCAATTACAGAAGAGCATACTTCGGAGAACCCTATAGTGCAAATGGAATGGAGGATTTGAACCCTATAGTGCAAATGGAATGGAGGCTTTGGGTGCTAGAGAAGAGCTCGAAGGAAAGAGATAAGACATTCTCAAAGGATCTAGTTATTGGATATTAAATAGTACAATTGAACTTGACTAAGCAAGGCAGTGAGGCTCTTTAAGCTTACTAACTACATCTGTAATGCCTATTGAAAGCACTAACCTACAACTTGTAAGAAGCATCGCGCTTTAAGAGCCAAGAGCCAATCATAGGAAAAGTTAGAGCATGTTTTCCATAGGCACATAAATTAGTGGTTGAATTATCTTTGTATAATCAAGTTATTATTATGCACTATAAAGTCCCTTACCTCACAATATCTTCCATTTAAAAACAAAGCTCTGGAATTTAAGGAAAATAATATGAAACTTATGGGGATGTTGAGACATCACAAAAGCTTCACATCCATTTATTGTTACTACACATATCCAGAGCTAATAAAACAAAATAATAATATGTTTTGTTGGGCGATGGCAGTGGCAACAGGACTGGATAGGAGAGGACAGGACAGTCCATGATAGCCTTCCCTCCATCTGACTTACATAAAGGAATAAAAGGATAGAGAAAATCATAATCATAAGCTTATCATAAACAATGTGCCATCATTGTAAACCATATATATATATATATATATATATATATATATATATATATATATATATATATATGTACACACAATTACTGGTATTGGTGGGTTCCACTTCAAACTGGTTTAGTGGAATATCGATCAGATTCCCCATAACACCAAATTGGGACTGCAAAACAACTGTTGGGCCCTCAAACTGGGTTCCAATCTGTATTGGTCCATCCAGAACTGATTTAACTTATACAGAATTGTATTTAATGTTTAGTCCCAATTCTTGATGTCAATACTGACATTTACTTTTATTTACATTTTAACATTAAAAGTTGACATAGGACCACCATTTCAAGATGTTTAGTGATGGGATTGAACCTCAAAAGGAGAAAACAGAAATCGGGGTGTGTTTCAGCGTTCAATGCACTTAACAGTCTATTAAGTTGGTGTTTCAACTTACATTTAAAACAGATTCTGTACCCCTTTCTCTTACACCCATTCAGCTGGAAATTGTAGGAATATAAGACAGGAACCTAGAAGCAGAATACACTACTCAATTGTTCCAACTGATTGAAACCTATATTGTGCCAATGGTGCCCACTGATTTAAGACATCAAATAGCAGCAACTGTTGACACCATTCACCAAGAGAAAACAAACTTCAGAATGTTGGACTTGGTCGAGTCAAACAAACAAGCTAGAGTTTAAACGAGTATATACTCATTTGATCATAGTATAATGATTTTTGGACTATAGAGACCGTTTAGAGTTTCAATGTTTATGTTATGTCTCAAAACTTTAATTAAGGGCATTTTATCCAGTGCCAATTCTGATCCAGCTCCAATACACAATGGTCTGTAATTAACAAATTCCTAGACCAATATACCACCAATTAACACATTCTCAATATATAGAGACCGTTTAGAGTTTCAATGTTGATGTTATGTCTCAAAATTTTAATTAAGGGTATTTGATCCAGTGCCAATTCTGATCCAGCTCCAATATTGGTTTGTACTTAACAAACGAATATACCACTAATCAACACCTTATATATCCACCTAGAGGCAAGAGCCTTTTCAATCTTGACTAATATACTGCCGATCAACACAATCTATACCGAAATAGAGGCAACAACCTTTTGACATGCACGGTTATCGCTGTTCCATCCAACATGCATTTAAACAAAAGTTTGTAGCATGTTTGTATGAATACTGGAAAGAATCGTCCCATCTTAGTTTTCTACTTCGCACATGTTATGTGATGAAGTGTTGCAGAAAACAACAGCATAAAAGAAAGATATCCATATATATCTTTACTAAGATATAACGACAATAGTAATTTGTCAGATAAAGCGTTTAAAAAGAAAGCCAAAGCTGTCTTTTGTGCGACCTTCAAAACCTCTAGATTCGGGTGTTCACATTTTCGTATGATTTGTAAGATGCGGCAATTTCTAACCATACGTATTCATGCACAAGAGGTAAAATCAAGTATCTAGTTTCCTTCAGGCATCAATTAAAGTTACCATCAGACAAAAAGCCTTCATGCAACTTGCATTCAGTATGTCAACTGAATGCCTCAAAATTGGTTTCGCGTGAAATAGCTTTGGTGCATAGCTGCAATAATTTGACAGGTCTGACTAATTTGGTGTGAAATACTTTTGGTGCATAACTACAATATCCTGAGAAGCCTCTTGCAATATCAGCTATAAATATTAGGATGGCAATGATGAATATGCATGTCAAATGGAAAATCCAAAGCTGTATTCTTTCGCCTGACTAACATCATTACAGCTGTACTATATTGCCTATCTAAAATCATTACAGCCGTACTACATTGCCGGACTAAAATGGTTTCTGAGTAAAACCTCGTTGCACGATTGGTCATGCAGAAGCTCCAAATCCCTTGGCCCTCATTTCCATCAAAAGATTGTGTGCATCTTCAAGTCTACTTGATTTGCGACAAATTTTAATCAAGTAATAATAGTTAATTGAATCCAGTTTGCGATCCTTTCCACACTGCTGAATCAGGAATGAATGTGCTCGGTCAAAACCTCCAATTTGGAAGAGTCCGTCAAGAAGATTCATGTAGGTAAGATGCATTGGTTTGATTCCTTCTTCTTTCATTCTATCAAAGAGCTGAAGCGCACCTTGGATTTTCCCTGCCTTGCAAGCAGCACGAATCATTATATTATATGTATATGCATTCAGTGTACAGCCCGTATTAACCATACTCTGAAGCAATTTGGTTGCCTCTGCAAATTGTTTCTTATCGCAAAGTACAGTTAAAACAAGATTATAGCAAATGGAATCTTGAGGAGAGTCTTTCATTATCTCAAAAACCTCCTGTGCCTTGTGCATCTGGTTGTTCTGACAGTACACCTGTATAAGTGGACGATACGTCAACAATCTTGGAGCACAATCGGCAATCACCATCTTTTCCAATATGGCTACAGCTGCATTCACATGGTTCTCTCTACAAAGAGCCGCAATAAGCATTTCATAAGCTTCCCTTCTGAGAGAAGGCTTCAGCTTGTCAAACATATCCATCACTTCCTTCAGCATATCCAAATCATCATGCCAGGCAGCAGCGAACAAAAATGTTATGGAAGAATTATTGCAACACGCATCTGCCCGCTCTGACAAAACCCTCTGCAGTGTTTCAAAATCCTTAGACCAGCCGAGAATATTGACAAGCGTGTCATAAGTTGAAGTGTCATGTTTGAAGCCTGGTTGTAGTTTGGCCCATTGAAAAAACCGCAGAGCTGAGCTTGGGGAATTTGCCGTATTCAATACCAGCTTCACCAGTCGTGTAGTCATCCGAAGCCCCAATTGAGTCAGGGTTTCTTCCATGTCTTGATCGTCCTTTTCAAGGACTTCCCATATTTCACTTATAACATCCGCCAGCTTCCATTTCTTTTTTGGTGGGGTTTCGTCAGTTTTGTTCAATTCAGGGAAAGTGTCTTCCTCTTCTTTGCTGTTTACGGCTTGTAATTCCGGGTTTTCGTCATCGGTCAAGGATGCTTTAGTTTCGTTGGGGTCAGGATTTTCACACTCGCTTGAGGCTGCTTGAGTTTCCTCGGGGATTTCACCGGGAGGACAGCCTTTCATCTTCATCAACTCAGAAACCTCCTGTAACTTGTCCATCTGGTTTTTCTGACGGTAAAACAATATAAGTGGACGAAATGTTGCCATTCTCTGAGCACAATCAGCACTCGCCATCTTTTTCAATACGACCATGGCTGCATCGACATGGTTCTCCTTACAAAGAGCAGCAATAAGGTTTTCATGAGTGGACGACCTGGTAGAAGGCTCCAGCTTCTCGATCATTCCCATGAAATCATTCAACATATTGGAATCATCAAGCCACGCAGTAGCGAACGAGAATGTTGTGGTAGAATAACTGCAACGTTCGGTTGATCTCTCTGACAAAACCCTCTGCAGGGCTTCAAAATCCTTAGAACGGCCGAGAATATCGACAAGCTTGTCGTAAGTTGAACTGTTATGTTTAAACCCTCGCTGTGCTTTGGCCCATTGAAAAAACCTCAGAGCCAAACTTGGGGAACGTGCTTTTTCCAATACCATATTTATCAGTCGTGGATTTAACAGAATACCCAATTGAGTTAGGGTTTCATCCATGTCTTCATCGCCCGTTTCAAGAACTTTACATATTTCTCTTCTAGCATCCACCAGCTTCCATTTCCTTTTTCCTGTGGCTTCGTCAGTTGTATTCAATTCAGGCAAGTTGTCTTCCTCTTCTTCTCTGTTTACGTCTTGCAATTCAGGGTTTTCGTCTTCGTCCGAGGTTGCTTTAGTTTCCTGACAGATTTGAACCGTGGCGGACACATTCGTTGAGTAAAAATTATGGCCCAAAATCAATTCGTGCAAACAAAGAGAGCTCTTACCGTTTTGAAAGGTTTTGAGTGCCGTGGAGTCCAAATTTTGGGCCCATTCCGCTGATGCAGAGCTCCATTTTTTAGGGCGCGGCTGGATTGTTGAAAATGCTCGCTTGATAGAGGCCAGTCCTCCACGACGCACACAAGTCATGGTCTGCATTTCGCAGGAGTAGTTTGAACTCGAGCTTTTCCGCGCTGGTGTAGAAGAGAAATGAAATTGGGGAAAAATGGGGATTGGGATTTTGCTCTGCTGGGAGTAGGGTTTAAGGGAAGTAGGGTTTTTAAGGTACGGATTGAGCTAATAAGGTCTGGATTGGGATGTTTAATATACGCCGAGGATATTTATCCTCGGTGCCAGAGGGGCGCGCCACGAGGGCCGCGTCCGACATGGAGGAGGATTGGGCGTCCCCGCCTTCTCTGTGGCACGCATCACATCCTTGGACTCCGTGACGGAAGTAGAGCATGGAACAACGGCGGACGCCCTGCAGATCGCGGTGAGCAGCCAGGCGTGTCCCGTGTTCAAGCGAGGGCTACGCGCTCTGTTAACTCAGGCTGGCATTGGGTATTAATCAAGGTCCACAATTTATTCTTTCTCAATGTTGTTTGTGATAATTTCAAATTGGTTATTATTGGCAAAACATAAAGCATGTGAGAGGTCTCATGCATGAATGTGAAAATGATGGAATGAATGTTTGGCAATGAGAGACTTGAGGAAAATATGGCTAACATTACTTTTGACAAGATGATTGTAGTCTTAAACTTCACCATCATGATTGCGCTTAGCCCATGTTTTCATAATTATGTGAGAAGACTTCTCCACCAACCCCTTATTTGCATTTAATGATTGGTTTTATAAATCAATGGAGGTGGATGGTTTCATGTAAGGCACAGTGAGAAAAATATGAGCTCATAGCTTGGCACTTGGTAACAAAGGACTTACTCTCCCATAGTCCCCTTTTCCTCTTCCCTTCTAGTGGAATCATAGCTCCTATTGTGTTCTTATCAACCATATTGGTCCATTATATATTATATTCTAGCATTAGTATTTTACGTATTGTCAGTTCATCGTGGCAGACCTACCACACAATCCATATAAGTATATTTACATCATCTACTTGCCAAGCAATTCACTAGTTGGGCCTTGGCCTTGAGCTCCACACTAGGAACCTCTACTAGCATATTTACAACATTGACAAATGAGGTCATTTATTTAAGTTGACATGGCTCAATTGTTGTCATTATAACCACGTGTTTGCAGTTTTCATAATCTAATCCAATACAATCTAGGGGTCAAAATTGGGATATTACTTTTATGCATTGTTAGTTATTATCACTTTTGTTTAAAATTCATATTACTTTGCATTAACATCTGTGTTGGTGAATTGTTATGTCATGGGCCTTTGATTACACATCATATTGGTATCAGAGCGTAGTACTTGACCTTAGCGGAGAGGTTACCTGTGAATGTTGAATACACTGAGAACGTTGCAAGAATGTGGATAGCTAGTTCCCTTAAACCTTGAAATTGGTAACTAGATGAGGATGAGAATCAAATCAAGACTAAACGTTGGGTGATGAAACAAGGACCAATGTCGAATAACCCATTTGGAGAACTAGCGGGCTCCAATGGCCATGGATATCTCAAATGGCTTCGAGAATCATAGATATGAACCTTCTTGTCACTGACTTGGTTTCCGCTTTGGTACAAGAGATTAAGAAAAGAAAAAAAATTTAAAAAAAGCCTCAAGAGTTGGGCCCCGGTTTAGATGAAGAAGGTGGAATGAGAAAGTACATAAGATGGAAAAAGCTAAGAAGGAGATAGGGGAATGTAGCAAAAATCAAACACCATTCAAAGTAGAGGAAAGAATTGGCATTGAACCATATGCAAGTAAGATAGGTGCCTTGAAATTGAATCAAGGGTTGCAACATCTAGAAGTTTATATGAGTGTGCATGAGGTTAGTTGAGTACAAAAAATATATTTTGCTTATTTGAAGTTATAAGGTCATGCTTTGACATGGTGGGAAAATGATGTCATTTAAAACTAGGTAATGGACCACCAATGATAGATTGGGAAGTGTTTAAGGACATGACTAAGTCATAGTTCTATCATATTTGTTACAAGAAGGAACACATATAAGTTGGCTTTACCTTTGAAAGAAATAAAAACAAACAATGCAAGAACGTGCCACCGAGTTCAAAAAGAGAGCAATCTAGTTAGGAATATCTCTTAAAGTCTTGAAATGATTATCAAATACTTGGGATCTTTGTACAATCACCTTAGGAGACAAGTGATGTTTTTCAAACCTAAGATAAAGAATGTGTGAAGGCACAATGCCTTCAAGGAGATAAGAATAGACCTCAACTTAGTGGGATAAAATAGACAAATATGCAAGAACACCAAAAACGTGGAAAGAAGAAGGGGAAAGGTAAAGGAAAGAAGATAGTTATAGTGGCAACAAAAAACAAGAACTCTAACAAGCATTATAAGCACTTTAATGTTGATGGCCACAAAGGAGTTG
The DNA here is from genome assembly GCA_009831015.1 of Picea engelmannii. NCBI lineage: Eukaryota > Viridiplantae > Streptophyta > Pinopsida > Pinales > Pinaceae > Picea > Picea engelmannii. The sequence continues at coordinate 1,059,403 of ML777007.1, read as the reverse complement.
TACAAAAGATCCACTTTAGAGTTAGATGAAGTGAAGAAACAATTGCAGTAGTGGTTGTAGGGAGTCATAAAGTCTAGTACTTCACCTTGTAGGTCACCCATCATCATAGTGCCCAAGAAAGATGGAAGTTGGAGGATGCACATTGACTATAGAAATTTGAACAAGGTGACCATCAAGAACATATATCCTTTGTCAAGGATTGATGGCTTGTTGGATCAACTGCAAGAAGTTAAGTTCTTCACCAAGTTGGACCTCAAATCACACTATCACCAAGTGGGAGTAAAAGATGAAGACACCAAGTGGGACTAAAAGATGAAGACACTTGGAAGTCATCATTCAAAACAAGGCAAGGTTGGAATGAATGGTTAGTTATTCTTTTTGGTTTTATGTAATGCATTTGCAACTTTTATGTGCTTGATGAATGATGTGCTACATCCATTTTGATCTGTAAATTGCCATGCATATTCCATTGAATAGTTTGTCACAACATATCTAACAAAATACTGAAAATATTTACCGTGAAGGTTAATTTCCTTTAGACCACAGATTCTTTAATTTCTGGTTTTCTGCTTAAAATGTATGAAATAGCTTAAATGCGAAAAATAAATAATATAAATAAATACTCGCACACCATCCACAAATAAACACAAGAGATAACCTAGGAAATCCAATACAAGGGAAAACCCAGCTAGAAGGTGAGGTCGCTATGCTCTCTTCTCTTCAAATGCAAGTACAAAGAAAGAGGCACTCTCGGTGGAGCTACCTTTGACATTGTGGCTTGTATGGCTTCTACAAAATCTCTCCTCCTCTGTTATGGTCCCAAAATACCACTCCTAGGTGCTCTACTCAACTATGGAACAAATACAATGCTAAAGAATGGAACCCCTTCTCCTCCTAGTGGCCCAATATTTAACATAGCCTGATAGTTGTCTACAGGTAGGGTTTTGACTTCCTCAACCCTCAATTAGTGATAAGGTTTGGACCTTCTAGAATCTTCTCGAAATTCCACATGTGGCTAGCCCCATATGTTTGAGTAAGGCGGGGAGGGGGGGTCGACGTGGCATTTACTCATACCATGGTGGTCAACAAGGTGGGTCAACTTGCGAGAGACATAACTTTTGCATACGAGCTCTGATTGAGGCATGGTTTGCACCATTGGAAATGTCTCGAAGTATAGAACACCAAAAAATACCATTTAATGCCTCAAAATGGATCCAAAAGGTTCTAGACTCTAATTTTCCAAACTGGTACCTAACACTAAAATGGCCCTACAAGCTTCCTGCAATTTTTCCACTCTGAAAGTGTCGAGATAGATGAAAATTAATATAATTAGCTAATCTGGATCATACCTCCCCATTTAGGGAGGATTTTGGGCCCCAAATGCTTTACCGAATGAGGTGAGGAAATTTTTCCTCTACCTTCTCCCTGGAGTACCACTTTGCTTTTCCTGGAAGTTGTCCTTTCAACTCAATTTGCCAAAGGTCATGTTTTCCTAGTCTTGTAGTTCTAGACCGCTTTTGTAAAATTGTGTCCTCTACCAACTCTGCCTGAGCATATAGTGCTAAATCCTCTATGGAATGTAGGACCTACTCCTCCTTCTGATCCAACATGGAAGGCTCATAGATTTTGCATTTCTCCACATTCACTATTGAGTAAATACGCATGTATGGGGGTAGGTTGAGTCTATAGGCGTTACCTCCCACCTTCTCCAATATCTCAAAAGGGCCATACCATAGAGCCTTTATCTTCTTACTAGGACCTTGTAGTCTTTCCTTATTCAGATGTAACCAAACTCTGTCTCCCACTTAAAATGACTTCTTGATTCTATGTTGATCATGTTTGGCCTTGTATTTTTCGTGTGACTTCTTCAACGTCTCATGTGTTTGCCAATGGATTTGCCTAATCTTATCAACATTTTTTTCTTCTCTCAGTGCATCCTCTGTGAGGGCCTCCCTTACTCCTCCTTGTTGTCCATATAGAACATCCAAGGATGAAGGTGGAAAATATCAAAAGCAAGTTTCAAAAGGTGACTTGCCAGTAGAAATGTTGACTGCTCTATTATAAGAGTGTTGTATGTAGATCATATTTTCATCCTAGGTCTTTAGATGCTTTTGATTTCAACCCCTCAAAAGTTGCACCAAAGTCCTATTGACTACTTTTGTCCTCCCATTTTTCTGTGGATGGAATGTTGTAGATCTCTTCAACTCAGTGTCCATCTTCTCCCACAATGTAGTCCAAAATGTACTAAGAAATATGGTATCCATGTTTGAGATGATGCTCCTTGGTATCCCAAAGTGCACCCAAACCTATTCAAAGAACATGTTTGCTACTTCTTGTCCTTTTATGCTCTTTTTACAAGGCAGGAGAATGCACATCTTGTTGAACCTATCAACTACCACAAATATATAGTCATGCCCCTTCTCAATTGTTGGTAAACCTCCCACGAAATCCATGGAAATTCTTTCCCAAGGTCGAGTGGGTATAGGTAAGTGTTGAGATTCAACAAGAAGATCCTAGTGAAAATTATGCACCTACACTAGGATGGAGCCTCGGGTTATTTTTAGGTGGAAGTCTATTTATAGATGATGTTCTATTTATAGATGTATGTCAACTATTATTATTCCTTAATAATAGTTGGACAATAAATAATTAGTCTATTCTCAATGAGCACTTGGAAATAGTTAACTGAAGTGGCAAATCAGTTAGCTATAGGAAATTCGAGTTCAAAGGTTGATTGGTGGGAAATGCAAGTCGAATTAGTTGTAACTGAGTGATTCAAAGTTGTAACAGAGTTGGATGTGTAGTTATGTGAGTTGTAAAGTAGTTTAAATCAGTTAAGTGAGTTAAGCTCAGTTGTACTAGTTGTAACTGAACTTACACTAGTGAGAGATCAATGAATTAATTCACAATCAGTGATCTCACATGCAACTGAAGATTTATCACTGTTAACTACATGCATGCCAAATCCAGTGGAGACCCAGTTGAGATAACAGGTGAAAGGGACAGTTTGACTATCAGTTGTGACATTAGTGGGTGCACTCATGCAACCACACACACCTTGGATGTGCCCATGAGGAATGCACATCCTAGGCAAGAGGAATTCATTCATTGCAGGGATTTCCATCAGCAGGGATTGCGCAGAGGAGGCAGGTTGTCTGGAAGCAGATAATTGACACATGAATTTGTCAACTTTTGTATGACAGTGTGAGACAATTGTATATTGTACTAAGAGATCTTGGATTAGAGTTTTGTATGAGATTTTTTCATGATCCATGATATATACATAATATATGATAGTGGGGTTTTTAGCTTTACACTTTCCCGGTAAAACATCTGTGTTATGTGTGATTGATCTTTCTTCTTGATATTGCAATTGGCGATCGTGTTTTAAATTCCGCAAGAATATTTGTAGAAGCGATTATGTATTTAACAGTGGCATATAATTGTTAGATCGGGAGAATCCAGGCAATACATAATTTGTATTAAAATTTCTACATGGTATCAGAGCGCAGAAGATTGCAGAAGCTGAGTTTGTGATTGGATAGAATTCGAATTTGCAGAAAGACTTTCTTGGTGCTACAGCTGATTCAAGATCGATATGGCTTTCAATGGCTTGAGGTTAGAGTATGCACTTGAGGGTAGCTTGAACTACATTGCTTGGAAGGACTGGATGGAGGCAGTACTCGAAGACAATGGCTTAAAGGAATTCATTGACAAAGATGTCCCTAAGCCATATGTTGCAGACGCTGCAAATCTTGATGCATGGCAAAAGAAAGTAGCAAAGGCGAGGAGGATCATGTTGGAGGGAGTACGAGACCACATTGTCTCAAGCCTCCATGGGAAAGTCACACCATCTGCAATGTGGAAGACTCTGACGAATCTATTCCAAAACAACAACGACCATAGGAAATTGGTGCTCAAAGATAAACTCGGGAAGATTAAGATGGAGAAGGGTGACTCCATTCCAAAATATCTCACGAAGTTTGTCCAATGTCGGGATGAGCTGGGAAGTGTGGGAATAACATTCGTTGATGATGACTTGGTGAGCTTGGCGCTCCTAGGACTTCCCAAGAATTGGTACAGTTATCAAGACTTTGTCAATGGAAGGGAAAAATTGCCAGATTGGGAACGACTATGGTCGGATCTAGTGTAGGAGGAGTTCAGGTGGAACACCAAAGATGAATCTTCATCAAAGCAGGATGATGAAGAGGATTGTGCTTTGGCTGCCAAGGCAAGGAAAGGGAAGGGGAAGAAATTTCATTCAAAATCCGAGTCTAAAGGCAAGAAGCTGGATTTTTCCAAAGTGAATTGTTTTTACTATCACGAACATGGGCATCTTGCTACTAACTGTCCGCAGAAGAAGAAGAACATGAAGGTTACTGGAGCTGCAGCTAGTGAGGCCCTTGCCTTGAAATTTGAACTTGACTTCTCCTTGATCGCATGCATGGCGTCAAGTGCATTGGGATCAGTGTGGTATTTGGATAGTGGCGCTTCCTTCCACATGACAGGAGATAAGGAGCTTTTCAGTGACTTGGAGGAGAAAGATCTCAAAATGCATATAAAGATGGGCGACGATGGACGATACAGTGCGACTAGAATTGGTACCATTACCTTTCAAAGGGAGTTAGGTAAACCATTTCAATTGAAAGATGTTATGCATGTTCCAGGTCTGAAGAAAAACTTGGTCTCAGTCGCAATGTTGGAGGACAGAGGCTATGATGTTGTTTTCAGCGATGGAAAAGCCTTCCCGCGACATAAAACAATGGGTCAAGTCAAGAAGATAGGGATTCAAGTTAAGAATCTCTACAAGCTTGAGGTAGATGTCTACACTACCATGATGGGCAAGGCAAAAAAAGTTGTGAGCCAGGATGAGGGTGAATTATGGCACAGGCGATTGGGCCATCTTCATCATGGAACCTTGAAAATCATGCAGCAAATATCTAATGGACTTCCAATGGGAACACTTGCTCAGTTATATCAGTGCAAGGGTTTCACCATGGGGAAGTATGTAAAGTCCACCTTTCATGAAAAGGAGAACTGTGCTTCGGTGATCCTAGAGAGAATTCACACAGACGTGTGTGGGCCATTCTCGGTTGCTTCAACAACACAACATAAGTATTATGTTATTTTTGTTTATGACTTTTCTCGTAAATGATGGATCTTCTTCATGCAGAAGAAGGATCAAACATTCTCAAAGTTCTGTGAGTTTAAAGCGTTGGTGGAGAAAGAGTTGGGGAAGCAAGTGAAGGGTATGAGGAGCGATAATGGTGGAGAATACATCTCTAACGAATTCAAATACTTCTGCAGCAAAGAAGGAATTCGAAGAGAACTCATAGCGCCTCATAACCCACAACAAAATGGGGTCGTGGAGAGGAAGAAAAAAACGATCGTGGGTGCAACACGAGCGATGTTGCATGATCAAGGCCTACCAATGCATTTGTGGGCGGAAGCATGCAACACTGTTGTTTATGTGCAAAACCGTTGTCCTCATAGAGTACTTGGCATGAGTACACTTGAAGAAGCTTTCACTGGTAAGAAACCTGATGTTTCTCATTTTAATATTTTTGGCTCATCTGTTTATGTGCATGTGACCAATAATGCTAGGAAGAAGCTGGAGCCAACTTGATCCATCAGGATTTTTCGAATGACTTTATGGTTGAGTTTTTAATTGCATGCATTAATTGACCATTGGGAAACTTAACGAAAGAACGAGAAAAGAAAATGAATTATACAACCATAGACATATATGAAAATCTGAAATGCAAAGAGGAACAACAAACCATAATGCACAAGTTTGATAACGGAGTTCGGCACAACTTTGCCTACGTCTCCAGGCCTTGTCTCTGTGAGGGAGGCTTCTTTATTTCTTTTCGAAAGCTTATTAGTACATCTTTACAATGCCGAATGGCTTCTAGACTGATCTGGTCATGTTCGCCATGATCTCTAGAATCTTGCACAACTTCCGGCACCTGAAACGGATGTCCCGAGCTCTCAGAAATCGTCCGACAACATCTCCTCCTCAACAGCTTCCCTGCCTCAAACTGGCTTAGACCTGGCTTTGCCTCAGCATCTCTGCTCTCCAAAACCGTCCAAAATCTCCATAAGCTTACCAAATGGCCTCAACATGGCCTTGGTTAAATAGTGGGAAAGTTGGTTATCCATCTCCAACTTCCTCCCAAAATTAGGCTCTAAAAAAGCCCAATAACCCTTAAAAAAGGCTTAATTACATTAATAAATCAAAAAGTGGTTCAAAAACCCACTTTAAACCATAATATAGTTATATTTTGGGCTAAGCCCCCTCCAACCGGGCGCGCGCACCTTTGGCTTGGTCGTATGTAGGCCATGTGGCCACGCGCTAGCCCAAAGGGCTAAGCGCGGGCCACCCCTCACGCTCCAACACCCGGTCGCATGGCTTTTTGCATAGGCCCGTGGGTTCAACAGACTTAACTGCACCAATATAACCGTTTGTAACGTGGCATAATATACAAACCCCCGCATTACAATGTAACGGTTATAAAAACCGCCGACTATAACATATGGTAACGGTTATAATAACCGTTTGGTTAATACATATTAAAACCGTGGGTTTAAACAAACTCCACGCGCCAAAAGTTATGGTCACATATTACATAATAAAACCAACCGCCGGACTCCCGGTTAGCCCAACTATTCTAATCCGTTCGCCGGCTCGGAGGTCACGGGTTCGACCCCCGGCCGCGCCAAACCAAAATTTTATAAAACAAACCAACGACCAATAATATAGCGCCACGTGGCAGCCCGCCACTGGGCCACGTGGCGCTTTTAAAACCAATCACAACCTGACACGTGTCAGCCGCCCATTGGTCCACGTCACTTGCCGCGTCGTCTTCCGTACGTCCAGTCACCTGCCACGTGTCGTTTTCGTATGCTCTGTCATCATGACACGTCATCCTGCCGTACGCTCCGTCAGCTGCCACGTCACTCGATCCACGTCATCCGTGCCACGTGTCACCCTTCCAGTGGTGACACGTGTCACCTTCGGATTGGCCCAACCGTGTGCCAAAAGTGCCAAATCTGCCTGACATGTGTCACGCTTTGGTGCTGCCATGTGTCACCTGTACGGCCATGCCACGTGTCGCACATACGGACGTGTCACGTGTCCCTGTACGGACTGACACGTGTCTTGTACGGACTGTACGGACAGGTACAGTCAGCATCCCAAAATTTTCTCTGTTTGGCTCGGCGGACAGAATGCGATATCTTCTTCATACTGAATCCGTTTGACATAAAAATTATACCACCAGAATCAGGAAGATGAGACGAACGCAATGGTGTTGGTTTCGTCGGATTCTGAGCACTTTCATTTTTGAGCATTTTTCATGCCCTGACAGCCTTCTGAATCCGATTTCGGATCACACCTCCCAACAATAAGACCTTTTGGTCCCCAAAAGGTTACTGACCACTCG
>ML777007.1:1021709-1047761 GCA_009831015.1 Picea engelmannii | reverse complement strand
TCTCTGTGAGGGAGGCTTCTTTATTTCTTTTCGAAAGCTTATTAGTACATCTTTACAATGCCGAATGGCTTCTAGACTGATCTGGTCATGTTCGCCATGATCTCTAGAATCTTGCACAACTTACGGCACCTGAAACGGATGTCACGAGCTCTCAGAAATCGTCCGACAACATCTCCTCCTCAACAGCTTCCCTGCCTCAAACTGTCTTAGACCTGGCTTTGCCTCAGCATCTTTGCTCTCCAAAACCGTCCAAAAGCTCCATAAGCTTACCAAATGGCATCAACATGGCCTTGGTTAAATAGTGGGAAAGTTGGTTATCCATCTCCAACTTCCTCCCAAAATTAGGCTCTAAAAAGCCCAATAACCCTTAAAAAAGGCTTAATTACATTAATAAATCAAAAAGTGGTTCAAAAACCCACTTTAAACCATAATATAGTTATATTTTGGGCTAAGCCCCCTCCAACCGGGTGCGCGCACCTTTGGCTTGGTCGTATGTAGGCCATGTGGCCACGCGCTAGCCCAAAGGGCTAAGCGCGGGCCACCCCTCACGCTCCAGCACCCGGTCGCATGGCTTTTTGCATAGGCCCGTGGGTTCAACAGACTTAACTGCACCAATATAACCGTTTGTAACGTGGCATAATATACTAACCCCCGCATTACAATGTAACGGTTATAAAAACCGCAGACTATAACATATGGTAACGGTTATAATAACCGTTTGGTTAATACATATTAAAACCGTGGGTTTAAACAAACTCCACGCGCCAAAAGTTATGGTCACATATTACATAATAAAACCAATCGCCGGACTCCTGGTTAGCCCAACTATTCTAGTCTGTTCGCCGACTCGGAGGTCACGGGTTCGACCCCCGGCCGCGCCAAACCAAAATTTTATAAAACAAACCAACGACCAATAATACGGTGCCACGTGGCAGCCCGCCACTGGGCCACATGGCGCTTTTAAAACCAATCACAACCTGACACAGGTCAGCCGCCCATTGGTCCACGTCACTTGCCGCGTCGTCTTCCGTACGTCCAGTCACCTGCCACGCGTCGTTTTTGTACGCTCTGTCATCATGACACGTCATCCTGTCGTACGCTCCGTCAGCTGCCACGTCACTCGAGCCACGTCATCCGTGCCACGTGTCACCCTTCCAGTGGTGACACGTGTCACCTTCGGATTGGCCCAACCGTGTGCCAAAAGTGCCAAATCTGCCTGACACATGTCACGCTCTGGTGCTGCCACGTGTCACCTGTACGACCATGCCACGTGTCACACGTACAGACGTGCCACGTGTCCCTGTACGGACTGACACGTGTCCTGTACGGACTGTACGGACAGGTACAGTCAGCATCCCAAAATTTTCCCTGTTTGGCTCGGCGGACAGAATGCAATATCTTCTTCATACGGACTCCGTTTGACATAAAAATTATACCACCGGAATCAGGAAGACGAGACAGACGCAATGGTGTTGGTTTCGTCGGATTTCGAGCACTTTCATTTTTGATCATTTTTCATGCCCTGACAGCCTTCTAAATCCGATTTCGGATCACAACTGCTGAAGTTGGAATATTTGTGGGGTACATAGAAACACCCCATAATTATTGTGTGTGTTTGCCTAACAGTAAGATGATTGTTATGCGATGGAATATAAAATTTGATGAGGGGAAAGCCATGCGGTTGTTGCTTGAGAGGGAGCTAGACTTGCATGCAGAGGAGGAACTGTTGGTTCCCCAAGATGAGTATCAAGATGTGGATCAACCACATGAGGAGGTTCTTGGAGTGGAGGAACCCACTCATGCAGATTCATCCATAAAAAATGGCAGAAAGCGCACCACAGAAGCTGATAGATTGAGACTAGATGTTGCACAGAATGTAGGAACCCCTACTTCATAGCGCAAACAGAGATAGCCTCTTGATCGATTTACTGGATACATGGCTCTCATGAGCAAATGTATTGTGACTGAACCATCTTCTTTTCAGGAAACAGTGCAGGATCCCACTTGGGTTGATGCAATGGTGGAGGAGTATGACTCCATTGTCAAAAACAGTGCATGGGAAATTGTCCCAAGACTGGTCGACAAATCAGTGGTAGGTTCGAGATGGATCTACAAGGTAAAGAAAGTTGTTGATGGGAGTGAGGAGAAATAAAAGGCCAGATTTGTGGCCCGGGGCTTCTCACATATTGAGGGGATAGATTATAAAGAAACCTTTGCACCTCGCACGGTATTCTTCCATAATATCCATCTTTGCACTCTTAGCACAGATGGGCTGACGCATGCATCAGATGGATGTAAAAACTGTGTTTCTCAATGGGATCATTGAGGAAGAGGTGTACATAGAGTAGCCTGAAGGATTTGAGATCTTCAGCAGTGAGTCACATGTGTGCAGACTCAAAAGAGTGTTGTATGGGTTGAAGCAAGCACCCCGTGCTTGGTACACTTGGATAGACAGTTATTTCACCAGACTGGGCTTCACCAAAAGTGAAGCGGATGCAAACCTATACCAAATTGTGGTGAAGGGTAAGATTTTAATCATTGTTCTTTATGTTTATGATTTAATACTAACTGGTGATGAGCAGCAAATACACTCATGCAAGGAGGACCTTGCAAAGGAGTTCGAGATGAAGGATATGGGCCTCCTTCATTATTTCCTTGGATTGGAAATATGGCAGGGAGATGGTGAAATTTTTGTGTCTCAAGGCAAGTATGCAAGGGAGATACTAGGTAAGTTTCATATGGAGGGTTGCAAACCCATGGATACTCCTCTTCGAGGAAACTAGAAGAAATAGGATGCTACTTCTGGAGAGGTAGTGGATGCTACTGTCTATCGACAGTTAGTGGGTTCGCTATACGTTTAACCGGCTGAGTCAAGCGATGGTTAAGCCTACCAAGCTCTTTTGAAGGCGGGTAAGCATGTCCTGACATACCTGAGGGGCACATATGAGTATGGCTTATGGTACAGACAGACGGATGAGGTGAAGTTTCATGGCTTCATGAATGTAGATTGGGTGGGCAGCCCAACAAACAGAAAAATCACATCAGGGGGGATCTTTAGTATTAGATCTATAGTCGTTTCTTGGTACAACAGGAAATAGATATTTGTGGTACTCAGTTCAACGGAAGCAGAATACATGGCAGTGAGTCAAGCTGTATGTGAGGCTATCTAGATGAGAAATATCTTGGTTGGTTTGTTTGGTTCTCATTTAGATCCGATAATGATTCATTGTGATAATCAGAGTTGCATTAAACTCTCGATTAATCCCGTGTTTCATGATAGATCTAAGCATATAGATATTTGGTATCATCATATCAGAGATTGTGTGCAATGAAAGATCATATTGCTTCAATACATTCCTACGGAAGATCAGGATGCAGACATTTTGACGAAGGCGCTCACCACGAGAAAATTTGAATACCATAGAGACAGGATCGGGGTGAAGGATAATCCCTTTCTTGTTGAGAGGGAGTGTTGAGATTCAACAAGAAGATCCTAGTGAAAATTATGCACCTACACTAGGATGGAGCCTCGGGCTATTTTTAGGTGGAAGTCTATTTATAGATGATGTTCTATTTATAGATGTATGTCGACTATTATTATCCCTTAATAATAGTTGGACAATAAATAATTAGTCTATTCTCAATGAGCACTTGGAAATAGTTAACTGAAGTGGCAAATTAGTTATCTATAGGAAATTTGATTTCAAAGGTTGATTGGTGGGACATGCAAGTCAAATTAGTTGTAACTGAGTGATTCGAAGTTGTAACAGAGTGATTCAAAGTTATGTGAGTTGTAAAGTAGTTTAACTCAGTTAAGTGAGTTAAGATCAGTTGTACTAGTTGTAACTGAACTTACACTAGTGAGAGATCAGTGAGTTAATTATTAATTAATTCACAATCAGTGATCTCACATGCAACTGAAGATTTATCACTGTTAATTACATGCATGTCAGATCCAGTGGAGACCCAGTTGAGATAACAGGTGAAAGGGATAGTTTGACTATCAGTTGTGAAATTAGTGGGTGCACTCATGCAACCACACACACATTGGATGTTCCCATGAGGAATGCGCAGCCTAGGCAAGAGGAATTCATTCATTGCAGGGATTTCCATCAGTAGGAATTGTGCAAAGGAGGCAGGTTGTCTGGAAGCAAATAATTGGCACATGAACTTGTCAATTTTTGTATGACAGTGTGAGACGATTGTATATTGTACTGAGAGCTCTTGGATTAGAGTGTTGTATGAGATTGTTTCATGATCCATGATATATACATAATATATGATAGTGGGGTTTTTAGCTTTATGCTTTCCCGGTAAAACATCTGTGTTATGTGTGATTGATCTTTCTTCTTGATATTGCAATTGGCGATCGTGTTTTAAATTCCGCAAGAATATTTGTAGAAGTGATTCTGTATTTAACAGTGGCATATAATTGTTAGATCAGGAGAATCTAGGCAATACATAATTTGTATTAAAATTTCTACAGGAAGGGGTGGTATAGACCTTGCTTCCTATTGTTGGTCTTATTGGTACAAAAAAGTATACATCCTCTACATCTTCTTTCATTTTGGGCTAGTACACCGTGCTACATCTTCTTTCATTTTGGGCCAGTACACATACCTCTGTAAGTTGGTAATTGTCTTCCCAACACCAAAATGTCCTACAACCTTGGAGGTGTGAACCTATCTGATAAGTTGTAGTCGCTCACCTTTAGGAACACAAATCTTGTTGAGATTGTAGAGTAACCCATTCTAGAAATGATAGTTAGCCTTGTCATCACCTTCTTCTATATGAATTTGGCTATGTAGCTGTTGAAACACCTCCTTGAAGTCCTCATCTTTTGTGTATGCCTCTCTATATGCATCATGGGTGAAAGGCCCCGTGTGAATGAGAGTTCCCAAAGTTGTAATCTTAGATGTGGGTGTCCTTGAAAGCATGTATGCCAACCTATTTGTGCCCCCCTTCTTATTCTTCATGACTAGATGAAATTGTTGTAAAAACCCCATCCACTTGTAATGTTTGGTTGATTGTAGCTTACTTTAGGCCTGCAAATATTATATAGCTTGGTGATTTTTGTGGATGATGGTCTCCTTGCCCATCAAATAGTTCTTCCACTTCTTGACAACTTAAACCAAGGAATAGAGTTCCTTGTCATAGGTAGGGTAGTTGAGAACTACCCCATGGAATATTGCATAATGATAGCATATTGGCCTTCCTCCTTGCATAAAAAATGATCCCATGGCATACCACTTGCATATGTCTCCACTTTGAAAGTATTTTGCAAGTTTTGTAATGTGAGAACTCATGCTTGACTGATCTTTCTTTTCAGTTCATCGAACTCCTTCTGCCGATTCTTCCCCTACTGGAAACTCTTACCACTCATTGTTATAGTGTGGAATGGGGAAACTATCATTGAAAATGAAGCTATGAACTTCTGCAAGTATTGTGTTGCCCCAAAAAATCTCCTAACTTCAGTGACATTTGTAGGAAGTGGTCATTTCAAGATGTCCTCCATCTTTGCGAGATCTATCTTGAGCTCCCCTCCACTGATCACATACCCCAAATACACCAAAGACTCTTGAGCAAACTCATATTTCTTGAGGTTAGCTAGTAACTGTTTCTTCTTTAGAGTCTCTAACACATGCATGAGATGTGAGATGTTCTCCTCTATGGTAGCACTATAAACTGATATATCATCCAAATAGACTATAACACATGAATCTAGATATCCGTGTAATGCATTATTCATCAGTCTCATAAATGTAGCTAATGCATTACATAAACCAAATGGCATGACCAACCATTCATAAAAACCTTGCCTTATCTTGAAGGAAGTATTCCATGTGTCTTCTTCCTTGATGCATACCTGGTGGTATCCTAATTTGAGATCCAACTTGGTGAAATATTTTGCATGTTTCAATTGATCTAACAGATCATTAATCATGGGAAAAGGGTATTGTTTTTTAGTGTAATCTTGTTCAATTCTCTATAGTCGATACACATTCGCCAAGTCCCATCCTTATTTGGTACAATTATGATAGGTGACCCATAATGTGAGGTGCTTGATCGGATCACACCCCACTCCAACAATTTCAACAACTACTTCTTCACTTCATTTGCTTCTAGAAAAGACTATTTATATAGCCCAATATTTGGCAATGGGGAGTGTAGAAATAATTGTATTTCGTACTCCACTTCCCTATTGGGTGGCATCCCTTTAGGATCCTAGAACACTCCTTTGTATTCCTATAGAAAATCCTCCAACTAATGTTTCTTCTCTTTAGTGCACCCCTCTAAGGATGCCTTTACTCTTATCGACTCATCATCAGACTGATTTTCTCTTAAGAAAATTAAAACATATTTCTTATTGGAACTAATCAACTTCTTGGCTTGGTTGGCACTTACCGGTGAGATCTTTTACTTGCTTTTATGCGCGTTGATTATGTAGGACTTCCCATCCTTTATTAGTCGATACTAGTTGGCTCTCTGCATGAATATTGCATCCCTCATATACATGTAGAGGCTTCCAAACACTACTCCACATACCTCAAGGGGTGCTACATCCAATTCCACTTCATCAATAAAATCAAAACTTACAACAAATTTAATCTTACACTCTTTCGTTACCTTGATCTCTACATCCTTGTTTAGCCATCCCAATGGATATGGGATAGGATGATTGCGAACCTCCAATCCAATCTTTCTAATGAGATCCACTACTATGAATTTGGTATGTGAACCAAAGTCAAATAGAGCATCTATCTTGGTATTCTTTACCTATATCTTGATGTGGAAGAGTTTGGTCATCTCCTTCTTTTTCTAGTGAAGAAGGATACTCAAATTCACCTCCTTCTACACTAATGTGCATACAATATTCTCGTCCACATTGGATCTACTTTCAACATGATTGCTTGAATCCGTGGTTAGAATATGATTTTTCTTTTCATCCTTCTTGTGGTTCTTTGAGTTCAACTTTGGATGTAGTTTCCAATAATTTTCCTCAATGTTCCCATCAATATTGAAATGGTTGATAAGATCCTTGCATTGATGTGCAGTGGTTTCCATCTTCTTATCCTTTCCCACTTTCCACTTCTTCTTCCCCTCCTTGGAAGCTTCTTGGTGCTCTTTCTACTTGGAACCACTTGGATGCCCTTTCTTGTGGCCTATGTTTTCCAGATATTGTGCTTGTCCACATGCCTAATCCATTGTTCTTGGATTGAAAAGCATCACTTGCTTTTGTAGATGGCTATGTAGACCCACTAGATACTCGAGAAGTATGTCTGGGCTCTTGGGATAGATTCCCAACATGATGGCCATATTTTTGAACCCAGTGGTGTACTCCTGTACACTCTCCCCTTACTTCTTCGCGAAGTAGTGCCATTGGATCCATTGGTCCTCTACATACCCGATAGGGTAGAATTGGGACTTGATGAGGGTTTTGAAGTCCTCCCACCTAGTTATCAATGGATCATCCTCAAACCTAAGTGTTTTTGTATATCTTTCCCACTCGGTTAAAGCATGGTCGTCTAACTTCAGTATAGCAACTAATATGTTTTTTTCTTCATCTATATGGTGAATTTTGAAATAACTTCTAGTTGTTGCAACCAATGATTCAATTTTAGTGCATCGATCTCACCTTGGTATGCATTTATGTCCACTTTTTCTTCCATCTTGAATAAAGACCATGAAAATTTTATGGTACTAGAACTTGACTGCTATTTCTCAGGTTCTTTTCGCGACTCCTTTTTCGATTCTTCATTATCCCTTGGTTTCCCATTTGATTTGATCTCTGAGTTCGAGCCTCCAACTTCTCTAAACAATTTGATCTTGCTTGATAGAGATGCCATGAGGAGAGACATATTGTGAGATATGCTAGAAACTTGCTCTTCCAACCTCACAAATATCTCCTTTATTGAATCTCGAGGGTTGTTATGAATAGAATCGTCATCCATGGCAAGGGTTTTGTGAATTTCTTCTTAAACTGATTCTTGAATCCTTGCAACTTTCCACAAATACTAGAAGAAAACTTTCTTTGATACCAATATGATCTGTAATATGTCATGGATATTCCACTAGATAGTCTGTCACAAGAAATCTAACAAAATATTGAAAATATTTACTCTAAAGGTTAATTTCCTTTAGACCTCAAATTCTTTAATTTTTGGTTTTCTGCTTAAAATGTATGAAGTAGTTGAAATGAAAAAAATATAGAATATAAATAAATACTCACACACCATCCTCCAACATGGAAGGCTCATAGAGTTTGAGATTCTCCACATTCACTGCTGATTAAATGTGCATGTATGGGGGTAGGATGAGTCTATAGGTGTTACCTCCCAACTTCTCCAATATCTCGAAAGGGCCATACCATAGAGTCTTTATCTTCTTACTATGACCTTGTAGTCTTTCCTTGTTCAGTTGTAACCAATTTCTGTCTCCCACTTAAAATGACTTCTCGATTATGTGTTGATCATGTCCAACCTTGTGTTTTTCTTGTGAATTCTTCAACGTCTCATGTACTTGCAAATGGATTTGCCTAATCTTATCAACACTTTTTTCTACTCTCAATGCGTCTCTTGTGAGGTCCTCCCTCACTCGTCCTTGATGTCCATATACAACATCCAAGGGTGAAGGTAGAAAATATTCAAAGCAAGTTTCAAAAGGTGACTTACCAGTAGAAGTGTGGACTTCTCTATTATAAGAGTGACATATGCAGATCATATTTTCATCCTAGATCTTCAGATTATTTTGATTGTAACCCCTCAAAAGTTGCACCAAAGTCCTATTAACTACATCTATTTTCCCATATGTTTGTGGATGGAATGTTGTAGATCTATTCAACTTAGTGTCCATCTTCTCCCACAATGTAGTCCAAATGTACTAATAAATATGGTATCCTTGTCTGAGATGATGCTCCTTTGTATCCCAAAGTGTACCCAAATCCTATTTAAATAACATGTTTGTTGCTTCTTGTCCTTTGATGGTCTTTTTAGAAGGCATGAGGATGCACTTCTTGCTGACCTTGTTAACTACCACAAATAGATAGCCATGTCCCTTCCTACTTGTTGGTAAACCTCCCACAAAATCCATGTAAATTCTTTCCCAAGATTGAGTGGGTACAAGTAAGAGATGGTATAGACCTTGCTTCATGTTGTTGGGCTTGCTGGTACAAAAAAGTATACATCCTATAATATACCATGCTACATATTCTTGCATTCTAGGCTAGTACACATATCTCTGTAAGTTGGCAACTATCTTCCCAACACCAAAATGTCCTGCAACCTTGGAGGTGTGAGCCTCTCTGATAAGCCACAATTGCTCACCTTTAGTGACATAGAGCTTGTCGAGCTTGTAGAGTAACCCATTCTGGAAATGATATTCAACCTTGTTGTTACCTTCTTCTACATGAATTTGGCCCCATAGTTGTTGAAACACCTCCCTGAAGTCCCCATCTTCTATGTATGCCTCTTTGTATGCATCATGGATGAAAGGATCCATGTGCATCATAGTTCCCAAATATGTAATCCTAGATGTGGTTGGCCTTGAAATCATGTTTGCAAACCTATTTGTGATGCACTTCTTATACTTGATGACTAGATGAAATTAATGTAAAAAGCCTATCCACTTGTAATGTCTAGTTTGTTATAGCTTACTCTAGGCCTGCAAATACTGTAGCGGTTGGTGATATATGTAGATAATGGTCTCCTTTCCCATTAGATAGTGCTTCCACTTCTTGACAACTTGAACTAGGGCATATAGTTCCTTTTCATAGGTAGGGTAGTTGATAACTACCCCATGAAATATTTCAGAATGATAGCATACATGCCTTCCTCCTTGCATCAAAATTTCTCCCCTGACATACCCACTTGCATCTGTCTCCACTTCAAAGGGATTTTGCAAGTTTGGTAATGCGAGAAATTGTGCTTGTTTTATCTTTATTTTCATCTCATCCAAAGCCTTCTATTGATTCTTCCCCCACTGGAAACTCATGGCACTCATTGTTATAGAATGTAGTGGCACAATTACCATTGAAAATGAATCTATGAACTTCTGCATGTATTGTGCTTCCCCAAAAAAACTCCTAACTTCAATGACATTTGTAGAAATTCACCATTTCATGATGGCCTCCATCTTTGCAGGACCTATTTTGAGCTCCCCTCCACCAATCACATACCCCAAATACACCGAAGACTACTGAGCACACTCACATTTCTTGAGGTCAGTTAGTAGTTGGTGCTTCTTTAGAGTCTCTAATACTTGCATGAGATGTGAGATGTTCTCCTCATAGGTAGCACTATAAACCAATATATCATCCAAATATACTATAACAAATGAATCTAGATATGAGCATAATACACCATTTATTAGTCTCATAAATGTAGTTGGTGCATTACATAAACCAAATGGCATGACCAACCATTCATAGAAACCTTTTCTTTTCTTGAAGGTAGTCTTCCAAGTGTCTTCTTCCTTGACTTGTACCTAGTGGTATCTTGATTTGAGATCTAAATTGGTGAAATATTTTGTGTGTTGCAATTGATCTAATAGATCATCGATCCTGGGAAGAGGGTACCAATTTTTTAGTGTAATCTTGTTCAATGCTCTATAGTTGATACACATTCGCCAAGTCTCATCCTTCTTTGGTACAATTATGATAGGTGACCCACAAGGTGAGGTGCTTGGTTGGATCACACCCTGCTCCAACAACAGTTGCAACTACTTTATTTGCTTCCATAACAAACTATCTATATAGACCAATATTCAGTAATGGGAAGTCTAGCAATAACTGTATTTATTGCTCCACTTCCCTCTTGGGTGTTATCCCTTTAGGCTCCTAGAACACTCCTATGTATGCCTCTAGCAACGCCTCCAACCATTTTTTATGCTCTTTAGTGCACCCCTCCATGGATGATTTTACTCTTATCAACTCATCATCACCCTGATTTTCTCTTAACAAAAGTAAAACAAATTTCTTACTGGAACTAATCAACTTATTTCCTTGGTTGGCACTTACCAATGAGATCTTTTACTTGCCTTTATGCGCATTGATGATGTATGACTTCCCATCCTTGATTACTCGATACTGGTTGGATCTCTGCATGAATATTGCATCCCTCATATACATGTAGGGGCTTCCAAACACTACTCCACATACGTCAAGGGGTAATGCATCCAATTCTACTTCATCAATAAAATCAACACTTACAACAAATTTAATCTTACACTCTTTCATTACCTTGATCTATGCATCCTTGTTTACCCATCCCAATGGATATGGGCTAGGATGATTGTGAACCTTCAATCCAAACTTTTTGACTAGATCCATTGCTATGAGATTAGCCTATGAACCGAATTTAAATAGAGCGTCTATCTCGATCTTCTTGACCTAGATCTTGATGTGGAAGAATTTGGTAATCTTCTTCTCTTCTCGATGATGAAAGATACTTAGATTCATCTCCTTTTTCATTGATGTGCAGACAATATTCTCATCCACATCAGAGATGTTGTCAACCTGATTTCTCGAATACATGGCTAGAAGATTCTTTTTTTGCATCCTTCTTGCAGTTCTTCGGGCTCAACTCTAGATGTAGTTTCCAACAATTTTCCTCAATGTTCCCATTAATATTACAATGGTTACAATGGTTGCTAGTATCCTTGCACTGATGTGAAATGGTTTTATCCTTCTTATCCTTTCCCCCTTTCCACTTCTTCTTCCCCTCCTTAGAAGATTCCTGATGCTCTTTCTACTTGGAACCACTTTCTTGTGGCCTATGTTTTCTAGATACCATGCCTTTACACATGCCTCATTCACTATCCTTGGCTTGAAAATCATCACTTGCTTTCATATATGGTTGTATATACCCCCCAAATACTTGAGGAGTACATCTAGGATCTTGGGAGAGACACCCAACATGATGGCCATCTTTCTGAACTCAGTTGTGTACTCATGTACACTTTGCCCTCGTTTATGCCTGAAGTAGTGCCATTGGATCCATTGGTCCTCTACATACTTTATATGATAGAATTAGGACTTGATGAGGGTTTTGAATTCCTCCCACCTAGTTACTGGAAGATCACCCTCTAGCCTAAGTGTTTCCATATGGATTTCCCACCAGGTTAAAGCATGGCCCTCTAACTTCAGTCTGACAAATGATATATTTTATTCTTCATCTATATGGTGAACGTTGAAATAAACTTCTAGTTGATGCAACCGATGATTCAATTTTAATGCATCTGTAATTATCCAAATGCTTAAAATATCATAATAGAATTGAAGTACACACCATGTACAAAATGTGAGTGTGGAGCACAACTCCAAGATAGATACGTTATACAATAACCCCTTAAAGAATAGGAGAACCTCCTCCACATAACCAAATACATTTATACATCCCAATTCACATGTCTACAATAATGAATACATGATGTCTATATATACCTATTCACACTTGCACATGAGGCCCCTTAACTATTAGGCCGACCCTATTACATATATATTTACACATTACATGTACATTTAGCCCCATATATTCCCCCCTTAAAGGTCATATCATATACATTTAACCCTATATATTCCCCCTTTGGGTCATAACACCATCAATATCACGTATGGTTTTATGTCCACTTTTGCTTCCATCTTGAATAAACACTGTGAATGATTTATGGTACTGGAACTCGACTACTCTTTCTCTGGTTCTTTCTGCGACTCATTTTCCAAGTCTTCGTTATCCCCCGGGTTCCTATTTGATCCAATCTTTGAGTTCAAGCCTCCAAATTCTCTGAACGGTCCAAGCTTGCTTGCTAGAGTTTCCATGAGGAGGGACATATTGCGAGATATGTTAGCAACTTTCTCTTCCATCATCACAAATGTCTCCTCTAATGGATCTTGAGGGTTGTTATGAACAGACTTGTCAGCCATGGATAAGGTTCTGCGACTTTCTTCTTACACTGATTCCTAGATCCCTGCAACTTTCCACAACTACCCCAGTAAAACCTTCTCTGATACTAGTATGATCTATAAACTGAGATGGATATTCCAATGGACAATTCGTCCCAACAAATTTAACAAAATACTGAAAATATTTATTGTGAAGGTTAATTTCCCTTAGACCTTAGATTCTTTAATTTCAGGTTTTCTACTTAAAATGTATGAAATAGCTGAAATGTGAAAAATAGAGAACATAAATAAACACTCACACACCATCCAAAATTAAACACAAGATATAACTTGGGAAACCCTATACAGGAGAAAAACCATCTAGAAGGTGAGGTTGCTCTGCTCTCTTTTCTTCAAATGCAAGTACAAAGAAAGAGGCACTCTCGATGGAGTTTCCTTTGAAACCATGGCATGTATGGTTGCTACATAATCTCTCCTCCTTTGTTATGCTCTCAAAATACCACTCCTAGGTGATTTTCTCAACTATGGAACAATACAATGCTAAATAATGGAACACTTTATCCTCCTAGCAACCCAGTATTTAAATAGCTTGATAGTCATCTAGGGGTATGGTTTTGAATTCCTTAACCCTCTATTAATGATAAGGTTTGGAACTTCTAGAATTATCTCAAAAGTCCAAACATGGCTAGCCCCATATGTTTGAGTAAGGGGGTGTTGACATGGCATCCACTCATACCATTGTGATTAACAAGGTAGGTCAACTTGTGGAAGGCATAAATTTCACATACGAGCTTTGAATTAAGCATGGTGTTGTAGGGGACAGTCATATCTACCGACTAGACCTGCCAGTCAACTGCAAAATTTAGATAGAGGAGTTGGTTGATCTGTAAACCGTCATGGATATCCTGCTGGAATAGTTCATCACAACATATCTAAAAAAATACTAAAATATTTACTATTAAGGTTATTTTTCCTTTAGATCTCCACAATATTTAGTTATTGATTTTCTACTTATGTATGAATTAGATAAATGCAGAAAATAGAGAATGGTAAAATAAAATCATGCCATCCACAAATAAACATATGATATGACATGGGAAACCCAATAAGGGAGAAAACCCAGCTAGAAGGTGAGGCTGCTCTGCTCTCTTTTCTTTGGTATAGAAACGATGCAAGTACAAAGAAAGAGGCACTCTCTATGGAGCTGCCTTTGACAAGTGTCCTGTATGGCTGCTACAAAATATCTCCTCTGTTATGCTCACAAAATACCACTCTTATATGTTTTTCTTAGCTATGGAATAATATACAATGCTAAACAATGGAACCCCTTCTCCTCCTAGTGGCCCAGTATTTAACATAACTCGATAACCATCTAGGGGTAGGTTTTTTACTTCCTCAGAGTTTTGGAACTTCTAGAATCTTCTTGAAATTACATATGTGGATAGCCCCATATGCATGAGTAACATGGGCTAACCTGGCATCCTCTCGTACCATGGTGGTCAACATGATAGGTCAACTTGCGGGAGGCATAACTTTTTCATATGAACTCTGATAGATGCATGATCTGCACCATTGGAAAGGTCTCAGAGTGTAGAATACCATCAAGGGGGTGACCATAAGTCCCAAACACCAGAACCCCCAAAAATGTCGTTTAATTCCTCAAAATGGCTCCAAAAGGTTATGGATCCCAAATTTTCAAACTGGGACCTACCACTAAAATGGCCATGCAAGTTGAATCCTCTAATTTTTCCCACTCTAAAATGATAGAGATAGATCATAAACAATATAATGATCCAATATGGATCATACCTCCCCATTTAGGGAGGCTTTTGGTCCCCAAAATAGTTATTGAATCTTTACCTTATCCCTAGAGTATCACTTTGCTTTGCCTAGAAGTTGTCCTTTCAATCCAATCTTCCAAAGGTCATGCTACCCATGTCTTGTAGTTCTATACTGCTTCTGCAAAATTGTGTCCTTTGCCAACTTTTCCTGAGCATCTAATGCTAAGTCCTCTATGGAAGGTAGGACTTGCTCCTCCTCCTGATCGAACATGGAAGGCTAATAGAGTTTAAGATTCTCCACATTCACTACTGAGTAAATGAGCATGTATGGGGGTAGATTAAGTTTGTAGGAATGATCTCCCACCTTTTCCAAATCCTCAAAAGGACCATACCACATAGCCTTGATATTCTTACTAGGACCCCATAGCCTTTCCTTATTCAAGTGTAGCCATACCCTGTCTCCCACTCTAAATGTTCTCTCTATTCTATGATGGTCATGTCTAGCCTTGTGCTTCTCCTATTAATTCTTCAGTGTCTCTTGTACTGATGAGTGAGATTGTTGTGGTTGGGATTTTCAGTTTTGATCGAAAAAGCCACAGTGTTGTAAATAGATTGTCGACGTTTCAGATCCAGATCAGAATCCATCTTCAGGACAATGAGCCTGGGTTTAAGAAAAAGGGAAGAGATGGTATAAATACTGGAAGTTGGAAAGTTTTCAGTGTCGGCTAGGTTTAAAGTAGAATTATTTAATAAATTTAATTATTTTCTAAGATATTTCTAGGGTTTATTAAAGTTTATAATAGTTTATTAATAATTTTAGGGTTTTTTATTTTATCATTTAATGTTCTAGGGTTTAGTTAATAGGTAAAAAGTGGATTCTTAAATTTTATTTTAGGGTTAGGTTATTATAATCTGAGGTTAAGGTATAAACTAAATAATTAAAAAGAAGAATTAAATGTTTGTTTATGAGTTTAATATTAGGGTTTCTGAATGTGTTATAAGGTAAATTATTATTAATTTAATGTTGTGTATTAATGTCTTCATTTAGAATAATAGTTTCTAGGGTTAGGTTATAGGTATTAAGTAATTTATAAGATAATAGAGTTTTTTCTTTTCTTGTTAATCTATATTCTAAGTGTTTATTACTTCAGGGTTAATTTATATTAATCAATTATGTTCTTAGGTTTTTTAAGAGGTTATTAGGTTGTCTTAGAATTAATTGGGAGGGGTTTTCTTATGAATAATTTGATTTATAATAAGATAAGAAAATTACCAAAGATTATTGTTGTTTTTGGTGGATCAGGGGGAGCCAGTTTTCACTCAGTTCTAACCCACTGTCTCTGTTAAGGTTACTAGGATGTTTACGGATTTCAATGGCTTCTCTAATATGACGTTTGAAGAGGTGATTCTCTTTGGCGAGGATTTTGGTGTCTTCTAGGCGAACATGGTGTCTTGTTTTAATGGAGTGTTCAGCTAGGGCGGAGGTGTGGATGCGTTCATTCTTGATGTCAGCTCCATGTTCAAATGGATCTGGGTGATCTTCTCAATAAATTTTCTGCCTTTAATGCATCTCCTGTGAGATCCTCCCTCACTCCTCCTTGTTTTCCATATACAACATCTAAGGGTGAAGGTGGAAAATACCCAAAGCAAGTTTCAAAAGGTGACTTACCAGTAGTGGACTGCTCTATTATAAGAGTGTTGTATATAGATCATATTTTCATCCCAAGTCTTTGGATGCTTCTGATTGTAACCCCTCAAAAGATGCACCAAATTCCTATTGAATACTTCCATCTTCCCATCTGTATGTGGATTGAATGTTGTAGACCTCTTCAACTTAGTTTCCATCTTCTCCCACAATGTAGTCCAAAATGCACTGATAAATATGGTATCCCTATTTGAGATTATGCTCCTTGGTGTCCCAAAGTGCACACATACATGCTCAAAGAACAAGTTTGATGCTTCCTATCCCTTGATGGTTTTTTCACAAGGTATGAGAATGGACATTTTGCTAAACTTGTAAACTACCACAGATAAATAGTCATGTCCCTTCCATGAGGTTGGTAAACCTCCCACAAAATCCATGGAAATGCTTTCCCAAGGTCGAGTGGGTACATGTAAGGAATGGTATAGACCTTGCTTCATGTTGTTGGGCTTGTTGGTACAACAAAGTAGACATATTCTAATATATTGTGCTACATCTTCTTGATTTATGGGCCAGTACACATACCTATATAGGTTGGAAAATGTCTTCCCAACACCAAAATGTCCTACAACCTTGGATGTGTGAGCCTCTCTGATAAGCCAGAATTGTTCACCTTTAGGAACATAGAGCTTGTCGAGCTTCTAGAGTAAACCATTCTGGAAATGATAGTCATCCTTTCTATCACCTTCTTCTATATGAATTTGGTCATGTAGATGTTGTAACACCACCTTGAAGTCCCCATATTTTGCGTATGCCTCTTTATATGCATCATGGGTAAAAGGATCTATGTGCATCAGAGTTCCCAAAGCTGTAATCTTGGATGTGGGTGGTCGTGAAAGCATGTCTAGCAACTTATTCGTGCTACCCTTCTTATACTTTATGACCAAATGAAATTGTTATAAAAACCCCATCCACTTGTAATGCCTGGTTTGTTGTAGCTTGCCCTGGGCCTACAAATACTATAGTGGCTAGTGATATGTTTGGATGATGTTCTACTTTCCCATTAAATAGTGCTTCCACGTTTTAACAACTAGTGCTAATGCATAGAGATTCTTATCATAGGTAGGGTAGTTGAGATCTGCCCCATGAAATACTTTAGAATGATAACATATGGGCTTTCCTCCCTACATCAATATTGCTCCCATGGCATACCCACTTGCATCTGTCTCCACTTTGAAGAGATTTTAAAAGTTTGGCAATGCGAGCACTAGTGCTTGACTAATCTTTCTTTTCATCTCATCAAATGCCTTCTGCTAATTCTTCCCCCACTGTAAACACTTACCACTGGTTGTTATGGCATGGAGTGGTGCATCTACCACTGAAAATGAAGCTATGAACTTCCACAAGTATTGTGTTGCCCCAAAAAAACTCCTAACTTTAGTGACATTTGTAGGAATTGGCCATTTCATGATGGTCTCCATCTTTGCAGGATCTATCTTGAGCTCCCCTCCACCAATCAAAGACCCCAAATACACCAAATACTGCTGAGAAAACTCACATTTCTTGAGATTGGACAACAATTGGTGCTTTTTCACCTGCATAAGATGTGAGATGTGCTCCTCCTAGGTAGCGCTATAAACCACTATATCATCCAAATAAACAATAAAAAATTAATCTAGATAAGGTCGTAAAACAACATCCATTAGTCTCATAAATGTAGTTAGTGCATTGCATAACTTGAATGGAATAATCAATCACTCTTACAAACCTTGCCTTGTCTTGAAGGTAGTCTTCAAGGTATCTTATCTTTAAATTGTACATGGTGATATCCTAATTTCAAATCCAGCTTAGTGAAGTACTTGGCATGCTGCGACTGGTCCAATAGCTCAACAATCCTTGGTAGAGGGTACCAATTCTTTAATGTAATCTTGTTGAATGCCTTGTAATCGATACACATTCTCCAAGTCCCATCCTTGTTGGGTACAATTATGATGGGTGACACACAGGGTGAGGTACTTGGTCAAATCACACCCTGCTCCAACAACTGTTGCAACTACTTCTTCACTTCATTCACTTCTAGTTCGACAATGGGGAGTCTGGAAATAATTGTATTTCATGCTCCACATCCCTCTTGGGCGGTATCCCTTTAATCTCCTTGAAAACTTCGATGTATTCATGTAGCAACTCCTCCAAATGATGTTTCTACTCTTTAGTACACCCCTACATGGATGCATTCAATCTCATTGACTCATTATCAGACCTATTTTCTCTTAATAAAAGAAAAACATATTTCTTACTAGAACTAATCAACTTCTTGGCTTGGTTGGCACTTACGAGTGAGATCTTTGACTTGCACTTATGTGAATTAATGATGTAGGAATTCCCATCCTTGATCAGTTAATACTGGTTGGCTCTCCGTATGAATATTGCATCCATCATATACATGTAGGGGATTCCAAACACTACTCCACAAACATCAAGGGGTACTATGCCCAATTCCACTTCATCAATAAAATCAACACTTACAACAAATTTAATCTTACATTGTTTTGTTGCCTTTATCTCCGCATCCTTGTTTACCCAACCTAATGGATAGGGGCTAGGATGATTGTGAACCGCCAATCCAATCTTACTGACCAGATCCATTACTATGATATTATCCTGTGAACCAGAGTCGAACAAAGCATCTATCTTGGTTCTCTTGACCTGAATCTTGATGTGGAAGAGTTCATTCATCGCCTTCTCTTCCTGGTGATGAAGGCTACTTAGATTCACCTCCTTTTGTACATATGCGCAGACAATATTTTCATCCACATCCGAGCTACTTTCAACCTGATTTCTTGAATATGTGGCTAGAAGGTTCTTTTTCTTTATGTTCTTCTTGTGGTTCTTTGGGTTCAGCTCTGGATGTAGTTTCAAACATTTTTCCTCAATGTGGCCATCAATGTTGTAATGATTGATGATATATTTACTCTAATGTGTAGTGGTTATTGTCTTCTTATATTTTCCCCCTTTCCACTTCTTCTTCCCCTCCTTGGAAGCTTCCTGGTGCTCTTTCATCTTTGAACCACTTGGTTGAACTTTCTTTTGGCCTATGTTTTCCAAGTGATATGCTTTTACACACGCCTCATCCAATGTCCTTGGATTGAATATCATAACCTACTTTCGTATATGATTGCGTAAACCCCATAGATGCTCGAGAAGTACATCTGGGTTATTGGGAGAGATACCCAACATGATGTCCATCTTTCTGAACTCAGTGGTGTACTCATGTATACTCTACCCCTGCCTCTACCTGAAGTAGTGCCACCAGATCCATTGGTCCTCTACATACCCAATATGATAGACTTGGGACTTGATGATGGTTTTGAAGTCCTCCCACCTAGTTACTAGTGGATCACCCTCTAGCCTAAGTGTTTCCATGTGGCTTTCCCACCAGGTTAAAGCATGAGCCTCTAACTTCAATCTAGCAAATGAAATATTCTACCCTTCATCTATATGGTGAACGTTAAAATAAACTTCTAGTTGTTGCAACCAATGATTCAATTGTAATGCATTGATATCACCTTGGTATGGCTTGATGTCCACTTTCGCTTCCATATTGAATATGGAATGTGATGTGTTCACGACACTCGAACTTGACTTCTCTTTCTCAAATTCTTTCCACAGATCATTTCTTGACTCTTCCTGATCTTTCGATTTCCCCTCCAATATATTATTTGAGTTAGAGCCTCCATCATCTCCGAACGGTATGAGCTTGTTTGATAGAGCTTCCATGAGGAGGTTCATATTGCAACTGATGTCGACAACTTGGGATTCCAAGCTCTCAAATATATCTTCTGTTGGATCTTGAGGGTTGTTATGAACATACTCATTTTCCATGGCTAGGGTTTCTACGACTTCACTTTAAGTCAATTCCTGGATCCCACAACTTCCTACAAATACACAAAATAAAAACTTGCTCTAATACCCGTATGATCCGTAAACTACCGTGGATATTCCACTCGAACAGTTCATCACAATAGATCTAATACAATATTTCAATCTTTACTATTAAGGTTATTTTACCTTTAGATCTCCATAATGATGATGACAATCATTAAACAAACTCATTGATTAAAAAATTTCAGCCTATTATCATGTTCTTAATGACAACATAACTAATCAATGATTTAGCCAAGATGAATTTAGTTTGTTGCTCCTAAACCAGAGAAAAATTCCATTGAACAATGCTACAATTAAGTGAGATTTTGAATAGTTTTAGGAAGGTCCTTGAGTGACTTTTGAAATGAATTTCATGAATTTAGTGATTGGGATAAGTTAGACCCTCAAACATGCATTTCTCATATAAACTAGTTGTCAAAACCCCTCAACATATATATATATATAACCAACCAAAAATATTGAAGCAAGTATAAATTGTGGATCTTATTAGAAAGTAATTCAAGGGTCAAATGAATCAATTTAATGTTCATGGGTGATTATATCACTAGTATTGCAGAATGCCTTGTTAAAACAATACCAAAATATGTCAAACTAGTGATCAAACTTTTAAGGATGGATTACAACAATTAGTGAATCACACGCAAGTATAAACCATAAGATTTGTTGGCATTTAAGAGCATGCTTAATCCACTTATCACATTTTTGTGAGATCCCTTAGCCATATATACAATTAAACCATCAGATCTATTGAACTTGTAAAATGTCTTAAATCATCTCTTGAGCTAGCAATTTCCAACAATATTAAAACATCAAACCCTTAAATATTTTGGCTTATTAAAACATCGATTTAATTCATTAAGGGTTTAAGTGTTAGATCTATTAGATCGTTTGAAGATCTTAATGTCTAAGAAAATGTCTCTCAAAAGACATTTTAATGTTAAACGATAGAGCTAAATAGTAAATCAATACAAGATTTATCTATGGGAAGACATTATTTGCAATTAAACCAAGTTCAATCAACTAACTATAAGAGTTAGTAGTCTAATGAACTTGAAAGAAAGATAATTCTACATCTAATGAGTGGAAAATTTTAAACCCTAAATTGACAAAAAAAATGAGAAAATTTTAAAGGTTGTGGTTGAGGAAGTTGTTGTGGCCACAACAAACGCCCTTTCGTTTAGCCCCCACCCGAAAACTAAATTTGAGCTCTAATGCCTAATCCACTACTACTATGAGCCTATTGAATATTATTTATCCAGCTTGAGGGGGTTATGGGTTTGGATATTTATTGATTCTTTACCTTGGAGAAGGTTTGTCATGACCCATATTCTCTTTGATCTTGTACTTTCAAATATTATTCATTATACCTTTGATTTATGATGCTTCTTTGATCCTTGTGCGACGAGATTCACATGTTGTCTTTTGAACCTTTTGTGCTAATTAGTTTTAATGGATTTAAAGGTGTTTGCTGATCTTATATGACTGCAAGATTTAATGCTCTGCTTTATTACTTGGAGAGAATTTGTTTTTAAGGATCTGTTGTTTCCTTGTGCATTGTCTTGTAATATCATCTCACTACATTATGGAGAAGAAAATGGTTGGTTTGAATGCATAAGATATTGTTACTTTTTATATTGTACCTGTTGTCCTCATATTCATGCTCAAGCTCTCACATGTTAATCAAATTCTTTAGTTCAAAATCCATAACAAGAATTCGAGGATCTCTAATCTTTTCCAAGAGTTCGAGATATTATTTTTGATTAAATGCAAGCAAGTGAAAAATTTGTATAGATATTTCATGACATTTGTTTGCATCAGCATATTGTTCATAAAATGCCAAGATCATAGATGATTTCTTCTAGGAGATTTCTTATTTTCATTGTTGAACAAACCCAACTCTTGTTCTTAGATTTGTCGATAAAATGGCAAGGGGAAAGAATGCAGATTTTATAACTAATCAACAAGTGTCTTCTTACTTGTATAACAAAGTCAATTCTTCATGTGGTTGCAATGACAGGGTTGCATAATTCTTTCCTATGTAAGATACTTATGTTGTTCGAATTCCTCAAGGGAATCATGCCAAAACCATAGAGAAATATGGTGCACAACCGAGGAAGAATGATCATGTCTGTCAGGTTGTAGAAGACAAGAAACTCAAGAGAAAAGCCTCCAAGTGATTAAAAGAGATGAAAGCCCCAAATTTCATATGCTTGCAACAACCCTTGAATCCATTTATGCTAAGTTGGTCTTAAGTCTCAATTCGATATAAATTGGAAGTCCTAAATCTTTGAACATTCGGACCCTACTTTAACTTTGTAACTCAAATCATCAAAATCTTGGGTTTCATCACATTTCATAACCTCTCTCATTTGGGTATGGGTTGAGAATGAGTAAATCAACGATGTAGAATAGTGTGATCTGATAGCCTCATTTCCATCCGATGTTCCTGATGTCAACATGTTAGGTTGGATGGTATATCAACTATTACCCTAAAATAGGTTCTATTATGTTTGCAATTCTGATGTGGCATCCCCAAGGTTTTTGATTTGACATATAACATGTCATTTTCCTCATCCAACCTTTCTGTCTGTAATATTCATGTGATACTTATTTGGGTGTCTAGCTTAGTGCTTGCATGGAATCCACATGGATTCCTAGGTGATATACCCCATGGAACATCCAAATTTGTCCCTTCTCTTAACAAATACCTTCATCGAAATCTCAAATTATGGATCCATGCCTTTATGAGATCCAATCAAGACTTTCCACTTGTCCATTCTATTTGCTTCCTCCAATGACCATGAGTTAGACAAGTCATTCTCACCTTGCGTGGCATTTGATGTGGTATGTTACGTTCCATTTGACATGGAATATGGTGTGTCATCCAAGTTTCATGTTATCTTGTGTTATCCTATGTGGCTCCCTTTGTGTCATGTTGACCTTTCGTATCCGATGTGTAATTCATACATCTAGATTTGTTGCAAAGGAATACACTTTATGTGAGTCTCGAACATCCATAAATCTGGATATTTGGAGTTTTCATGATATGTTGTGTTTCAAATTTTGATTTCTAGGTGCGAAACCCTGACCTAGGTGCAAAACCTTGACCTGAAATGGAACCCGGACCCAAATTTGGAACCAAGCCTCATATTTCCCTTACCACATCTATATTTTATCTTGTATGTGTGAGTGTGTATAGTTTTTTTTATTTTTATTTTTATTTTTTTATCTTTATATTTCATTTTTTTTGTTTTCTTCCTATTTTATTTTTATTTTTGTTATACCCATGGATTTCTAAATCCTAACATGGTTTTAAATTTCCCACTTCCCATGAATATTTTATTTTTATTTTATTCAGAATTTACTATATTAAGAACTTTTCCCTTTGGGAATTTATCATCAGACTTTCTAAGTCATGATTATATTTTTTTTTTGTGAATAAAAGTGAAACCTTATATTAATGCCAAATGTAAGTTGTACAATAGTAAGTATGAGCCACCCATTCCGCCACAAATGGGAAACCAGAACAGGTGGCATCATAATGTCCAGAAATTGACACATTGTCCTGAGTGTTGGCATTGTCATAACTAAATTGCTTACACAAAAAATTATAGTCTTTCTACCTGAAGAAAAAAAATACAGTCTTTCTGCAACTTATCGCTAGGACTGGTTATAAACAGAGCTACTATAATCCTAACTATATAGCCGAAATAGGAAAAAACAACATGATCGTTTATCCTATTGCCATGGTGAACTGGACCATCAATCCTGCACCTAGAGTAAGAGAAAATCCTTAACCTGGAGACTTCAGTCCTTAGCTGAGCTGGGTTGTCCATGTATTGTGTAGGCCGAGGTGAACCGTTGTCTGCATGTAGGGCATCTGGCGCGCGCAAGAGCATCCATCAAGGCATCGAACAAGATGTCCATCCTTTGACCAAGGATGCTTTGGGAATGCATCTGGTCATCATGTCTCTGTCAAATTTTGAATAAGAGAATGAGGTGCTCCTCCACTAGGCAGTTGGCGAAATGTTGGAGCTGCTCCTTCTTCGCTTCTTGACCAGCCACCTCTGCAATGATTCCCTCCACTTCTTTTCCAACAACCACTGCATTGTCCTGCAATTTCCAGATCGAGGGGATTTCCTCCACCACCTTGCAACTTCCGTCATCGTAGTCCGGGTCTCCAGGTTTGACAATTGGAGGGGCCAGGAGATTGGTGGCCAAAGGAAGGCGTGCACTCGAAGGTGGCACCTCCTCTTTTACCAAGTTTAGGCTAGGGAGAAGAGGAGGGATGGACAAAGGGAGGTGAGCTCTCGAGGACGATGCTTCCACTTTGACCGAGATGACACTGTGAAGTTGAGGAGCCGACTAAAGAGTCTCCTGCGTCCTCTGGGAGGGGTGCCGAGGGATGGAAAAATGAGCAATGAGGGCATGATGGGAAGGGGTGAGCCTATTTTCTCAGGAGAGGGTGTTGTAATAACGAGCACTCCTCCTGGATTTTCCCCTCTCTCGCGGCATGGAGGCAGATGGAGGGTGGTGAGAGGAGTGGGAGGAAACAGAGGTACTAAGAGGGTGCATGAGGTTGTTGGGTGTAAAAGGAAAATGGAGGGTGTCACAACTGGGTGAGAGGTATCTGGTGCATGAAGGAGTGTTGCAGAGAGTGGTAATTCTAAAAAATCTAGGAAAGTCAAAGAGCTGGACCAGAGGAGTGCAGCAGGCCAGATGAGAAATGGAATAGCATGCCAGGGAAAGAGCCTATTTAGACCACTTGCTACCATTGAAGCCTTAGTTGACAACCACAACCTCCATTGAAGCTGACTTGACGGCCAGCTCGATCTTGGTATGCCTGGTCTGGCCGGATCGCGCTTCCATTAACCCAACTATTCCAGCCAGACGCACTACCATTACTCCTCTCATGGTGTGATTCATGGGGGAGTTAATGTCCTTGGGTTCGTGACCGGGGTTAATAACTCCCCAGGCTGCCTGGTGCCAAGTGTCCTCAAACCCTGACCAGGTGGCACCCCATCCGGGTTTAAGTCATGACTATATTATCATGCACCATGGGATGCATGTTTTTTCCAGGAATTTCTTTTATATTTGGGGATTGAATTACATATCATGCATTTTTTTTTGAAATCCCTAAGTTTGTATTTTATGATTATTTCAAGATATTATTATTATTATTTCACATTCATGGGTTTTCCAAATTTCCCATAGAATTAAATTTATATTTGGGTATTATTTATTTTATTTATATTATTTATTTTTATAATTTATTTAATTTTTAATTTTGTTTAATTTCCAAATCTCGACATGTTTTTAAAATTCCTAAAGCCTGAATTTGTATTTTATTTTATTTTTTAATCACATCGGGCTTCCCATTCATATTGGTATCACCTGAATGGGTTTGCTTACCACATTTGAATTCCCGAAATCCCAAACCCAACCATCCGAATTCACCATTTCGATATGTTTATTTCATAAATTATCTTCTCGACCATGCCTATCAGATTCATCAAACCCACAAGCCTTCAGAATCCCTCCATTGGACATGAAACTTTGGATTATTTTATTATTTTATATATTTTTATTTATTGGGAGTTTACTGTCGGCTTTTCACCTTAACATTTTTCATGTTCCTTCCCAACCATCAGGTACATGAGCCTTTTCAATATTTTACCATCTTTTACCGTCCAATATTTTACCTTCAATTGTCATCTAAGGAGTTACCATTAGAAGCTCAAGATTCCATTCCTACCCTCACTCCACATACAAACTACATAAGGGGG
>ML777007.1:995773-1021676 GCA_009831015.1 Picea engelmannii | reverse complement strand
GGGGTGGCAATATAAACCACTTAGTGTCAATTCCCACAATGCATGTGGGATAAATGATTAATGCATAAAATATCAACGATCGAGATTAACCTTGATTGAGATTGACGACCGTTGAGTGTTAACTTCAAGGGCCATATCTTGAGTTGTAGAAGACCAAATGAGCCATAATATGGCCTGTTGGAAATATGATGGAGTGAATAACATGTTGGTAGAGATATTCTCACCAGGTTTATAGAAAAAATTTCTTTAAAAATCAAGAAAATACGAGGCACGAATTTGATTGGAGATGGACCGTGAATTGTTCCACAACTCATATATCGAGTTCGAGAAGACCAAATCAAGCATAAAATGGATCATTGGAAATATGGAGTAGTCAAGAATACGTTGGTAGAACCCTTATCACCAGGTTTACCATAGAAAAGAAAAAACAAATTTGAGAAATGGAGAAGATGTATATAAACAAGGTCGAAGATATTTCCAATAAATGTGACTCGTGGAATTCCTATAGAGAGAATTTGATGACTTAAGAGTCTTCTTAAATTATGTTCATAATGTTTTTTTTTCCTGGGAAAAAAAGTCGTAATTTTATTAGAGAAGTATAAAATTACATCCGCAGATATATATTTGCTATAAAAGTATAGTCGAAATATATATTGTCTTTACATTGTCCATCTCATATACAAAAAAGTTTCAAAATGTGTCAGTCTTGTTTTTTGTGCCCCATGACCTCCAAGTCATGTACATTAATTATCCAAAAAATCAGTTTTGTAGTAACGTTCTCAAATGATTCCAAATAGGCGTTCCAGTATAATTGGCTTAGCTTTAAATTTTTCCTTCTTGGTAGGTCCGGTGATAATCAAAATTTCCATTTTCTATGTATTCTGTAATATGCCAACTTCCATACTCTAGCTATGTGGCTTCTATGGAAAGTCAATCAACCAATGCATTCCTTTCCCTGTAGATATGTGCAAGAGAGATAGTGTCAAAAGTTGAGATTATCCTTAAAACTTCAACAAGATATGGTCTAAGTCTAGCAGTATGACAAAAGTGTTCTTGTTTCTCCCATTTGATGATAAGTAGGGAATCCCCAAAGACTTGTAAAGAAGTGCATCCTTTTTCTACTACAAAAAGGAGGAGTAATTTTAAAGCCATGATTTCAGAGAAATTATTGGTGCCAGGCCCCAATTCAGCCCTGAAGTAGTAATAATGTTGTTCGGACAGGTAAATACATCCCCCTGCCCAACAAAATAATTTATCTCCCATGGCTGCCCCATCAAAGAAGGCCCAAGGCCGACTTGTATCTATCTGTTCTATCTGTGTTCGACGAATTATTTCCATTCCCTGCCCATCTCCCAAGTTGAGAGAGTTAAGGATACTTAGGTAGTTTGCTGCCACCCGAGGAGAGGACTATGGTTCATCCCTAAAAATAGAGTTATTTCTGGCTATCCATACCCCCCAAGCGGCAATGATGGGAAAGGATTTTATATTTTTTGGTGTCCTGTTGGAGAGCCAGTCGGCCAAGGCTTCTTCGAAAGAGTCTCCTCGCCAATGTCCAATGGCAGTGTTTAATTTGGAGGCTTCCTCCGATACCGATAAGGTGAAGGGACATCGTAAAAATAGGTGTTTGATTGTTTCTCCCCGTGTTTTGCATAAAGTGCACCAACTCGGGCCATGAAATTGTCGTCTCTGAAGTATTTCCTATGTAGGCACTTTGTTTTCTAAAATTGACCAAGTTAATAATTTTTCTTTTGTTGGGCACTTTTGTTTCCAGAGTTTCTTCCACCACCACTTCACTTCTTGTTGTAATGGGTCTGTGCTCAACATGACATATCCATATTTTGGAGTGTAGTAATCTCCCGAGTCTCCTTCCCATATAAGCTCATCCTCCCTTTCAGTCAGCCTAATGTTTTCTCTCCCAAGTGCTCTGAGGTAACGATCCCAGTTTATAGTTTCTAGTTCATTTAACCCCAGAGTTCTTCCTTCTTTCCAGCCTTGATGCCACATGGATGTGTGAAGAGGTTCCGTTACTTAGGCCAAATAGTAATATCCCCCCCCCCCGATCTAGTTCTGAGTAGAGGTCGATTGGTAGTATGTGTTCCCTTATGCAACCCACCCAGGGGTCACGACTGATTCTTAGTGATTGGCCTGATCCGATCAACCAAGCTAATTTGTTTCCAATCACTGCAAAGGCTCGTTGTACTGACTTCCACATAACATAGATTCCCGTTGCTTGGGGGGAGGGGCTCTAGATCCATTCTGTCAGTGTAAGAGGGGCCACATATTTCCAAAGGACTACTGTGGTCCAAAGGCTATTTGTTGTGATCAGTCTCCAAACTAATTTTTCCGCCAGTGCTTTGGAGAACATAAATATATTTTTTAACCCCCAGCTCCCCAAGGCTTTTGGTTTGGTGATTTTGTCTCATCGAGCCCAAGGTAATACCCGGTTCTCCGATTTACCCCTCCAAAGATAAGAGAAGGCTATCTTTCTTGCCTTTTATAGAATTCCTTTTGAGATCCACGAGAGGGACATCCAGTAGACAGGGATGGCTTCCAGAATCGACTTGACGAGGACTAGCCTCCCTGCCCTTGATAGCCATTTGTTGCTCCAGGTCTTCATCCTTTTTTCCAACTTTGCCAGCAACCACAACCAATCTATCTTCCTATAATCATTTGGTTTTAGTTGAAACCCAAGGTATTTGATCCCCTCCTCTAGATTATGTATTTGAAAGGGAAGGAGGTCCAGATAATACTGTGTGTATACTTCCTCAGTCCGAGAGAAGAGGATACTAGATTTTTATGCATTAATCCTCATTCCTGTAGCAGTTCTAAAGAGAGCCAGGCCCTCTGAGAGGATGCCTGCATCTCGGGTCGAATCATCATAAAAAATTATTATATCGTCGATGAAGAGCAAGTGGGTGATGGTCAAACCATTTTAAACTTTGATACCTGTGAATCTTCCACCCAATTTTGCCCAAGTTAGGAACCGACTAAGACCTTCGACCACTAGGAGGAAGAGTAATGGGGAGAGAGGACATCTTTGTCGAAGCCCTCTTTCTGCATGAAATAAATTTGTGGCAGATCCGTTGAGGAGAATTGAGAAGGATATTGAGATTAAACAAGCCATTACCCAATTGACAAAGATCATCCCGAAACCCAAATGTATCAAAAGCATTATGATGTAAAGCCAGTTTACCCGATCAAAGGATTTTGATAAATCTATCTTTACCACAGCTGCTTTAAGCTTCAATAGTTTGATACTGTGGAGTCCTTCCCGTGTGACTCCTATGGCTTCGTGTGTCTGTCTGCCTTCGAGAAAGCCAAACTGTTCACAGGAGATGTGTTTGGAAAGTATCACCTTTAGCCTTCTACTGATTACCTTGGAGATAATTTTGTAGAGGAAGTTGCAAAGGGAGATAGGCTGAAAATATTCAAAGGAGGAGGGGCTGTCTGATTTTGGGATGAGGGCTATAAAGGTAGCATTGATTGGATTGTGTATGTGTCCTCTCCCCCTAGATTCTTTGACCACCTTCAGTAAGTCGTTACCTATTATGTCAAAACAACCCAAGTAGAATTCAATCGGCCATCCATCAGGACCCGGGCTTTTTCCTTTTTGAAAAGAGTGTAATACTTCTATCAGTTCTTTATCAGTGATTAAGGCCGATAAGGATTTTGCTTCGTCTTCTTCAATAAAGCAAGGGAATAATCGTGCAACCTTGATGATTTCAGCGATGGACGTCTCCTCTTGTGCCTTAAATAGTTCCTTGAAATGTGCAATGCCGAGTTCAACTAGGTCGTTGTGATTTTTAACTTCTTCCCCTCTTTGATTTCTCAGGCTCCAAATGGTGTTGTTCATTTTTCTGCCTCTGGCATAAGCCTGAAAAATTTTGGTGTTTTTATCTCCACCGTGCTTCTCTTTCTGCCAGTATGTCTCTACGTCGTTTCTCTAGTCCAAAAAGTTGTTCTTTTGCTTCCTGATTGATATATCCTGGACCATCCCCATCCTGTAGTTCTACTAGTTTTGTGTCGATGTCGATCACTTCTTTATCTTCTTTTAATTTTTTCTCCTTAGCCCGCCCTTTTGTGGCTTGTTTGAGTCATTTGAGATTCTCTACAAAAAGGACTGCCACAGGGGTCTGTGTAGCTTCCGGTATATTTATCCACATCTCTCTTACCATTTCAATAAAGGTTGGATCGTTGAGCTAGCCCTCAAAAAATTTGAAGGGGCTCACCACCCTTCGAATTTTTGCCGGAAATTCAACTAGAATTGGATGATGATCTGATTCACCCCCAAAAGTAACCCATTGCCTTACCATATCTGTAGATTTAAGAAGGGCTTCGGTCAGTAAAAAACAGTCCAGACGTTTAGCCACTCTGTCAAGTCCAACCCACTTGTTGCACCATGTTGGAGATAACTTTTGGGGTTCCAAGTCCACCAGCCCCTGTTGGTCCAGAAAATTTAAAAATAAATTATTTAGAGGATCTGGTGCAGCAAGTGGACCCCAGAATTTCGAGCCTCCAAGCGAAAAATTGAGATCCCCACCCAGGAGGAAATCCTTTTCCTTAAACCAATCGTTCTCTACTAAGGAGTTCCAATAAATTTGACAGTCCTGGTGAGGTCCATAGATGTTTATGATAGTTAAATTGTGTCCCAGGTCTGTAGAAGAGATAGTAAGTCCAATCCCCAAACGCTTTCCAAATTACAGCTCCTTGTCTTCCACCTTGTGGCCAAACCCCTCGAGCGACCCCTAGCATCCACTGCAGCAAACGACCAACCCAGGAGTAAAGTTTCCAAAGATTTTGTCACAGATACACTATCCCCTAAAGTTTCTTGTAGAAGTATGACCTCTGGAGAGGTTTGTTCAATCAACCTTCGTAAAGATGATTTTTTTGCCAGGTTCGCTAACCCACGACAGTTGAAGGAGAGGATCCTCATGGGGAAATTCCTTCCAGGGGTGGCTTTTCTCTAAGCACCCATTTGATAGACGACTGTTTAATAGTTTCTAGATCGATTTTGGCCATGTCTTGTGCAAGGTTTAAGTGTGATTTCCAGCCCCTTCCCTTTCCCACCGAGGCAGTACAGGGGAGAGGCCCCAAACCTTGCCCCACTGTCAGCTGTGAACTGATTTCCAAAGGGTACTCCTTGATCACCGAACGATTCCTAAGGTGATAGCGAAGTCTGGAATATTTCGAAGATGAGTCAGTGGAGGCGAAAGGAGTGGCTTGAGTTTTCGTGAGGGAGGGGAGGAAAGTAACGACGAGGTAAGTGTCAAGGAAGGAATCATGGAGGGGGTTGTAGGCAGAGATTGTGGTACAAGGGTGGAGGGTTTATTTAAAAGAGGGCTTTCCAAGGGCAGTTTCGGATCTTCCTCGCTCCTCAAGTGTGTGGAGGATGAGATAAGTGATGGAGAAATGACTGATAAAGGGGAGGATAAAGAGTAGAAAAGGGAGGGGAAATTGATATGAGAGCACCTCCTATTCAGGATAGGAGGGGGGACCCCTTTGTTTACTTCTAGAGAAAAACAATCCAAAGATGTAAAAGGAAAAGAAGTGCAAGAAGTAACAACCAGAGGTGACATACCCGAATAGGTGTGATCTCGAAGAGTGGAATCCTTTGCAGTGGGTGTAGTGGCCAAATTAGCTGCCTTTGATGTAATAGTTCCAGTTTCCAGTGAAATCTTACGATCTGGGCTTAGATATTTTGTGGCTAATTCCTCTGTACGCCACACCCCCATTTTTTGATTCCTTTCTGATTCCCTCGATGGTTCCAGTTTTTTCCTCGGAGGGGAGTGGGGGGAGTTCGAGACTTTGGCTTTTTGATCGATGCCTTTGAAGGTTAGGGGGCAATAAGCAACCCCATGACCATAAATGTGGCATATATGACATTTGAAGGGAATTCCTTCATAATCCATCATTTGTACAAAAGTCCCGACCGCCGAGTTGATTGTAAGATCTTGTAGTAATCCCTTTTTTATATCAATTTTGACCAAAATGTGAGCCACCGTCATGAGTCTTGTTTCTTCAAAGGACATGTCAGATTCTAAAAAGATTCCCAAAAGATTGCCAATAGCCACAAATCTATAAGTGTTCCAGTACTGCATCAAAAATCCTGGGAGCCGAACCTAGATGGGTTCTTTGTCGATGCGTTCTCTCTTGGTGTTAAAGTAAGGGGACCAACGTTTGAGAATGGTAGGGGTGTCGAAGAAACTCCAGACCTTTTTTAAAACCCATTCCACCTCCTCCAAAGTTGAGAAGATGAATGCGAACCAACCTCTTGTAAGGAGCCGTATGTGTGGCATCTTTAAAATTTTTGGTTACCTTGCCTTTGAGGAAGGCTGGTCCTAAATTCTTCCCTCTGACCCTGCCCACCACCACTCTTTCAGATTATTCCAAAACCCTATCCATTGCAACGTCCTCTCTGAAGGCCAACCGTTCTGTGCCTGCCCTATCTCGAGCACACCGGGTAGATTTCGTGTGTCGTCCTTCCTTGTTTTGTGGTTCTTTAGAAGTTCTCTCTCCCCTAAAAGGAAATTTTTTGGGAGGGAATCCCTTCTTTTCGGAAGAGAAATCTGCAGAAAGTGTCGAATCTTCCCCACAAGTGTATTTCCACGCTCCCCTAACCAACGCTAGTATGGCTTCCTCTGGTTCTGCATCCACCAGGATATCCAAGGGAGAGAAGCTTGGAGGTGAGGGTAACCCCTCTGTTAACAAAAACAAACTCTCTGAGGCAGTAACAAGGACTACAAACCTAAGTGATTAATTATAATATAATATAATATAATTAATTAAATTATATCACAAGATAATCATTATAGGTGAGATATTTAAATAGCACCAAGAACCTTTTTTTGGAATGTGGAGTTCCTAAGGTAAAAGAAAGAGTAATTTCTTGATGTTACAATATCAATAAACTCAACTAAGTCAAAATGGAATAATGTTTGGTATTTTAAATTAAATAAGGGTTAATTAACAATAATAAGAATTAAACAAGTAAGATATTAAAAGTGGGATTTTGATGTATTATAGAATAATTAATCCCATAAATTATTAAGAATGACCAAGGTGGATTTTGGTTTGTCGGATCCAATTAATAGTTCTTTGGCACAGTCAGAGGTTTGGAAGGGTTGATTAGAAGAGGAAGTCCGATGGTAGGAGGTCTAAGGACTGTATATCTTGTCTCGAGAGTCCTGAGATCACAACGGTTAGATTTCAAAAAACTAGCCTTAGAAAGGATATTTCCTTTACCTTATCTGATGATGATTTGGAACCCTAAAGTACACTGTAGCTATATGATCAAATGAAAAAGGACCATTCGATCAATCAGAGTACATGCATTCATATTAGTCAGTAGGGACACGACTAGAATAATCCAATAGGGATGAGTTTCGAGAAAAAAAGTTAATTGTCGATTAGGAATGGAGGGAATTATACTCTTCTATTAATCGTAGTGGATCCCACTAGAGAGGCTAAGTCCAGAACTCGATAAGTGGTTATCGATCAATCGAGTAGAAGTTCTGAGGAAGTCGTCGCTATTATTCACTTCATATTGAGTCTGCATCCCTTTATCCTTTTAAGTCTGAACACATTGTTCAACCCCCAAGATCTTCCCTACTTGATTGAGAACCTCATTGTCTCTCTTATATGATCTTTCTTGTGGTGGAGGATTGAAGTGGTGGAGGCCCAGCTGGAAGGGACTTAGTTTCTCAATTTCGAACCATGCCAACATAGAAGTTTGTAATTCATTCACTTCTGCTGATTACATTTTAATAGAAATACTCTTTTCTCGTCCAATTAATATCTTGCAAATATTTGAATTGTTATTCCATGGGCATATTTGTTATGAATGTTGATGTATTATGCTATTGAATGTGATAACATTATATATTATCACCATATGCTTGCGTTTCTTGGTTGTTGAGGACAAGTTGCAGGTGTATTGCTTTGAGTCAAGTTCTCAATGATGGACTTCATCTAACGTCTAGACAAGGTAAGCTCTTTATCTTATCTTGTTAGCATATTTCTTTATATAGCATACCTGAGATTAGAGTTGGTTTCTGTAGTCATTTCCGTCTGTTGGGGTGTACCCCTAGCCATAGAGAGATTTTCCTTGTAACAGAATTGGGGTCCATACTGGGGATACAATCTTCTTTTCGGGGTTTGGAGTGTTTTTCTCCTTTGATTTCTCTCATTTATATTGAGTTTCTTATCGTTTGACTGCTTGACAACCTATGTTCATGCTGAGTCTGAGTTTCCCAGCCTTCTCCATAGCCTGAAAGTTTTTAACACATATATGTGGGTTTTTACCTGATAGTCACATACATACGTGTGTTGGCCTTCTGCAAGAGGCGTATATACATGGTTTTCTCCTGAATAGTCGCATAGATCATCAGTTTTTACTTGGTTGAAAAGTTTGATGTTTGTTGGGCAAGTTTTGATGGTTGGTGAGTCTTCTTGGGTCTTTGTTATGATTGTTAAGTGCCCGTGGAATGATAGGAAACCTTTCTTTGGTTGAATTTTCAGGCGATGCCTTTCTCATCATCCTTTTCATTGTTTGTCCTTGCATCTTGGGTTGGGTGTTTTCTTCTTGATACTCTACTTGGTTTGTCTCTCTTTACATATAGTAGAATTTTTATATCAAGTTGTTGTTCAATCCTTGGTCGAAAACCTCTGCAAGCCATGTTGAAGACCAGCAACCAGCCGCTGCAAGTCATGTTGGGGGCACAACTCTAGTCATTATGAGTCATACTGAAATCACATCTCCAACTCTGGTCAGCCGTGTTGGTCGCCGTATATACGCCTGTTGCAAAAGGACAACACGCGTATGTACACTAATGTCAGGTAAAAACCCACATATATGTGTTAAAACACTGCCAAGCTAAGGAGAAGGCTGAGAAACTCAGACTCAACATGAACAGAGGATGTCAAGTAGTAAGATGACAAGAAACTCAATATAAATGAGAGAAATCAAAGGAGAAAAACACTCCAAACCCCGAAAAGAATATTCTATCCCTAGTATGGTCGCCAATTCTGTTATGAGGAAAATCTCTCTATGGCTAGGGGTACACCACACAAGACAAAAATGACTCCAGAAATCAACTACAATCTCAAGTATTCCATATAAACAAATATGT
Organism: Picea engelmannii; assembly: GCA_009831015.1. Taxonomy (NCBI): domain Eukaryota; kingdom Viridiplantae; phylum Streptophyta; class Pinopsida; order Pinales; family Pinaceae; genus Picea; species Picea engelmannii. The sequence goes on along the minus strand of ML777007.1, from coordinate 1,012,548 downwards.
TAACAATATAAGATAAATAACCTACCTCGTTCAGACGTTCAATGAAGTCCACCGTTGAGCACTTGACTTAAAGCAATACACCTGCAACTTGTCCTCAACAACCAAGAAACACAAGCATATGATGATAATATATAATGTTATCACATTAAATAGCATAATCTATCAACATTCATAACAAATATGCTCATGGAATAACAATTCAAATTTTTGCAAGATATTAATTGGACGAGAAAAGAGTATTTCTATTAAAATGTAATCAACAGAAGTGAATGGATTACAAATTTCTGTGTCGACGCGGTTCGGAACCGAGAAACTAAGTCCCTTCCAGCTGGGCCTCCACCACTTCAATCCTCCACCAAAGGAAAGCTCATATAAGAGAGACAATGAGGTTCTCAATCAAGTAGGGAAGATCTTGGGGGCTGAACAATGTGTTTAGACTTAAAAGGATTAAGGGATGCAGAATCAATATGAAGTGAATAATTTCTCTAGAGTAGATTTTCTCTCAAAGTTGAATTCTTCTCCTTTTTTCCATAGCTCGGATTTGGACCATATATAGCCTTCAAGTGGAATTGAAGGGCTGAGTCGGAACATTTCCAGTATATGGAAGGTCAAGGATCATGGATCGCGTGACATGACATGGAAACCCGACACTATTTTTTAATTTTGGGCACAAAACTTGATGTACGCGGGCTGTAGTGGTGAAACCCACATATACACATGTTTTATAATAGTTAGGGCACACATATGTGGAAAATTATTGTTTTTATCTCTGGGATTTGCAAAAAGGGACTTCAAGTCTGCATAGGGAAATGGAAAAAGGCCTTCTAAGCAAATTTGCATAAGGTGAGGCAAATCTTGCTATAACAGATGCCCCCTAATGTGTGAGGTCAGAGGAGTATTTGCGATGGCCGAAATACATTATAATACCCATAAGTGGAGTAATGGATACCCAACTAGAAGAACTAGTTGCTCATGAGAATATTACAATCTGTACTGACTTTGCACACATGGTTACCAATTTGAATTACATTGCATATCCATGTGAAAATACCCCAAACAGTTGTTCATGGACATGAGTAGGAAATACAAAGGTGGCTACATGCCAAAGGCTATCATAGTCAAGAACAAGGCCCAGTAAAACTAGTCTCAAAATTAATCTAAAGATGTCTGTATACAATGGAGTACAATATGAGCTCCCATGGTCACTGAAGTCACATAGGTAATAGTCCAATGAAAGATAGCAACAAATCAAGAAAGCTGCAACTATGAACTGATGCCTTCAAGTCTTCTACACAATCTGCCAAAGGTGAAATTCTACATCGTGTGAATAAAGGAGTTGAAGTCGAACACAGTGATACTTCATTTGATTACCAGTCATTAAGGTATATCATTAACAAATGCAAGATAGCCTATCGATAATGAAAGTAGGTGTCAAGGCACCGAGTACATTCTTATAAGTGTGAATAAAGGTGTCGGGGTCAAACACTTAAAGAATCCATTGATCGTGAGACATTTATGTATTCCCAACTGTCGATGGTGAGAGAAACTACCACTAATGACTACAAGCCTCTAGGTACTCATAAGACTCTAGGTATTGTTTCCAGAATAGATGGGCTAAAGTTGATGGAAGGAGACCCAATGAAAGGAGATCATTGAGGCATCTCTCATCATTCAAAATGAGGTACAAAGAAGGATCTTGATGATTTGGAGGAAATCGAACGAAGAAAAACTTCACAAACCAACGACCCTGTGTGTCTTTCGCGTGTGCTAGATGCAAGCGGTACACAAAAAATACCCTATGAATAACAACCAATAAGAAAAACTACTGAAAAAGGCGAGGAAACCACCAATAAGGCTAATGGAATCCAAGACATTTCACCAATCCCAATGTGTGAATAGATTTCTTGTCGTCGAACACAAGGGATCAAACCCCCCAGTCAACAACTAATGATGAAATGTCGATTGTTAAGTTGAAGGTTACCTATCAATGAGGAAAGTAGGACCAGGGTGCACAATAGGAATACAACTTCATGTAACTCTGAGACACACTGAGGGTATGGTCAACATGCAAAGTCAAGATTTCTGAGGAATGGTCGACATAGGTTGATAAACATCCTTTGAACAAGAGCAAGAGACATATGGAAGACTCAGACATCATAGACTCAATGATGAAACTTTGAGATGCAGGAGGCATCAATCAAACTCTCCATAGGGACTGGAAGAGTAACCAGTCAGGGGAGTAACATCTACGTAACGAGCTCAACTTCCTAAGTTCACGCTAAACCCAAAATTTTGATGACAAGTGGACTCAAAAAGTTTGTGCTCTATTCAAAGGCGACATGACTGCTGCCAATATAAGATGATATTCTTTTCCCGTCTATTTTTTTTTTGTTTTTTCATAGTCAAATGAATGCTATGATACAGTGGAGGAAATGAGTGTCACAAGAAAGCAACTAGTTCTAGTAGTGGAACATACCTATGCTCAATGCAAGGAGGTGCATGCGGGAGATGGACACTCGGGGGAATGTTTCCTCTTGGGTGTAGGGTGTCGAGCTGCAAAGAATATAAACAAGGCTCTACTTGGTTGATGATGCAAAATGCTGAGGTGAAAGGATTATAATGCAAAAGAGAGAACCAACAATAGGCTCAATACTGCAAGCAAGAGAATGATATACAATTACAACTTAACAGATAAAAAAAGTCATTTTTCGTAATCGTAGTCTACTTGGTTTGAAAAAGGGTTAAACTTGCACCAAATAAATGTCCTTTCAAATCCAATTTCCGAGTGTGAAAGAGACAAGTTCACTCGACAATCTTTTCTCTTTTTGAGAGAGTTAGAAAATAGCTTAATTTAGACTCGTTGGGAGTTTTCTAAGTGGCATGTCATGGGGGATGCCAAGGCTCCCATGCAGGACTTATGCGAAAGGTCAGTAGCTTACGAATAACTGACACAAGCTTTGAAAAACCCATAGATTTCCAAGTATAAGGGGATAAAATACTCACTGAGGTTACCTTCTCAATGATATATCGTAGAACACCTCTTATTTGAAAGGGCGTAGGAGAAGGAATTTTATACCCCAAAAGACCATCCCAGTGAAAAGGAACCTCTCCAAGACTTGGAGAGAGAGTACTTGGGGAGAGTAAAACTCTCTCTTTTTCAGAAGGTACCTGGTTAGAAATGTTAATGACATGATCGAAAGATGTTCCACTCCTCAAAATGGGAGTGGGGTCGGGTGAAGATTGCATCGGCATGACTTCTGGTTGAACATGATGCGAGACAACAAGGTCAAGACACATATCACCCCCAAAAATAAGAGTGGTGTCAGCCGAATATTGCATCAGCGTGACCACTGTATCAACAAAAGAAGGTTGGGAAACCAAAGAGGACTCACAACCCGAAGGGCCCCCAGGCAAGGACCATGCTTCTTGTAGCACAACAATAGTAGGGCACAAATGAGTAAGGTGATGTCCTTTGCAAAGCCTACAAAGGAACTTGGGCTTAGGTCTTACATGTCTAGCATTCTCAATCGTATGAATTCCCCCAACATCAGTCACAATGGTTGGTGATATGCTCTTAGAGTGACTGGCAGAGGTTGGTGGTTCATCCCCCACATGATGTACATAGGTTTGCGATGATTTGCCAGCACGACTAACCAGAGTTAGATATGTGATGTCAGTATGAGTCACGCCGACTAGAGTTGTTCCCCCAACATGACTTGCAGCAGCTGGTTGCTGGTCTTCAACATGGCTTGCATAGGTTGTCGACCAATCCCCAACATGACTAGCACAGGTTGGTGATGGAATTCCATTATGAATTGTAGGGACTAGACTGGTGGTGGTGGTTAGTTGTGGCATTTGAAACCAAGGTCCCAGAAAAGACTGGTTTTGAGAAATTGCAGGCCAGGAAGGGTTCTGGTCTACACCCTGTCCCTACCTGGAAAGGTATTATCCTCTACCTAATTGATCCATAGAGGTTTGTACATGCATCATCACTAAAGCAGATGTCTGCGAAGAGACAAAGGCGTGACATAGGTTATTCAAGTGAGGATATATATTTCCCCCATACAGAGAGATTCCAAGAAGGGGGTAGCCCATACCATAAAAATGATTCCCTCCGTATGAAATACCAGAGGACAGATGGAGACCCATCATGGGAAGAGTGTTCATAGGAACTGGCATGGAGGACGAAGGATACATGGATGGGGTGTAATAAGTAGAATAACCACCCATTTGAGCACTTTTTCCTGGAAGGATGAAGCTAGGATTGGATCCGTAAGAAGGGAGATTCCAACCTCCCATAGTGAGATTCGATTAAGGGGTATGACTCATATCAAATGAAGACATAGACAACAGAGCCATCGTGCTCCCAGATCCAAAATTAGGATTCATATAAGCAGGTGAGGGAGAGGATGGAAAGGATGAATGTAAGTTTTAAACCTATGAAGTAAAGCAATGCATATAGATTCTTAAGCAAAACATAATTTAATCAATGGCTCATACACAGAGTACACAAATATTTATATCGGAAACCCTCAACTGGGGAAAGCCTTTCTTATATTCATTATATCAAATTTCACCATTCACCATACAATATATACAATGTTTTTTAGGTATTCTATAGATACCAAAACCCTAATCCCTTAATCCAGGATTAATTTAGAAAACCGCTAAAAATAGCAAAATCCACTAAAAATAGAAAAAAACCGCTAGACACAGTTGTCGAATCTGACGCGCCCATACACACACATGAAAAGAATATAAAACATACCCGAAATTCCCCCACTTGTTGTTTTCTTTGCATCCAGGGGTCCACAGGATTATATAGTCAACAATCTAGGGCAACAATGCCCATTGTTACTATACACCAGACAAACTTTTCTGTGCTCACAGACTTTGTCAATGAATCTGCAACATTCTTCAAAGTGTCAACCTTTTCCAGCAACACCTTCTTTTCCTCAACCATGTCTCTCACAAAGTGATACTGAACATCAATATGCTTTGTCTTCGAATGATAACTGCGTTCTTTGCCAAGAAGATTGCACTTTGACTGTCACAATCTAATCTCACTGCTTGTTGTACCAACCCAATACCTGGACACAATCTTTGTAACCATACTGCTTCCTTTCTTGCATGAGTGGCTACCATGTATTCAACTTCTGTAATTGAGAGTGCCACTACAGCCTGTATTTTTCTCATCCAGCTGATTGCTCCTCCAAATAGGTTAAACACATACCCACTTGTAGATCTTCTGCGATCCAGATCTCCAACCCAGTCTGCATCAACAAAGCCATGTATGTCCACCACTCTGTCCAATCCTGGTCTTCCTTGGTAGCACAATCCATAATTGGTAGTGCCACACAAATACCTGAAGAACCTCTTTACTGTTGTCCAATGCTCCTTCCCTAGTTTTGACATATAGCTGATCAAAACTCCCACTGCATGTGCAATGTCCGGTCTAGTACAGATCATTGCATACATCAAACTGCCAACTGCACTGGCATATGGAACATGGGACATGTCCTCTTCTTCTTCCTGTGTCTTGGGACATTGATCTACAAATAAATTTACACCTACAGGAATAGGGACCTTGATCGGTTTGCTTCCATGCATATTAAACCTCTACAATATCGTCTCAACATATTTTCTCTGATTCAACCAGAGTTTCCTGTTTACACGATCTCTTTTAATCTCCATTCACAGAATCAAGTTAGCAACACCGAGATCCTTCATGTCAAATTTGGAGGATAGTTGTGATTTCACCTCCTTGATAACATCCATGTTATTTCCTACCAACAACATGTCATCAACATACAACACTACATAAATGAAGTGATTACCAACCTACTTGGAATATACATAGTGATCATCCCTGCTTCTCACAAATCCCAATCCAAGGATGTATGTGTCAAAATTTTGGTACCACATCCTAGGTGATTGCTTCAGACCATATAGTGACTTCTTTAGCTTACAAACCAACTTTTTCTTTCCCTTCACTACAAAGCCTTCTGGCTGCTTCATGTAGATTTCTTCTTCCATATCCCTATGTAGGAATGATGTCTTCACATCCATCTGTTCCACTTCAATATCAAAAGCAACATCAATAGATAAAGGAAATCTAATAGAAGTTAACTTACCAACAGGAGAAAAAATCTCACCAAAGTCAATTCCCTCTACCTGGGAATAACCTTTTGCTACTAATCGAGCTTTGTATTTCTCCACTTTTCCTTCTGCCTTAAACTTGTTATTAAACAACCATTTTCTACCAACAAATTTTCTTTCATATGGAAACTCAACTATATCTCATGCCTCATTCTTATCCAAGGCATCCATTTCTTCAACCATGGCCTTCTTCCAGAGTTTAATATCCTTTGAATTCATTGCTTCCCTAACAATTCCAGGATCAACATCAATAATAGATAAAGAAAAATTGGAAAGGAAATCAGGTGGACTATACCTTTCTGTTTGCCTTTTATCTCTCACTAATCTCCTCAATACTGGGGTATGAGGTTCTTCCTCTTCTTCTGCTTCCTCTTCTTCAGATGATTCAGATTTTGCATCATCGAACTCAAGCTCTATTTTCTCAGGTTCATCTTGCATTGGTAGGAATAACTGTTTGGACACATCTTTTACCTCTATGAAAACAACATCTTGACTGTAAAGAGTCTTGCTGTTTTTAAGTTTCTGTGGTGAGGAGTTTCGCAAGTGTTGTTCGGATAATCCACAGTTGGTGTCATTTCTTCGTTGATGTTTCGAATCCGAATCAAGATTCATCATCAGGACTACTCGTCGAGTGAGATCTAGCTGATCGTCGTCAATTAATACTTTAGTTGCAAGACAATTTAACAGTTATTTAGTTAAGTCAGATGTCCTAATTTCATAATTTTGAGAACTTTTAATTATTTGTTTAGGTTTTTAGGTTTTTAGGTAATTTATTAGGTTTTACTCCTAATTAATTGTTTAATAGTGTCAGTAGTTTGTTTGTGATTATTTTTAAGGTGATTAGGATGTTAGTGTCATAGGTGATCAATATCTAAGTGTGGAATAATAATTAGTGTGTGTAAGTATATATAAAAAGTTGTAGGAAGCTTTAATTATATATTTGTTTTAGGGTTTTAGGTAATTAGGTTTTACTCTTAATTAATTACTCTTAATTAATTATTTAGTAGTGTTAGTGTATAGGTAGTGAGGTTATTTGCGATTATTTGTGATTTAGGATAATAATATCATATGATTACATATGTGAATTAATATTGAGAATCAATGCTTATTACCTAAGTGTGGATATTGTAGTTAGGTGTCAAAATAAAAGTAGTGTGAAATCTAGGTTTCCTTACTCAATTAGGTTTTTTATTTAAGTACTCAGGTTTAAGTTATATCTAGTTTATTAGAATTGATAGTGTTTTAATATGAGTTTGTAGGGTAATAATATCTAAGGAGGGTATTTAGGGTTTTTAAAGGATTAGGGTTTAATTAATAAAGCGTATAGGGACAAGTTTTTAATTGTGAATATTTATAGTAGTAGTAAGACTAGATAGACTTCTAAACCTAAGAACCTATTCAAACAGGGAAAGGAAAGAAAATGGTCGGTGTCATACCTGATTTGGTCCAAGATGGTCCCTTATTTGGTTGATTAATGGGTGCCAAAAGCTACTTACCTCCAAGCCACCGTCTCTGTTCATGTTGTTGGGGTGCTTGATTATTTCTATAGCTTCTCTTAAGCGTCTTTTGTAGTAGTGACTCTCTTTTGCTAGTATCTTGGTATCCTCAAGGCAAACATGATGTTTGGTTTTGAGGGAGTGTTCTGCTAAGGTGGAAGTGCGGGTACGTTCCTTTCTAATGTCTGCTTCATGTTCCTTAATTCTTACCTGGAATGATCGTCCAGTTTCACCAATGTAACATTTCCCACATGAACATGACACTTTGTAGATGCCTTTCTCTTGTCAGTTGTCTATAGGGTCCTTTACAGACTTCATTCTTTGTCTGATGGTAATTAGGGGTTTGAAGGAGGTCATAATTTGTTTTCTTTTTAAAACCTTGGCAATCTTGTCTGTGACACCCCGAATGTAGGGAAGAAAGGATTTAACGTTTGAGGTTTGATCATTCTGTGTACGAGTCCCTCTTTGCTTCTTATCTATTGCCTTTTTGATGTCTCTATCTTTATATCCGATGTTCTTGAAGACCTTAGTTAAGTGGTCTATTTCTTCTTTGAGATGTTCCTTGTCGGAAATTCTTGCTGCCCTTGTGGCCATGGTGTTGAAAACCCCCATCTTTTGGGAGGGGTGGTGGTGGGATTTGGCGTGAAGGTAGCTGTCTATGTGAGTTTTCTTCCTAAAAACCTTGTGCCCAAGTCTGCCATCCTATTTTCTAGTTATGAGAACGTCAAGGAAGGGTATGCTATTGTTATCTTCTAGTTCCATGGCAAATTTAATGTTCTCAGAGATTCCATTGAGGTGCTCAAAGAATTTGTCTAGTTCTTCTTTTCCATGAGGCCACTTGACGTTGGTATTGTCTACATACCTTATCCATCTAGATGGTTTGAGGGGGTATGTTTCAAGGGATTTTTTCTCAAACTTCTCCATGTAGAGGTTGGCTACAATTGGGGATAAGGGGGATCCCATGGCTACTCCGCTTGTTTGTTGGAAAAACTCTCCTTGGAAGCTGAAGAAAGTTGATTTTAGACACACTTATGCTAGTCTAGCTGTTTGCGGGTCTGCTACCTCCTTTATGACTTGAATGGCCTCATTTAGCGGGATCTTAGTGAAAAGTGAAACTACATCAAAGCTGATGAGCATATCCTTTGAATCAATTTTCTCCTCTTTTATGAGTTCCACGAAGTCTCTTGAATCCTTGATGTATGAGTCTGTTTTGTCAACTAATGGTCTTAGGATTCTTGCCACGTATTTGGCTAGTTCATAGGTTGGGGAACTGATTGTGTTGACGATTGGTCTTAGAGGGGTTCCTTCTTTGTGGATTTTAGGGAGTCCATAAATTCTAGGGGTGATTAGGCAGCTTGGGGTTAATCGTTTTTTCATCCATTCGTCGAGGTTGGAGACTTTAATGGCCTTCTTGACTTCTTTGATGATCATGGATATAGGGTTGCTGTCTAGCTTCTTGTAACTGCCAGTCGTGGTGAGATGCTCCATCATTTTGGTGTTGTAGTTTATTTTGTTCATGACTACTGTAGCCCCTCCTTTATCAGCTCTTAGAATTGCGATGTTTTCATTGTTTCTTAGGTTCTTAATGGCTTCTTGGTCCTTTTTGCTGATGTTATTTTTAGGTGGTTTTGCATTCCTGAGGACCATGGCGCAGTCTTGCCTAATGGCATCCTTATTTTCTTCATTGAGGTTTTTAATGCTGTCTTCTATGATGCAGACTATGTTTTCGACCAGGATGGTTTTTGGAGCAATGGTGAACCCTAATCCTTTCTTTAGGATATTAATTTATTCTTTGTTGAGATCACGGTTTGACAGATTTACCACTTTTTTGTCATCATTTGTTGTAGCTTTATCTTTGTTATCTGCGGTGCTATTTTTTTTGCTTGCCGCATCCTTATTTGCTGTGAGATTTCTTAGTTTTCATGTGTGGCGTTCAATGGCTCTGCGTCTCTCTCCATTTGCCTTCAACGCAGCGCTGGCATCCATCACTGCCCATAGGTCCATGTGAATCTTATGCGCGATCTGCAAGTGAAGTTTCAGTGCATTTTTTGATAGAGCATCCAAAGCTGCACGTGTTTTCCTTAATTCTCCCTGGACTAAGGCATGGCTAAGCCGTTCAAAGGCTTTGTAGTTCCATTTGCTGCGAATTTGGTGATTAATGAGGGCGAAAATCGACGTTAGGTTATTGTCTCTGCATTTTTTAAGAAAATCGAGATCAGCAGCTCGTCTAACGATTTTAATCCATAGGTTTTCCAGTAAACGGAAATTGTTCCAGGTTTCCCTTCCGTACAGGGAAGATATTGTTGTTTTTAAGTTTCTGTGGTGAGGAGTTTCGCAAGTGTTGTTTGGATAATCCACAGTTGGTGTCATTTTGTCATCGACATTTCGAATCCGAATCAGGATTCATCATCAAGACTAATCATCGAGTGAGAGCTAGTTGATCATCATCAATTAATACTTTAGTTGCAAGACAATTTAATAGTTATTTAGTTAAGTCAGCTGTCCTAATTTCAGAATTTTGAGAACTTTTAATTATTTGTTTAGGTTTTTAGGGTTTTAGGTAATTTATTAGGTTTTACTCCTAATTAATTGTTTAATAGTGTCGGTAGTTTGTTTGTGATTATTTTTAAGGTGATTAGGATGTTAGTGTCATAGGTGACTCAATTAGGTTTTTTATTTAAGTACTCAGGTTTAAGTTATATCTAGTTTATTAAAATTGATAGTGTTTTAATATGAGTTTGTAGGGTAATAATCTCTAAGGAGGGTATTAGGGTTTAATTAATAAAGTGTATAGGGACAAGTTTTTAATTGTGAATATTTATAGTAGTAGTAAGACTAGATAGACTTCTAAACCTAAGAACCTATTCAAACAGGGAAAGGAAAGAAAAAGGTCGGTGTCATACCTGATTTGGTCCATGACGGTCCCTTATTTGGTTGATTAATGGGTGCCAAAAGCTACTTACCTCCACTCCACTGTCTTTGTTCATGTTGTTGGGGTGCTTGATTATTTCTATAGCTTCTCTTAAGCATCTTTTGTAGTAGTGACCCTCTTTTGCTAGTATCTTGGTATCCTCAAGGCAAACATGATGTTTGGTTTTGAGGGAGTGTTCTGCTAAGGCGGAAGTGCGGGTACGTTCCTTTCTAATGTCTGCTTCATGTTCCTTAATTCTTACCTGGAATGATCGTCTAGTTTCACCAATGTAACATTTCCCACATGAACATGACACTTTGTAGATGCCTTTCTCTTGTCGGTTGTCTATAGGGTCCTTTACAGACTTCATTCTTTGTCTGATGGTAATTAGGGGTTTGAAGGAGGTCATAATTTATTTTCTTTTTAAAACCTTGGCAATCTTGTCTGTGACACCCCGAATGTAGGGAAGAAAGGCTTTAACGTTTGAGGTTTGATCATTCTATGTACGAGTCCCTCTTTGCTTCTTATCTATTTCCTTTTTGATGTCTCTATATTTATATCCAATGTTCTTGAAGACCTTAGTTAAGTGGTCTATTTCTTCTTTGAGATGTTCCTTGTCGGAAATTCTTGTTTCCCTTGTGGCCATGGTGTTGAGAACCCCCATCTTTTGGGAGGGGTGGTGGTGGGATTCGGCGTGAAGGTAGCTGTCTGTGTGAGTTTTCTTCCTAAAAACCTTGTGCCCAAGTGTGCCATCCTGTTTTCTAGTTATGAGAACATCAAGGAAGGGTATGCTATTGTTATCTTCTAGTTCGATGGTGAATTTAATGTTCTCAAAGATTCCATTGAGGTGCTCAAAGAATTTATCTAGTTCTTCTTTTCCATGAGGCCACTTGACGTTGGTATCGTCTACATACCTTATCTATCTGGATGGTTTGAGGGGTTATGTTTCAAGGGCATTTTTCTCAAACTTCTCCATGTAGAGGTTGGCTACAATTGGGGATAAGGGGGATCCCATGGCTACTCCACTTGTTTGTTCGAAAAACTCTCCTTGGAAGCTGAAGAAAGTTGATTTTAGACACACCTCTGCTAGTATAAGTGATTCCCAACAACTTGTACAGAGTTCCACACCGAACTCCCCTCATCAACACCATTGCTCCTCGTACCATATTGCAAGTGTTCTTTCCAAATACAGTATCCATTCCTACATCATCCAAATTGCTTACAGATATTAGGCTCATTGCTAGTTTTGCAATGTGCAGAACCCCATGGAGATTTCTAATCCTTCCATATTTTAGCAACAACTTAACCCTTCCACATCCCATGATTTTGGTTGTTGAGTCATCTCCTAGGAATACATCACCACCATCGTATTTTTCATATTCAGAGAACCACTCCCTGTGAGGAGTCATATGGTATGACGCACCAGAGTCGATCAACCATACATCACTATCTTCATGTGTACCTATAGATGCCAGGTAAACATCACCTCATTCTTCAGTGGAGGTTTTCGACTCCGTGGAAGAGGTACTAGCAGATCCCTTTGGTTTATCAACCTTCTTAGACTTGAAATCTTTCTTATAATGCCCTGTTTTACCACACTTCCAGCATTTCCTCAAAGATTTTCATAGAGACTTAGATCCACCTATAGATTTAGATCTCCCCCCCGAAGACTTACTGAGATTCATGTCTTGGGTACGACCTCTTACAAATAATGCATCTATGCTATGACCATCCAGAGCATTAAAGGCATTTAGATGTTCTGTCACAGTATCTCCATCTTCCATCCTAAGATGAACCTTTTGTGTTAATTACTTTTAATGGATTTAAAGGTGTTTGCTGATATTATATGACTGCAAGATTTAATGCTCTGCTTTATGACTTGGAGAGAATTTGTTTTTAAGGATCTGTTGTTTCCTTGTGCATTGTCTTGTAATATCATCTCACTACATCATGGAGATGAAAATGGTTGGTTTGAATGAATAACATATTGTTACTTTTTATATTGTACATGTTGTCCTCATATTCATGCTCAAGCTCTCACATGTTAATCAGATTCTTTAGTTCAAAATCCATGATAAGAATCTGAGGATCTCTAATATTTTCGAAGAGTTTGAGATATTATTTTCGATTAAATGCAAGGAAGAGAAAAATTTGTATCGATATTTCATGACATTTATTTGCATTAGCAGATTGTTCATAAAATGCCCAGATCATAGATGATTTCCTCTAGGAGATTTCTTATTTTCATTGTTGAACAAACCCAACTCCTGTTCTTAGAATTGTCAGTAAAATGGCAAGGGGAAAGAATGCAGATTTTATAACTAATCAACAAGTGTCTTCTTCCTTGTATAACAAAGTCAATTCTTCATGTGGTTGCAGTGACAGGGTTGCATAATTCTTTCCTATGTAAGATACTTATGTTGTTCCAAGTCCTCAAGGGAGTCATGCCAAAACCATAGAGAAATATGGTGCACAACCAAGGAAGAATGATCACGTCTATCAAGTCGCAGAAGACAAGAAACTCAAGAGAAAATGCTCCAAGCGATAAAAAGAGATGAAAGCCCCAAATTTCATATGCTTGAAACAACCCTTGAATCCATTCCTGCTAAGTTGGTCTTAAGTCTCAATTCGATATAAATTGGAAGCCCTAAATATTTGAACATCCGGACCCTACTTTAACTTTGTAACTCAAATCATCAAAATCTTGGGTTTCATCACATTTCATAACCTCTCTCATCTGGGTATGGGTTGAGAATGAGTAAATCAACGGTGCAGAATAGTTTGATCTGATAGCCTCATTTCCATCCGATGTTCCCAATGTCAACATGTTAGGTTGGATGGTATATCAACTATCACCCTAAAATAGGTTCTATTATGTTTGCAATTCTGATGTGGCATCCCCAAGGTTTCTGATTTGTCATATAACATGTCATTTTCCTCATCCAACCTCTCTCTCTGTAATATTCATGTGATACTTATTTGGGTGTCTACCTTAGTGCTTGCATGGAATCCACATGGATTCCTAGCTGTTATACCCCATGCAACATCCAAATATGTCCCTTCTCTTAACAAATACCTTCATCTAAATCTCAAATTATGGATCCGTGCCTTTATGAGATCCAATTAAGACTTTCCACTTGTCCATTCTATTTGCTACCTCCAATGACCACGAGTTGGACAAGTCATTCTCACCTTGTGTGGCATTTGATGTGGTATGTTACGTTCCATTTGACATGGAATATGGTGTGTCATCCTAGTTTCATGTTATCCCGTGTTATCCTACGTGGCTCCCTTTGTGTCATGTTGACCTTTCGTATCCGATGTGTAATTCATACATCTAGATTTGTTGCAAAGGAATACACTTTATGCGAGTCTCGAACATCCATAAATGTGGATATTTGGAGTTTTCATGATATGTTGTGTTTTAAATTTTGATTTTTAGGTGAGAAACCCTGACCTAGGTGCGAAACCTTGACCTGAAATGGAACCCTGACCTAAATTTGGAACCAAGCCTCATATTTCCCTTACCACATCTAGATTTTATCTTGTATGTGTGAGTGTGTATAATTTATTTATTTATTATTTTATTTATTTTTATCTTTATATTTCATTTTTATTGTTTTATTCCTATTTTATTTTTATTTTTGTTATACCCATGGGTTTCTAAATCCTAACATGGTTTTAAATTTCCCACTTCCCATGAATATTTTATTTTTATTTTATTAGGAATTTACTATATCAAGAACTTTGCCCTTTGGGAATTTATCATCAGAATTTCTAAGTCATGACTATATTTTTTTTTGTGAATAAAAGTGAAACCTTATATTAAAGCCAAATGTAAGTTGTACAATAGTAAGTATGAGCCATTCGTTCTGCCACAAATGGGAAACCAGAACAGGTGGCATCATAATGTCTAGAAATTGACACATTGTCCTGAGTGCTAGCATTGTCGTAACTAAATTGCTTACACAAAAAATTACAGTCTTGCTGCCTCAACAAAAAAATACAGTCTTTCTGCAAATTATTGCTAGGACTAGTTGTAGACATAGCTACTATAATCCTAACTATATAACTGAAATAGGAAAAAACAACATGATCGTTTATTATATTGCCATGGTTATTTGGACCATCGATCCTGCACCTAGAGTAAGCAAAAAACCTTAATCTAGATACTTCATTCCTTAGCTGTGCTGGGTTGTCCATGTATTGTGTAGTCCGGGGTGAACCGTTGTCCACATGTAGGGCATCTCACATGCACAAAAACATCCGTCAAGGCGTCGAACAAGATGTCCATCCTTTGACCAAGGATGCTTTGGGAATGCATCTGATCATCCTGTCTCTGTCAAATTTCGAATAAGAGCATGAGGTGCTCCTCCACCAAGCGGTTGGTGAAATGTTGGGGCTTCTCCTCCTCCACTTCTTGACTAGCCACCTCTACGATGATTTCCTCTGCTTCCTGTCCAAAAACCACTGGATTGTCCTGCAATTGCTAGCTCGGGGGGATTTCCTCCACCACCTTGCAACTTCCATTGTCGTAGTCCGAGTCTCCAGGTTTGACAATTGGAGGGGCCAGAAGATTGGTGGCCAAAGAAAGGTGCATGCTCGAAGGTGGAACCTCCTCTTTTACCAAGTTTAGGCTAGGGAGTAGAGGAGGGATGGACAAAGGGAGGTGATCTCTCGAGGGGGATGCTTCCACTTTGACCGAGATGACGCTGTGAAGCTGAGGAGCAGACTGAAGAGTCTCCTGCATCCTTTGGGAGGGATGCCAAGGGATGGAAAAATGAGTAATGAGGGCATGATGGGAATGGGTAAGCCTATTTTCTTAGGAGAGGGTGTTGTAATTATGAGCACTCCTCCTGGATTTTCCCCTCTCCTACGGAATGGAGGCAGATGAAGGGTGCTGAGGGGAGTGGGGGGAAACAGAGGTATTGAAAGGGTGCATGAGGTTTCTGATCATGAAAGGCGAATGGAGGGTGTCGCAACTGGCTGAGAGGTATCTGGTGCATGAAGGAGTGTTGTAGAGAGCGATAAATCTCAAAAATCTCGGAGAGTCGAAGAGCTGGACCGGAGGAGTGTAGCAGGCCATATGAGAAATGGAATAGAATGCCAGGGAAAGAGCCTGTTTAGACCCCTTACCGCCATTGAAGCCTGAGTTGACAACCACAATCTCCATTGAAGCCAAGTTGATGGCCATCTTGATCCTGGTATGCCTGGTCTGGCCGGATCGCACATCCATTAACCCAGCTATTCCATCCAGGCGCAATACCATTACTCCTCTCATGGTGTGAGCCATGGGGGAGTTAATATCCTTTGGCTGGCAACCGGGGTTAATAACTCCCCAGGCTGCCTGGTGCCAAGTGTCCTCAAACCCTGACCAGGTGGCACCTCATCCGAGTTTAAGTCATGACTATATTATCATGCACCATAGGATGTGTTATCGCACGGTTTGTAGGAAAGGTCTAAAGAGCTTGAGTCAGGGTTTGAAACCGGCGTAACAGGAGCTTCCCCACCCACTGTCACCTCGATGGGGGGCTCTTTCTATTTAGGAGGGCTAGTCCAAGGGAGACGTCCCTAGGAAATCTGGGTTATTGAAAGGCTAAAGGGTAATGGACCAAGTCAAAGAAATTCCCTTTCACAGATTGCTGCCCAAATGAGATAGTCAAGGAGAGAAATCCACTGATGATGCACCTGTTTGCGAGACAAAACAGAGAAAAACTAGAATATGCTTGCAGTGGGTTAGTACTTCATGAAATCAATGACTATCCTTCCATACATATATGAGCAAAAGATTGATGCTATTATTGACGAAGTCAATGATGGCTTAAACAAAGACAAATGGCTTAAGTCACTTCTTCAATAAAGCAATAGAGATAAAAGCATCCAACGTTCACAATTAAATCCTTGTATTAAATGTCAATGCAATAAATCAGATCTGCTCATTAATAGATATGTTTGCTGCGTCACCTATATATTGTTGCTGCAATGATGTGACGTCAAGCTTAAATATTAGGTCAAAGAAAGACAATTGAGTGGAACTTTTTAGCAAACAAGCTTACATATGCATTTAATGACTCAATGTCTATCAAAATAGGTGAGAGAAATCACAACGTTGCAAGCATAAGCAAGAGATCTACACTATGTGACATCACCTATATAAACTTTGTTGTCTGCAGGTTAGCTAGCCAAGGAGTGACGTTTTGACAATTTCA
>ML777007.1:967123-981416 GCA_009831015.1 Picea engelmannii | reverse complement strand
TTTCCTCAACCATGTCTCTCACAAAGTGATACTGAACATCAATATGCTTTGTCTTCGAATGATAAGTTGGGTTCTTTGCCAGGAAAATTGCACTCTGACTGTCACAATCTAATCTCACTGCTTGTTGTACCAACCCAATACCTTAACACAATATTTGTAACCATACTGCTTCCTTGCTTGCATGAGTGGCTGCCATGTATTCAACTTCTTTAGTTGAGAGTGCCACTACAGTCTGTCTTTTTCTCATCCAACTGATTGCTCCTCCAAATAGGTTAAACACATACGCACTTGTAGATATTCTGCGATCCAGATCTCCAGCCCAGTCTACATCAACAAAGCCATGTATGTTCACCTCTCTATCCAATCCTGGTCTTCCTTGGTAGCACAATCCATAATTGGTAGTGCCACGCAAATACCCGAAGACCCTCTTTACTGTTGTCCAATGCTCCTTCCTTGGTTTTGACATATACCTGGTCAAAACTCCCATTGCATGTGCAATTTCTGGTCTAGTATAGACCATTGCATACATCAAACTTCCAACTGCACTTGCATATGGAACATGGGACATGTCCTCTTCTTCCTCCTATGTCTTGGGACATTGTTCTACAAATAAATTTACACCTATAGGGATAGGAACCTTGACCGGTTTACTTCCATGCATATTAAACCTCTGCAATATCGTCTCAACATATTTTCTCTGATTCAACCAGAGTTTCCTGTTTGCACGATCTCTTTTAATATCCATTCCCAGAATTAAGTTAGCAACACCGAGATCCTTCATGTCAAATTTGGAGGATAGTTGCGATTTCACCTCCTTGATAACATCCATGTTATTTCCTACCAAAAACATGTCATCAACATACAACACTACATAAATGAAGTGATTACCAACCTACTTGGAATATACATAGTGATCAACCCTACTTCTCACAAATCCCAATCCAAGGATGTATGTATCAAACTTTTGGTACCACATCCTAGGTGATTTATTTAGACCATATAGTGACTTCTTTAGCTTACAGATCAGCTCTTTCTTTCCCTTCACTACAAAGCCTTCTATCTTCTTCATGTAGATTTCTTCTTCCAGATCCCCATTTAGGAATGTTTTCTTCACATCCATCTATTCCACTTCAAGATCAAAAGCAAGAACAATAGATAAAAGAAATCTAATAGAAGTTAACTTAGCAACAAGAGAAAAAATCTCACTAAATTCAATTCCCTCTACCCGAGAATAACCTTTTGCTACTAACCGAGCTTTGTATTTCTCCACTTTTCCTTCTGCATTAAACTTCTTCTTAAACAACCATTTGCTACCAACATATTTTCTTCCAGTTGGAAACTCAACTATATCCCATGCCTCATTCTTATCCAAGGCATCCATTTCTTCAACCATGGCCTTCTTCCAGAGTGTACTATCCTCTGAATTCACTGCTTCCCTGATAGTTCTGGGATCATCATCAGTAATAGATACAACAAAATTGGAACGGAAATCAGGTGGACTATACCTTTCTGGTTTCCTTTTATCTCTCATTGATCTCCTCAATACTGGGGTATGAGGTTCTTCTTCTTCTTCTGCTTCCTCTTCTTCAGATGATTCAGATTTTGCATCATTCAAATCAAGCTCTATTTTCTCAGGTTCATCTTGCATTGGTAGGAATTCTTGTTTGGACAAATATTTTACCTCTCTTAAAACAACATCTCGACTGTAAACAATCTTCTTGGTTTCTGGGTTCCAAATCTTATAACCTTTCACACCATCTTTATAACCAATAAAGATACACTTTTCAGCCTTTTATCCAGCTTACTCCTATTTTCCTTTGGAACATGTACATCAACATCACAACCAAGCACTCTAAGATGTTGAAGAGAGGGTTTCTTTCCAAACCATACCTTGTGTGGAGTTTTATCATCCAACGCTGATGAAGGTGATCGATTGACCAGGTAACATGCTGTACCCACTGTCTCTGCCCAAAATTCTTGTCCTAACTCGGCACTGCTGAGCATGCTCCTTGCTTTTTCCATCAATGTCATGTTCATCCTTTCTACAACTCCATTTTGATAAGGAGTGTATGGATTAGTCTTCTTCCTTGATATACCATGCTTCTTACAAAATTCTTCAAATTCATTTATGCAGAATTCTTCACCATTATCTGTTCTCAATACCTTTGTTTTCTTCTCTGTCTGATTTTCTACCAGAGCCTTAAATTCTTTAAATTTACCAAATACCTCAGATTTCTTTCTAAGAAAATAAATCCATGTGTTCCTTGAGAAATCATCTATGAATGAAACATAATACATAGATTTACCTGGGGATGGAACAAGAACAGGTCCAAACACATCACCGTGTATCAACTCTAAGACCCCCTTTGCTCTTGTAGCACCAGATGGGAATCTTACTCGATTCTATTTACCATATATGCAATGTTCACAGAAATCAAAATCCAGAGTGAAATTAGATAGACCTTTATTGTGTAGTGTTTGAAGTCCCTTTTCTCCAATATGCCCCAGTCTTTGATTCCACAACATGGTCTTCTTTTCAGGGACAATATTTTTCTTTTCTCCTTCATCTCTTTTCTCAGGGACAACAAAACTATTACACCCATTAGTATAAGTGCTTCCCAACAACTTGTACAGAGTTCCACACCGAACTCCCCTCATCAACACCATTACTCCTCTTACCATCTTGCAAGTGTTCTTTCCAAATACAGTATCCACTCCTACATCATCCAACTTGCTTACATATATTAGGCTCCTAGATAATTTTGGAATGTGTAGAACCCCAGGGAGATTTCTAATCCTTCCATATTTTAGCAACAATTTAACCCTTCCACGACCCATGATTTTGGTTGTCAATTCATCTCTTAAAAATACATCACCACCATCATATTTTTCATATTCAGAGAACCACTCCTTGTGAGGAGTCATATGGTATGATACACCTGAGTCGATCAACCAGACATCACGTCTGCATGTGTACCTGTATATGCCAGGTAAACATCGCCTCCTTCTTCAGTGGAGGTTTTCGACTCTGTGGAAGAGGTACTATCAGATCCCTTTGGTTTATCAACCTTCTTAGACTTGAAATCTTTTTTATAATGCCTTGTTTTACCACACTTCCAGCATTTCCTCAAAGATTTTCTTGGAGACTTAGATCTACCTGTAGATTTAGATCTTCCCCTCGAAGACTTACCGGGATTCCTGTCTTGGGTACGACCTCTTACAAATAACGCATCTGTGCTATGACCATCCATGTTTTTCCACCTCATCTCTTCAGATAACAAGGATGCAACTACATCCTCATACTTCAATGTAGATTGAGTGGTACTACCTATTGCTACAATAGATTATCCCAAGAGTCAGGCAAAGAAAATAACAAAGTAATACACTTATCTTCTTCTACAATCGTAATATTAACAGAGACAAGTTGACTTACCAGAGTATTAAAGGCATTTAGATGTTCTGTCACAGAATCTCCATTTTCCATCCTAAGATGATACAACTTCTTTCGAAGAAACAACTTGTTTACCAGGGACTTTGATTGATACAAATTCCCCAACTTATCCCATAGTTCCTTGGTTGTAGATTCTCCCGAGACATTCAACAACACCGAATCTGCCAGGTAGAGTCGAATAGTACTCCTTGCTCTTTTGTCCAACTTCTACCAATCTTCCTTTGACATACCAGTAGGTGGTGTACTAGTAGTTTGTGTACTAGTAGGTTGTGTACCAATCAACTGTGTTCCAGTAGGCTACGTAACAATATGCTATGTACCAGAATCCACATCGATCCATTTTTCTTTGTCTACAAGAAGGTCCTCCATCTTGAGCTTCCATAGCTCAAAGTTTTTACCGTTGAACTTCTCTATCTTGATTCTAGATGAGCTCGCCATTCCTCTTTCTATACTCAAATCTCCACTGCAAAAGCTCCCACTAAACCCAGGTTTATCACAAACCCAAGATAAACTTGAGCTATCAAGACTGAGCCAAACCCTCAGCAACAAAGGCGTCCCTCTAAAGCCAAAAATGAGCTCTGATACCACATGTAAGTTTTAAACCTGTGAAGTAAAGCAATGCATATAAATTCTTAAGCAAAACATAATTTAATCAATGGCTCATACACAGAGTACACAGAGCTTTATACTGGAAACCCTCAACCGGGGAAAAACTTTCTTATATTCATTATATAGAATTTCACCATTCACCATACAATATATCAATGTTTTTAGGTATTCTGTAGATACCAAAACCCTAATCCCTTAATCCAAGATTAATTTAGAAAACTGCTAAAAATAGTAAAATCCGCTAAAAATAGCAAAAACCGTCAGACGGAGTTGTCAAATCTGACGCGCCCACACACACACATGAAAAGAATATAACACGTACCCAACAATGAAGGCATGTTTGGAATATCAAGAGGAAAATGATTAGAGACCCAAGGCATTGACTGAGTATTATAATTCTGCATACCATTATGAAACATGGACGGATTCGTCCCCATGAAATGAGCGAATGTCATGGGGTGGTAGTGTTAAATGAGGTAGCCAAAGGGACTCCACTATCCATGATAATGAAAACTCACGGTGCAATACAAAATCCTAAGGTCAACTAATAATCAAAGAGCACACCAAAATAAAATAAACAAAAGGCCAATATGCACAGAAACAGGATAAAGTGGTTGAAAGGGGCCTCCCTCCCTAAAGTAGGTATGCCTTGCTCAAGAGGGGCCTGAGACGCCCTGCAAAAGATTGAAGGTATCAGAATCAGTTATAAGGGCCCTCATGGGCTTAACAACAATTCAGTCAGATCTCCCCGAAGAGGTAATCCTCCATAAAGGTTGTGTGTTGTCTGACCCTTATCTAACCCAGGGTACCGACAAAATAACCTATGTGGTACCTATGTCAAGAAACTAAGCAACCATGGTATAACCGACGCGTAGGCGAATAGTTATAAGTCAGGTCTATCGTATGGGAAGGGTAACAAAGCTCAAAACCTTGAAAACACCACCTCTCACAAAGGTAAAGGTACTAACAATATCCCCATATATGAATAGATCCACGGAAATATATCTGATGCTAAGAAGGTATTAGGGGGATATACCCTCAACCAACCTCACACGACCTCGTTCTTAACTTTGGTGTAAGCGGAGCCTCCTGGTGTCACCAATTATATAATGGATATCACCACTCCCTTAGTCAGACACACATGTTGATTTAATAGCCTTGGAGAAGTTTACTCAAAAAATCCTATTCCAAGGCTCTAAATCCTAAGCTAGTTTGTGCACCCTAGAAAATAAAATCGTTTCTAATCAATTTTAAATTATCAACGTTTATTTTAGTGGCCTTGCTTACTCAAAAAAGGTGCAGTCGTGAAACTAATGATGTTATGACTCAACAAGTAAAATAAATGAATATGAATAAAATGTAAATTCCTAACTTCAATTCCCAATAAATGATAATTTTTTCAAATGTAATTTTCAATTTAGTTATGCAATTCCAAATAATATGCAATCTTTCTATACATGTGCTAATATCAATGATAAGGACCCAAAAGATCGAATGCCAACAATGAAAACTGCTTAATATTTTTGTATTTTCAATATAAAAGAATGAAAATGCAAGGACTGAACAACAACTTGATATAAAAATTCTAATGTATGTTAACAGAGACAAACCAAGTAGAGTATCAAGAAGAAAACACCCAGCCCAAGATGCAAGGATAATCAATGAAAAGGATGATGAGAAAGGCACCGCCCGAAAATTCAACCAAAGAAAGGTTTTCTATCATTCCACAGATAGTTAATAGTCATAATAGAGACCCAAGAATACTCAACAACCATCAAAACTTGCCCAACAAACATCAAACTTAGCAACCAAGAAAAAAAGGATGATGTATACGACTGTTCAAGAGAAAATTGTGTATATACGTCTCTTGCAGAAGGACATCACACATATGTACGCGAATGTCAGGTAAAAACCCGCATATATGTGTAAAAACACTTTTAGGCTAAGGAGAAGGCTAAGAAACTCATAATCAACATGAACAGAGGCTGTCAAGCAGTCAAACGACAAGAAACTCAATATAAACAAGAGAAATCAAAGGAGAAAAACCCTCCAAACCACGAAAATAATATTATATCCCCACTATGGTCGCCAATTCTGTTATGAGGAAAATATCTCTATGGATAGGGGTACACCCCAACAGACGGAAATGACTGCAGAAATCAACTCTAATATCAGGTATGCTATATAAACAAATATGCTAACAAGAAAAGATAAAGAGACTACCTCGTCCAAACGTTCGATGAAGTCCACCGTTGAGCACTTGACTCAAAACAATACACCTGCAACTTTTCCTCAACAACCAAGAAACACAAGCATATGGTTATAATATATAATGTTAGCACATTCAATAGCATAATCCATCAACATTCATAACAAATATTCCCATGGAATAACAATTCAAATATTTGCAAGATATTAATTGGACGAGAAAAGAGTATTTCTATTAAAATGTAATCAACAGAAGTGAATGAATTACAAACTTCTGTGTCGGCACGGTTCAGAACCGAGAAACTAAGTCCCTTCTAGCTGGGCCTCCACCAAAGGAAATCTCATATAAGAGAGACAATGAGGTTCTCAATCAAGTAGGGAATAGCTTGGGGGCTGAACAATGTGTTCAAACTGAAAAGGATAAAGGGATGCAGACTCAATATGAAGTGAATAATTTCTCTAGAGTAACTTTGCTCTCAAAGTTGAATTCTTCTCCTCTTTTCCATAGCTCGAATTTGGCCCATTTATAGCCTTCAAGTGGAATTGAAGGGATGAGTCAGAACATTTCCACCCTTAAAAAGATACTTAGGGGATTAGGTGTCTAACAGAGTGGTATCAGAGAAAACAACAACACTAGGCCTGGATGGGCCAAAAATTAGTTCCAGGACTGGTATAACAAGGCCAAGACAAGCCTGTTAGAAAGAGTTCCTCTGTGTTGGAAAATTTTATCTATTATCTGCACAAGCTCCTTGATTTAAATTTTGTTTTGGAACTTCTTATGATAGAAAATTTACATGTTAATTTGCAGCAGAAGGAGCATATTGTTTCTTTATGATAGCTACTCCTATAGGAGTGGGAATATGTTGAAAAACACAATTGGTTGAACCTAAATATGAACGTATGAAAATGGTTGAGTCATGTTAAGGGCTGCTTAATCCTAAAGGATGGTTGAACTAGTGATTGTAATGCTGCCTCTAAGTATGGGCAGTTGGAGCCTCTGGAATTTATAATGGTTGTTTATATGAGGGCTAAGACTCTTACGAAAAATTTCCTTGTGGTTAAAGGAGTTGAACATGAAGTGATAGAATCCTCAGCAATAATAAATTGTTGCTTTAATGAAAGAGACTAATCCATGTATGTATAACCCCTCATGACTAGGGATTGATGGGAAATTGTAAGGTAGTTTACTTGACCTATAATGAATGAAAATTGTTGTTAGAATAACCCAGTTAAGCAAATAAAAAGGAGTCCTTTGGATTGTCGCTAGTCCTCCTGGAAGAGGTAATGCGATATGAACATGTTTGCAAGATTATGAGCTCATGATAGTAATAAGAGAATTTATATACCTATTGACCTAAAACCTTGCATATGCAAGTGAATTCAAAAGGTAAATAGCTAGAGTATTTCTACACTATAGGCATGGGTAAAATGCTTGGTGCACAAGGATATGCTGGAATGCATATGGAAAAGATTGAGAATGCATATAACATGCATATAGACTTATTATAGTATGGTATTGGATGTAAAATATGGTAATGTCATAGATCATATGGTTAGTGATGATCTAATTATATAAGGACAAGTAAAATGATGATGATATTGATTGCATATTACCTTATGAGGATAAGGTGGAATGGGTAATGAAATGTTGATCCCGAATGTGGTAAAGGAAGTTTTGGGGAATTTCTAGACAACCAATTAGTCAGATTTACATCTAGAGGTGCATGGTAGCCATATAGGTATGGCTTGGTATGCTCAAGTAGTAGTGAGAGGGAATATAGAAAAAGATTCCCTTGATAAAAATGTATGTTGATCAATAATGGTTTGAGGCATGAAGATAAAATAGATTGGTTGTCTTGTTTCTTTGGGCACTATTGAAATTGCCCAGATTGTATTTATGGGATGTGAAACACTTTTATAACAATCGAGGAAAAAGTGTTTTCTTGTTGTTTTTTGTCACATAGAGAGGGAAACATAACGATGAATATGTCTACGATACTTTCCATGTGAATGGTGGTAAGCTCTCAACAAAGAGGGAAACATAGTGCTAAGTACTCCTATGAGACTGTCATAAGAATGGTTGTAAGATATTTGGGAGGACGGATTTAGAAGTTTGAAATGTCCATGTGTGTGAATGCCATGGAAAGATGTGCAAGCAGTGAACTTTCATGCTGAATATTTATCTATGTTTGTATATCCTTGAGTGCATGGATTGAATGCGTTATAAGGTTGCCTGATATGAATACTGATATTAAGACCAAATAGATATGGATGAATGATATAAAAATGTGTAAGTGATGCACATGTATGATGTATGAGTATATGTATACTAAAGACATGATATGAATGCAAGAATAAGTGAAATGTAAGGCAACAATTGCACTTTCTAGGATTGAATAAATGTTATGAGTGTTTTGAATAAATGTTATGAATGTTTTGTTTTTAATAATAGATTGAGGAGGATGTATTTCATTTCCTTAGTAAAAGCTAGTATAAATTGATGAAAGAGTAAATAAGCAGGGATGCTTTGTTTTCATGATAAAAGACAACATGATTAGACTTCTAAAGACTACATGTAAATGATTGTGAACAATCATGAACTAATTAATTTTCAAATAGATACATAAATGAAACTATAAAGTGTGCCTATGGTGGACACACACACCGCATGATCAAGCATCTGATTAAAGCACAAGATGACTGCAAATTGATGGAATAAATGTGCATGTATGAATGAAAAATCTGAATGTATAGTAGAGATGCATGTTGATAATTCCTTATGGAATATTGGGTAAGAATATGAAATGACAAAGATGAGGTTGAATCGAGGTTGAGGTCATATCATATAGTGATAGATATGCAATAAGGAAGTTGTGTGATGAGACGACTGCATGTGGAGGAATTGTGTGAGGACTCTATCAGGAGAACAAAGTCATAATCTTAATGAACGCTGGAAAATTATGCAATAGACTACAAAGTCTATTTGTACAAGAATCCTAGATTACATTTTAAAATATCATGCATGAGTAAAATATATGCAAATGAATGTTGACCAACCTGATTTTCTCTTTGGTGAATGTGCATAATGCACTAGTTATTTATTTGCGGGAAAAATCCTGTTGTTGTAGCATGTTGAATTATCCAGGGATGTCAAGATGAAACTTGGTTGAAACTGCTCAAGGAATAGAGTAGGAAAATCTCAAGAGGGACAGATTTCTTAAGCAAAGGAGGAGAAAAGGAGAAACACTTTCCTCACTCCGAAAACTCTGATTTGTTTAACAAAGTTATAAACCTAAAAAAAAACAGTTGTGAAAGTAAAGGAAAATAAAAAAATAAGTATATTTAAATGAATAGGCTTGGTTGAGCCGTGTTAAGTAAAGGCAGTGAGGCCTTAGAAATAACAAAACTAAACTGAAAATTTCCAGACTGTGTAGTAGGATTTGAAAAAGAGGGAAGAGTCCCTTAACACTTTCTTTGTTATTTATTGTGTTTATCTAGTATGAGAAACTAATATGTTGATGGTTGTAGGATACCCAATAGTTGAATTATTTTTATGGTTGCACTAGTGAGCACATTGAGGAGTAATGTGATGAAGTACATGTAGATATGCTAGGACATATCTGATAATTCTTGTTGATTTAGGTGTTGTGTACATGCATTTTTATTTAACATGACAACTAATATGATCGATATTGTGATGATGCCTGTTAAGTATAGGAAAATATTGGAGTTGTTGAAGAAGGACAACTACTAATGGTTTACAACCTCATGAAGAGGATAAATGCAAGAGGGATTATGTTGAAAGATTGTTGAAGGGACTTTGAGAGTTCCCACGCATGAAGCACCATTGATGAGGTAATATCAGAGAGGGTGTTGGAAGCCAAAACAAGTACAAAATATTTCATGATCATGTGACATGGGAATTGAAAGGGATTGGGTAAGAATCCCCTCTAAAGTATTTTATTATGTTATTGATATGCAAATAATTTTGAGTGGCTTTTGTATGCCATAGATACTGAAGCATGGTAAGATTCAGGAAATAAGAATCCGAATAATAGAGAGAGGAAATATATGCCAGTGAAGGATGATTAAAATCCTTGCAAGAAAATTCATGAACCAATAGTCTCATGGGTACATTGACCAATCAAGAGTGATTGGGAAAAAAGGTGCTCATAAGAAGCACGTTGAATTGAATGCATTGAAGAAATGCATGTTTTCATGAGAAGGCAGACAATGGACTTCCCATTATGGAAGGAGGACCTTCCAATACTCTACTAGAGTTGTAGAATGGTAAAGAGAGGAATTGAGTGGCCATAGATGTTGGCACCCTGATTATTAGTGAATACAGAATACTGGAAGGCATTTCTATTAAATTTTAATTTCATATCATGGTGTGTTGATTTGAGGTTATAATCAGCTCAAGGCAGGATGAACAATCATGTTGTAAGAATGAATGTGGATAGAGGATCCTTGTGGTGAGAGGTTGGTTGATCTCCAACACACCATGGAAAGAGTGCCTAACATGAAAAAACAATAATCTAAAATCAATGCAAGGGTGCATTGTATGAAAAAAACAATAATCTAAAATCAATGCAAGGGTGCATTGTATGTGAATGGGCCTTGGATATTGACACATTGGATTAAATTCACTTAATAGTTTATTTACTTTTGAAAAGTTTGGTATGATAGAATGATTCATATGTAGGGAAATGGTAATTCCTTTTATTTTATGTCACTGAATGGATAAATATAATTTTATTGTTAGTATGCACAGTTCTGAAATGGTTTGTGAGCCACTGCAAGTGTGCAATGAAAGTATAATGTGCATGAGAACTAACAATGATTTGGCTGTGTGAGTATTGAAATTGCAGGAAAGAAGGGTCATGGATAGGGTAGTGTTGTAATACCATAAGGAAGACCAATGCTTGTTGAGCCAAACTTTTATGAGAAGGAAGATCTCATACTTGTGAATTTGGTTATGTGTGGAACAGATTTGAAAACAAAAACGTGGAATTAAAAATTTGTGGGTAACATATTTGAATTTTTTTGATAAATCGATGATAGTATATCATGGTTATTGTATACATGTGGTACATATGAGATGAAAGATATGTTCTGGAGGGACAAATGATGGCTTTCAAGATGGAAAGCATGGAAAAATACTACTATTGTGACATGAGAGCCATGTGATAAGCCATGATCTCCATAGAAGAAGTTGTGTTGTGGTAATAGAGACCGACGGGACGCATCAGGAGAGAAATTCATAGGGACACCTTAGCTGTAATACTCAGTGAATTTTCATAAACTATTCTTGTGTGAGAATTCCTTGGAAAGGCAAGAAGGATCGTCCGATGGACTGTATAACAGAGAAGTTGATGTTTGAGCCTGAACTTGGAGGGAGAGTGACCGCAAGGAAGAGGAGACTTCGATAATTCTTCTAAATTGTCAGTTGGGATCATGCACATTATGGGTATGTCAAGGAAACAATGGGCCAAGTTAGTAAGACAACCAACTGGATGTGGATCCATGAAATTGCACATATAAGTATTGTGTTGATATAAATACTTCCTCTTGAGTTCTGAACAACAATAAAATGTTTTTTTTTTTGCATGAAATTCTTATTAATATGCTTGTTGTTTGAAATTATTGTAGGAATGTGACAAAGGCCAAGAGTTTGGGAAAGGACCAGACCAAGATAAGGAAATCCTTACTAAATTCGCTGAAATATGGGGGCATGTCTGGTGTTACTGAGATGCAAAGAATACCGAGGAAGGTGTTGCTTTAAGGGGGAGGGGATTGTAATACCCTTGTTTCCCCCAACTTGTAAATATAATTATTTTATGGAATACTATCTGTTATGTGTGGATTTTTAAAGACAACAAAGCTTTTCTAAAGGATGTGATGTAATTTTTTTTGTTAGTAATAGAAAAGGAAAATGTTGAATCATTGTTGAAGGGGATTTCCTACATAGGTTATGATGCCATGCGAGGGAATGGTCAAGGGAACCATGACTGGTTGAGATGACCCCTGCCATGTAGTACTCTGCTAAATTAAAAAAGTTCAAGCCAAAAATGTCCTCTACCCCAGAAAAATTTAATTACCAGTCAAGCTGGTGGTTTGTTGGTCCTCCTCAACAATCAATGAGAAAATGGGCATAGTACCCATCTGGAAGTTTATGATATGACCCATGAATTAGGGGATTTGACCCACAAAATATTTTTGTAGAAGGAAAGAAAAAGAGGAAAATCGTGGGTAGAGGAGAGGGGACATAGAGGAGGAGGTCTAGAGACCAAATTTGAGTGGAGAGGAGTGAGAAATGTTTGTGGTTCTTAGCAGAACAAAGAGAAGTGAAGAAATGGATTTTCTGGGTGCATGAACCAATGACAATTGTCTTCAAATTAGGCTGATAAATGGGGCTATGCAATTTTAGTGATTGGATGAGAAATCATGAAGGAACTAAGAGAGGATGGTGCGAGGGGATTGTTGGGCAGTGAAAGGCCTCCCTTGTGTTGTGTATGATAGTTGTTGAAGCTCTTTGTGGAAAGAGAATCCCCCTTGCTTGGTGGATTGAAGACTTGGTTTTCTAAGTTCCTTTAGGTGAACGAGAGTGGCCTTCATCTTTTCTCATATGCTAAGTAAAATATTTTCCTCTCCTGGCATCATACTCTGTCTAGGGGTGGCCAATTGAGAAAACACCAAGAGTAGTTGCGCCCATGGTTGGGTGGAAAATGGTACACCCTTCAACAGTTTTCAATGATTCCTAAGTTTCAGATAAGTGTTCCCCGTGTCTTGTATTGCACTATCAAGATTTATTAATATTATGGAAATTTATGTGATAATCATTTGAAGAGTTTTTACTCTATTTAAATAATGGGATTGTCACTCTAATTGTTGGTTGGTTGGGAAATCCGAAAAGAGAGATGAAAAACACATTATGTTGTTGAATTTCTACTTGCCTATATTTTAAAAAGGGTTGTTGTGTGAGAATGTCGTCGTTGATTGAGTTCACATCCTATTTCATGTATTAGTGGTGATGAATGAATAACTAGAATTCTCCATAGAACATCTGAAAAGGAAAGAGATTTGATTTTTGCATACGAATGTTTTATTCTAAGTTTTCCTGAAGCTTTTACACCAAAACTTTGGAAGAAAATCATAACTATGTTTGGGCCTTAGGAAAAGAGCTCAAATATTGAAGAGAGGCAAGTATTCCAAAAAATAATAATAATGAAGGAATGATAAATAAAAACCCAATTTCCTAATGTGAAATAAAATGAAAATTTGAATCATTGTGATTAATTAAGTTTCATTAGGATTTGGTAAGAAACGAATTTTACTAGGAATTACACAATGGATTTATGTCCAAAAGGGAAAGATTTGAAAATGGTAAATATCCTCTGAAAATAACAAAGAAGTGCATGAAAATAGGAGAATAGTAATTTATGGTAAAAATATAGTTTTACCATGAAGGATTTTATTTCCAAAAAATGCAATATTCTAGAAAAGAATTTAAATAAATAAATTACATGAATTTATATATGTGTATATACATATTTATATGTTTTTTGGAAAAATTTGAATAAATGGTAAAGGCTGGTAAACCCTCGTAAATTTCCAAAGTTACCAGCTAAATGTGTCAATAGTTTGGATAATAAGTTGAGAAAGTATATATTAAAAACATGTGAAATCCCAGTTTGTTGCATAAGAAATGGGAATCTTAGAGTTCCCCCCCTGCTTGTGCAAAGAACAAGCTTGTGGAATTTTTCTAGGTTTAGGAATTCCACTCTGCATAGGCCACTTCACTGGAAGAGTTATGGTAAATATAAATATATTATTTTATTTATTAAAGGCCTGGAAAATACAATTTTCCTTCTCTCTCTCAACACATACATACATACATACATACATACATACATACATACATACATACATACATACATACATACATACATACATACATACATACATACATACATACATACATATATATATATATATATATATATATATATATATATATATATA